>OX453256.1:19998806-20598806 GCA_949709985.1 Luffia ferchaultella
GTTCATCCTGACTACGGAACTCTTCACTATGCGTGGTCCAAATAGATACGAGCACCGCGCCGGCGCGCCACCGCCTCCGGCCCCCGCGAACAGCGCGCCGCCGGCCGAGCGTGTGCGTCCTGACCGACCGGCGCGGCGGCGGCGGGGGGACCATCCGCTCTTAGAGAAAATTTTGGAACTCGAAATGTTGAAATGCACGCCGCGTATCACTATGGAGATCTCTGGTGATCAGCACGGATTCTCTTGGGGTAGGTGAACTGTTAGCGCTCTTAACGCGATAATCGGTAGTGCAAAGGAAACCACATCAAATTATGTGCAGGCGATTTGCCTTGACATCACTGCGTTACAGTTTTATAAATATACTAGCTCTCCGTCCGCGAGGACCTTATATTTCTAACGGAACTGCTAAAAGAACATTTAGGTTAGTCGTGAAAGGTTAAAAAACCGGCCAAGTGCAAGTAGGACTCGCACACGAAGAGTTCCATACCACCGTACCGTAAAAGGGTAGTAAGTTTAAAATTATTAAAGACATTTTTATTGTATGACGTAACTAAAAATTTATGCATTTCGCAATTTTTTCCTATAAATGTGCTATAAGACGTTGCTTCGTACCAAATTTCTAGGAACTGACACATCGATCGATTAAAGCGCAACTCTGTCTGCATGAACTACATGTTTGTGTATATCGTATTGAACTTAAAAATATTAAAAATAAAAGATAATAATTATATGGCTTATACCCATCCTGAACTATTGGTGAAATAATTTTTGTAATCGGGTGCGCAGTTTCAGAGATTACCTTCTACATCCAAACTTTATTTATTTATAATATTAGTCAAAATATAAATAAAAAATATAAACAGAACGATGAATTGGTAAACGAAGCACAATGTTTTGGAACAGAGCGAAAGATTAACAATACAGTTAGCAGAAGTAGTCGAGCACACGACACTTAGTGAAAACAATTTACACATTGTACTCAATGTGTGCAATTTGTAAATGAGACTTTTCGGTGTTGAATGATACTCGCCATGGTTGTGGTCAAATATACCACAAGAAATGTATATTGTTATATTAAATATGCGTTGACGGCCTTAATAACTTTCTAGGTGATGCGAGATGTCACGGCAGCCTCCCAAGCTTCGCCATAAATTAAACTCTCTCTATTCTCTTTACATGCAGCCGTTTTTCCGTGACTATGAACATTCAGACGAATAGACAGATAAACTTATATCTCTGCAAATAAGTAGTAGAAGAGGTGCGAACATTCTAGAAGGTTGATGTCGCGTGTCACCCAGTGGGGTCGAGTGCGGTCGCATCGTTTGACGGAAATATGCTAAACTAGAAAACGGCACTCGTGGACAGTTAAATACTATACTTGCAGTTAAATTCCCAATATATGTAAACATGATGATTTACTGTACTATGAGATTACCGTGTATTCTTTGCCGTGGAATAGAAAAAATTTAATAAATTTAATTCCTTATCATAATAGTCAAATCCAAAAATACAAGTTTTAAATAAAATAAAATTGAGTACAGATGGCTCTTCTTTTGCAGCGAAAGAGTTGCAAAACTTGGCAATTTTTTTACAAGAATGTTTATGACGGGATCGTATCTGGCCCTATCGATACGAAATAACATTTTGTATCTGTAGGGCTATTTCTGATGAATGCTGAAATTCGATTCTTTGAAAAACCACCCTGTTTAAAGTATTGTGTCATATTTTCCGTTACAGGGTGATCTTGATGAGTGGAACGGCGACGCGATCCTTTTTCACTACTTCACCGGTGAACGCTGAACGCATCACGAAGAAATTTCTAAAAGAATTGGGTATGGAAAACCGGCCTGCCGATCTTCTCGATGAATTGCTGAACATGTCAGTCGATCGCATCGTGGAAGCGACACGCAAATTGCAGGACCAGGAGGGTCTAGTCAGTTTCGTTCCTGTAGTGGAAACTACACCACACGAGAAGGGTACCGAACCGATCCTGTCCGTCGACCCGGAGCAGCTGGCCGCGGATGCAACCGCTGCAGCGCATATCCCAATGATGATAGGATTTACTGCAGCCGAAGGCAATACGTTCAGACGTAGATTCGAAGAGTTGAACATAGTGAACGTGACCGCAGTGAACCCGATCGCAATGATACCGCCAGTCTTACAATTCCGGCTTCCGTCGGTGAAAGCGACCGCGGTAGGCAAGGCGCTAGCCGATCGGTACTACGGGCCAGTGCCTAATTTGGACCATTTCGTGCGTTTCGCTTCGGAAGCGTATTTCGCGTATCCGGCGCTGAAAACGGCACAATGGGCAGCGGCGCGGGGCGGTCGCGTTCACCTCTACCGCTATTCCTACGAGAGCAAAGCACGCGTGCTCGAAGCGGCCACCGCTCGTCAATGGCGCGGTGCTGGACACGCGCAAGATCTCCTCTCCGTGTTTCGCACTAATTCATTTCCAAAATCGGATCCGTCCCCCGGCTCGACGGATGCATTAATACGTGACCAGATGGTCACGCTCTTCGCTAACTTCATCACCAACGGGTAAGTAGCCGACCATTTTACTGGTTTTGGTAATATCTACTCGCTTAGGCTAAGGCCTGAGTATCTTAGTTTAAGACACGTAATTTCGCATATATAGTTAATTACATTTTCAAACGGACTAGGACAGTAATTTGAGTTCCAGATTCAAGTCACAAAAACTCACAGCTTCATACTCCATGTTGCGTTCGATTCGGCACGACGACGCGACGCGGCGTATGAGTTGACCGCGTACGGGCCTACTTATTTACTTGATAACCAAGACGCTACTGTCAGAAATTGAGTAAGTAACTAAAAATACCTAATGTAATTCGAGCGGCTGAAATTACGTTCGTTTGCGGATTACGAATTAAATTACGGACTCTAGATATATATATATATATATATATATATATATATATGTAATAATAATAATACGTGGGCCATCCCACACAGTGCCAACTAGTCTCAAAGTAAGCAAGAATTATGCTTGTTATGGGTTATTAGACTACTGGTATACAGACGTAAATATTCTTCTTCTATTTCTTTTTTTATAATATACATACATATAATAGATATTTTACACCCATATTACACATCACATGTGAACGTGTGTGCAGAGAGCCAGTACAGACTGAGAAATCGACGGCTACCGGGATGGCGATTACGGAGTGGCCGACAGTGTCGGACACCCGAATATGTTACCTCGACGTCGACGCACCAAAATTACGCGTGCGGGAGCTCGACTCGGACCAGTGGGAAATGGTTACCTTTTACGATCGTCTCTATAATCTCGAACTGAATACGTGACCCTTCTGTTGATTAATTTACTTTGTTATGATAATAGCATGTCGATAAAAAAGGGAACATGTCCATCACGCCGCTTTTAATTGTATACAGCTCAAGATAGGATTTAGACTTAAAAAAAGAGAGCAAGGACGGTTTTTGAAAGTTAGACTATTTACGCTAGACTAACTTTGTAAGATTTATTTATTTAGGTTTTAGTATGAACATGTACAAGATCTTTAAAATGTATGAAGAAGAGGTTAACATTCACAAATAAATGTTAAGAACTTGTTATACACGAAAGTGACAAGCCAGAAATGCAGTAATATTTGGTGAACAGTTACAATTTGAATTATTTTAGTAGGCATTTTCTTCCTTAAAAAGACTTGATGTAAATCGCTCAGAGATTTTAATTGAATACTGGTTAAATTAACGCAGACACAGAAACCAAGAACGCAAAACAAATGTTGCGCAAGTATATAACAAAGAAAAACACAGATTAGTTGCTATTTGCAAGACAATTTAAACCAAATGTATTTTGTAATAAAGTTTTTTTTTTACAGTATTTTCGTTATAAATTATGACTTTTTCTTATTAAAATTATTTCATTGGGTAACTTCGGGCAAACCTGCGAGTCCGATGTTAACCGATTCCTATTAAATTTCTGATATATGTGTATATATATTATATACATAATAATTTCTATATATGCAAAAATCTGCTATTTATTTAAATGCTGAATATATCCGTCATATAATTAAGGACGTTCTCATAAATTAGAATCTACATGCATATGATTTCCAGACAGATAAATCTGTTTTGACGTTGCTATATATTGGTTCTTGTCTTTATATGAATGTTTATACCTACTTTCTATTTTATGTATTAATTTTCATAACATAATATTTTGTTTTCGTAATGTACAAATATTCACCAACATTATTTTCATGAATTAAAATTCTTTGTTTGTATCAGTAATTGAACCCGAAGTGTACATGCATGACCTTCGGAAATTATTGTTTATACGTCTAATAGACTACAAGCCCGTGGAAAAAAATAACATGTGAAATGAACATACGTGAATAACGCTTAGAAGGCTGTTACTATATCAGAAAATAACTCTGAGCACTATGCCGTCATTTCTGAGCGGTACAGGTGAGTACGTGAGTGAATGGAATTTCTCAGGTACAAATTACGACAAATTATTAATGTACGGCTTTGTTATAGTGTATAGATGATTAAAAATAAATGTCGAAAAACCTAGTGCCGTACTAAAGTGGTGGTGCCGGAAGTCAGTGCAAATTTTTAATTCGCCGATAATTGCAGAAGCAATATAGGTCATTTATTATTGTACGGCATTTGCGTAATTCTTTTTGTACACATATACAGATACTTTACCCGTAAACGCCGTACATATTTCCAGCGCAGGGGTCGAAAGCCAAGGGTCGCAACCCTTATCTCTGAGCAGATTATCCTTATCACTGACTTCCGGAACCACCACTTTAGTACGGCACTAGGTTTTTCGACATTTATTTTTAATCACCTATACACTATAACAAAGCCGTACATTAATAATTAGTCGTAATTCCTCATTCGTACCTGAGAAATTCCATTCACTCACGTACTCACCTGTACCGATCAGAAATGACGACATAGTGCTCAGAGTTATTTTCTGATATAGTAACAGCCTTCTAAGCGTTATTCACGGTGGCTCATTTCACATGTTATTTTTTTCCACGGGCTTGTAGTCTATAATAAATTAGACCTACATAAATAAATTTTTGTTTGTAAACACTTGGTCTGGAGTAACCCATTGTTTTTATATAATTAAAGTTTATCTTTCGGTTTCACCCACATTAAATTTAGATTATATATTCCTGTCTTTGTACCCACTGCACCGCCACAACCCTGTCGCCTGCCCTTCTTCCCTTTGGGTTATAGCGTGATGTTATACGAGACAATTTCAAAATATGTCTCCGTTACACAATGGAAACACAAATGAATGTTAGCAATTTTCGTTAGACAACTGAATTTTTGTTACACAACTGAATTGACTGGGGTGCATCTACAGTGGTGCAGTTTACTGAATTCGAGTTTGATATATAATTTGCTTATTGAATATTTCAAAAGACAAGCAATAAAAGCTAAATGGATATTTAATTTGGGTATAAAATTTAAAAAAAATGGTAAAAACACGACATAATTTTAAAGGATTACGTACAGATCATGTTTTTATAACTACGATGAGAAAGTTACAAAAACAACCAAACAATTTTTGTTTTTGTTTGACTCCTTTTTACCTTTTTGTTTTCTTGGAATTTCGCATAAACACCTACAAAATATCATAGATCTTTGTAAATTTTTTTTGTTTCTTATTGCAGTGGATATACACTCCTTTTGTGACTCTATCTCCTCCAAAATTGCGATCTACCACAAGAGTCGTTACGACAAGTTAGATGAATATGGCTATTAAACAGATAACTCTCATATTTGTCACTAGTCGTTAAAAGATCATTGCAGAAGAGAACTGTAGTTGGCTCTTTTGTGTAACGTAACATATTGTTACACAATGGAACAGAAAATCAATACAACACTTAAGTTAATTTGAATGTGACATAAAATGAGATACAATCCACTTTTAATAGTAATAGAACCATCATAAACAAAAACAAGACTATGTGAAAGCAATACAACTTTGAAGAAATGATAAAAACTTACTTGATTATCAGTGTCACACAAAGGAAAATAAATAACGACACAATATGCCACTGGACGCGATTCGATACCTAATTGAAAAACACAAAGTTGCTGCCACATTACATTGTAAAGTAGATACTGTGCGTTAGAACTGTCAGCCAAAAAAATGTCATTGCTTACGAATGGGTCATAAAACACCGTTACACATATGACGTTACACAAAGGAACAAGATATTGGGACACTTTTATAATGACACTGTTTTGAAAGAAACGCTAGATTAATGCATTTTGCGATGTACACACCATGCGAATGTACGACGGCCGCTTGGTCTAGTGGGCAGCGACCCTTCCGACGAAGCTGGAGGTCCCGGGTTCGAATCTCTATTTATATGATGAATATTGATACTGGTACCGGGTCTTGGTTGTTATATGTATATGGTGTCTTCGCTAGGTACCCAAAATACAAGCTAATGCTTAGTTTGGGGCCTAGACGGTATTGTAATGAATACGTTATTATATTAAAAATATAATAATGTACACATTTAAAGAAATAGATACTGATATATGGCCAAAATTAACAACTTTATTATTTTTATCGCTGATCATAGTCTTCTTAGTGAAATGAAACTGCATTTTGTGCAGAAAGCAAGCCGCTTTGCCCAGTGATACTACCGATCAATATAAATGATTTCGTCCGAGGAAACGAAAATTTCATCCACTGGAATTCAAGATGGCGGACCATTTCCAAAATGGCGACTGCATAATTTTAAAAATGTATTGACTCCAAACAACTGCACCGATTTTAGTGTTTGGGGTGTCAATCGATTTGCATTGACACCTTTAATCCAATAAAAATAATACTACTTAACAAAAGAAATACCATTAAAGATAGTGGCAGAATATTCTAAAAAATGTGAATTTTTCCAATTTATTTTTCGTTCTAATGAAAATAACAACTAAATTTTCTATGACATGCTAATATATTTTTAAAATTAAATAAATCCTGATAATATTGTCTACAAAATAAAAAAAATTGACAATCCGTTGAGTAGTTTTTGATGTACACGCACTACAGAAGTAGTGCATGGTTTCGGAACCGGTCACTGCAAATAATGTGATTCATACAATTATAACGAGTGCACCGATTTTAGTGATTTACCTATCAGATGATTTGTATTTATATCTTGTATTATATGACGTCTTGTAAAAACCGGTCAAGTGCGAGTAGGACTCGCGTTTAAAGGGTTCCCCACCACTTCACACACAACTGTCTGTTTTGTTGACAACATACTAATTTCATTACGAAACGGCGTTATATACCTCTTTCTCAGTGACATTAGTCTGTCTAGTCAGACGTACGTCAGTCTAACGTTTGCATCAATTTAATAAAAATTAAAAAATAGAAGTAAATTATTAAATAAATTGGTGCGAAAAAAATTCGCCACAAAAATGGCTGGTGTTGCAGTAAATTACCACAATCACAGTTCCTCAAAATCAAATGAAAATGAAAGAATTTCGTTCCATCGGTAAGTACCAAATGCATTTATTGTGCTTTTAAGCACTAAGAAATAAACAATTTTATTATTACGTATTTTTAAACAATATTATAAACATTACACTGGAAACATTAAAATTACTAAACAGTGATAAAACAGCATAAAAGTAAAAAATAATTTAATTTCATATTTACGTTTGTTATAGAGATTGACACCATATGTTTCTTTTTATCGATATTTTATATAGACATCTTATTAATGTACCAGTTCGGCGTAATAATCTTCTCATAATAAAAAACCGGTCAAATGAAAGTCCGACTTGTATAAACACGGTTCCGCATCAGAAACTATAAAAATAATTTAAAAAAAAATAAAAACCGACTTCAAAAACATAAACTAAAAAGTTAAAAATAAAATTTTCACTTTTTTATTTTTCAATTTTTAGTTGAACGCATCTGTAACTTATTTGTATTTAGTATAAATGGGGCTTCTGAACGCGCTACTCTAATGAGACAGCACCGCGATTACGCAACGTAAATTCAGTGTCAAATTGACACATCAGCATGCCTAGTAGGCAGTGGTATCTATACTAATATTATAAAGCTGAAGAGTTTGTTTGTTTGTTTGTTTGAACGCGCAAATCTCAGGAACTACTGGCTCGAATTGAAAAATTCTTTTTGTGTTGGATAGTCTATTTAATGAGGAAGGCTATAGGCTATATGTATAAAATAATACTATATGTCTTTTCTGTCTATTCGAGCAAATCTCCAAAACGGCTAAACTGATTTTGATGAAACTTTACACATGTGGAAAAGAAGTGGTCAAAAGTGACATACATTACTTTTTGTATGTCTGTATGTACGTCCATCTGTCTATTCGAGCTAATCTCCAAAACGGTTAAACCGATTTTAATGAAATTTCACGGGTATGAAAAGGAGGTAGTCAAAAGTGACATACGCTACTTTTTTTCCGTCTGTCTATCTGTACGTCTATGTGTCTATTCGAGCTGATTTCCAAAATGGCTAAACAGATTTTAATGAAACTTTGCAGACGTGAAAGAAGGTTGTCAAGAGTGAAATCAGCTACTTTTTCTGTCTGTCTGTCGTTTGTCTTCACTGATCTATCAACGTAGATAAGCCGTAACTACTAAGTCTAAGAAGCTGAAATTTGAAACAGAGGTTTATTTTATAACGTATTAGTTTTTTAAGAAAGGAATATTTGTAAATTTTAAATTTAAGGAGGGAGGGATGGAAGGGCTTTGTATGAGAGTCTTTGTTCTTTAAAGTTAGAAACATAAAAATTTTTACGTAAATAAATAATGACGTGTTTCAGGTTTTTAGATTTCCACATTTTAAGGGTGGGAAACAGGAGGTGAAAAGTATGGGAGTATCGGTTTCCTTAAAGGAGTGGGGAGAATGAAGACTGAAAGTTTGAATGGGTGTACCCAATATTAGTTTCAGAAAAAAGTACGTATAAACCGTTTCGAATGTTAATACTACCTAAAACAAAAATGTCTAGTCTACGCAAGCGAAGCTGCGGGCGGTCGCTAGTTCCTATATAAAACTTCAATCTTAATTATTATTTTTGTGCGAACTGAACATTTTGGCATATTGAACCGTATGAAGGAAGCCCAACAAAAATAACTGCTGTAAATCGTTGAGGAATTCCCTCGACTGTTTATGGTCTTCATCATCAGACCTGTAATGGCACTTATAACCCATATGAGTGCAAAGTTCTCTTCAATAGATATGAATTAAGTCCAAACACCAGGTAATTGCTGTAAATCGTTAAGGAGTTCCTTCGACTGTGTATGGTCTCCATATCAGACCTGTAATGGTACTTATAACCCATATGGGTGCAAAGTTCTCATTAATAGAAATGAATTAAGTCCAAACACCAGGTAATTGCTGTAAATCGTTAAGGAGTTCCTTCGACTGTGTACGGTCTCCATCATCAGACCTGTATGGTACTTATAACCCATATGGGTGCAAAGTTCTCATTAATAGAAATGAATTAAGTCCAAACACCAGGTAATTGCTGTAAATCGTTAAGGCGTTCCTTCGACTGTGTATGGTCTCCATCATCAGACCTGTATGGTACTTATAACCCATATGGGTGCAAAGTTCTCATTAATAGAAATGAATTAAGTCCAAACACCAGGTAATTGCTGTAAATCGTTAAGGAGTTCCTTCGACTGTGTACGGTCTCCATCATCAGACCTGTATGGTACTTATAACCCATATGGATGCAAAGATCTCATCAATAGAAATGAATGAAGTCCAAACACCAGGTAATTGCTGTAAATCGTTAAGGAGTTCCTTCGACTGTGTACGGTCTCCATCATCAGACCTGTATGGTACTTATAACCCATATGGATGCAAAGATCTCATCAATAGAAATGAATCAAGTCCAAACACCAGGTAATTGCTATAAATCATTGAGGAGTTCCCTCGACTGCCTTTCAGCTCCATTATCAGATCGACTCCCGACCTTCATTAAATAGTACTAGTAGTAGTACTTTATCAAAATATTTAAAATACGATACTTTAAAATACGATTCCCGAAGGTTGCCCTCGATTTCTCTGGGATGCCATCATCAGATCCTGGTTTCCTTATCATGGTACCACTCCGGAGATATCTCTTTTCCACAAAAAAAATCATCCAATTCGGTTCATAAACAACGAAGTTATCCCTGAACACACATATAAAACAAAAAAAAAGAAAAAAAACATATATACGGTCGAATTGAGAAACCTGCTTCTTTTTTTAAGTCGTTTAAAAATAATTATGTATAATTTTTTTTTTTGAAATATACTGCTTCATTCTTCTGTAATGTGCCCACAATCTCTAACATTTATCTCCCGAATTATTTTAGTTTATGTTCCTGCATGCTTGAAAAATAGAGTGGGTATTCTTCGCTTTATATTAAATGCAATTTATTTCAATGACTTCAGTTTCCGACTACGGCGGTGAAAAGTTTGTGCCAAAGTTGTATCTTCTAAGCTACTCCATACATCACAATAATGCTTACCAAATTTTTGTTGTAGTTTTTCTTTGGATCCAGAGATACGAAGTGAATGGACAAAAGCCGTTAAAAGAGTAAACTAGACGCCAAGTATACGGTCGTTTGATTTTAAATGGACATTAAAATTTGCAATTTAAGGGACGATTTAGGTTTTGCTTGTGCCAATGCGAGGAGCGAAGTAGACCGAAGAAACAAGCTATCCAGAAGGCTCAAGAAATTGGGATTTACCTATAACATGTGATTTATAAAATAATTTGTTGTAAACAGCCATATATATATATATATTAAACCCTTCAACTAGTACAAAAGAAAGCTAGTAATATTTTTTAAACTAAATTTGGTATTTGTTTTATACCAACTAAATTGTGTAGACACCTAGTACTGTGATCTTTTACTAAGTTAAAATGGCTATATTATTTGACAGTGTTATGATTCGAACGTTCGCCTCGACTAGGTGAAGACACTATGCGTGACTCAGCTGGTATTGACAGGAAGAATCGCAAACTACGCAGTAAAGGATGATGTCCTGGGATAGGTAAAGTCACGTAAAGTACTTGAGATAAGAACCATAAATGTCGATACTCTTTGTGAAGCAGCATTTTTAGCTACTTCTTTGTTTTTCTAAAAATACATGAAAAAAAAAATGACTATTGAAAATAATATTCAAGTTGTATTTTGAACGCATCTATAAATCATTTATAATAGTTTATAATGAATGCATCCTTTTGCAATGATTACTCAAACTGGGTTTACATACCGTTTATGAGGATTTTCCCATTGCCCGTAATTCTTGACCGAATAAGAAAGTTTTTTTTTTCGGAAAGTAATTAATGAAATATATTTGACTTAGGTACATACAATAGAATTTTAAAAAAATATTAATATTACAAAGGTATACTTTAAAATTGCCTATTAGTGATGAAAGTATTGTTTTTGTTAGCAGACTTCTAATTATTATTGAAAAGTGATAAAATGGTGTGGCGACATGGCCACACTCTCTACTCACACTGGCAACACCAGAAGCTGTACTGGCAGTCAACACGACTCAACACAAACACTGTCAGAGGCTGGCTAACAACAAATTGTGGACCAGAGGAAGATATCATCGAACCTAGTCTCAAATTCAAATGATTCCTTCGATGAAGCCCTGCCTCGAGGAGACAAAAAACACAGATCGATACGAAGACTTCAAGCTCTCGGTGCGCTCATACAAACGCGATTCCCTGTAGCCATTTTGTTTATATTTTCACGTTGTAATTATAATAAATTAGTGATCGTGTTCCCCATTGTTATTATTCTTGGCTACGAATCCTAAATTTGGTAACTCCCGACGTTTCTCACAGTGCACGCGATCTCCTGATAATTCACTATCTCGAAACCTCGCGTAAAACAAACGAACGTCGTTCTCGTGAAAATTTCTCAATAGCTCGCGACCGTTTCTCCGCGTTTCTTCAAATAACAAGGAACAGGCAGCTCTTCGATATCACGCGATATTTTTCTGCCTTTTTACATTCGTGCATCAATGGCACTACATCGGGATCAATTCACCAACGCTTCTCTTCCACAGCCGCTCGTGTCCACGGAAACGGACGCCGCATCATTTCAAATGGGCGAGCCCGTCCCCGTTTACAAATTAGCTGTAAAACTGCCCCCTTTCTGGCGAGATAAACCTAGAAGCTGGATCGCGCAGGCAGAGTCGCAGTTCGCCATTTCTCGCATCACCAACGATCAAACTAAATACCACTACGTTGTGGCGCATCTCGATTCATCAACTGTTTCAGAGATCGAGGACATAATCACTGGCCCTCCCACTGATCGTACATACGAGAAATTAAAAGCAGAATTAATCCGCCGTTTATCTGTTTCAGAGGAAGAACGTGTTCGAAAATTAATTAGTACCGAGGAACTGGGTGATAGAAAGCCATCACAATTTCTTCGGCACCTACGCATACTCGCACGTTCTACGCTGTCGGACGATATCCTCACGCAGCTATGGCTCAACCGAATGCCATCTTCGATTCAAGCCATCCTCGCAGCACAGTCCGACCTTCCTCTCAACAAATTGGCCGAAATCGCAGATAAGGTTTTGGAAATTACTCCTGCGCCAGCCATTTCTGCTGCTGCTCACACTGCGACAACAGCTCCAAACGAGGTACTAGCCAACCTTTTTAAACAAGTAACACTACTTACACAACAGGATGACTCACTTACACAAAACTTTAGTCACCTCACTCAACGGGAAGTTTGCCCACGTTCAAGATCTAACAGCCCCCGCCGTTCACACATTACCTGTTGGTATCACAAGCGATACCAATCACAGGCTCGCAAATGCACTCAACCCTGTGCATTCAGGAACGACCAGGGAAACTAGATGGGCAGTCTACTCTGGCGGCAGCCGACTGCCCGACCACATCAAGCCGCCGTCTCTTCGTGAATGATCGGAAATCGAACTGTCGATTTTTGATTGACACCGGTTCTGATCTCTGCTGCTACCCACGACGCCTCCTTCGGGGTCAACAACGTACACCTACTACATACGACCTCAGTGCGGAATTTCACTTGGAACTTTATTATCGCCGATGTCAACACGCCGATCATTGGTTCCGACTTCTTTTCACACTATCATTTATTGGCTGACTGTCGCAACAAGCGCATCCTAGATGGCATTACAGGTCTCTCCGCACCTGCCACTCTAGCAACAGGCAACATTAGTAGCATCAAGTCAGTCTCGTCCACTGCTACTAATACAATTTTTGGACAATTACTTTTAGAATTTCCTAATCTCACTCGCCCACCAGGGATCGACAATGAGATTAAGCACACAACTGTGCACTACATCAAAACCACGGACGGGCCACCTCTTTCATGTCGACCTCGCCGTCTCGCACCTCAGAAACTAGCAGCAGCGAAGAAAGTTTTTGAAGATATGGTACAATCTGGCATCGCTCGACCTTCAAAGAGCCCATGGTCTTCGCCTCTTCATATGGTGCCTAAGAAAAACAATACCTGGCGCCCCTGTGGAGATTACAGGCAACTCAATGCCAGAACCATACCAGACAGGTACCCCGTTCCTCATATTGAAAATTTCACTCACAATTTGGCTGGTTCAACTATATTTAGTACTATAGATCTAGTCAAAGCTTATCAACAGATACCCGTGTATGAAAAAGACATCCCGAAGACAGCAATCATCGTTCCATTCGGCCTCTACGAGTTCCCGTTTATGAGCTTCGGCCTGAGGAACGCTGGCCAGACCTTCCAACGCTTCATCGATGAAGTTACAAAAGGTCTGGATTTTTTTTTCGTCTATGTGGACGACATACTTGTCTTTTCTCGCGACGCTGAAGAGCACACTCGCCACTTACGCACCCTATTCGAACGACTAACCGAGTACGGTGTTGTAATCAATTCATCAAAATGTGTGTTCGGGGCTAACGAAGTCACCTTCCTCGGTTGTCGCATAACCAAAGACGGAACATGTCCACCACAAGAAAGAATTACAGCTCTGCAGGAATATCCTTTACCGAAGACAGTACAAGGCCTCCGCAGATTCTTAGGGATGATCAACTTCTATCGTCGCTTTCTGCCACATGCAGCAGAACTACAAGCTCCGTTGATCGATGCCCTCGCTTCAAGAAAATCATCGGGATCTACACCTATGACTTGGACACCCGCCCTCGAACAAGCATTCGAGCAGTGCAAGTCAAGCCTATCACGGGTTACTCTACTAGCCCATCCCATTCCTAACGCTCGATGCATCGAGCACTCATGTTGGCGCTTGCCTTCAGCAACGTGTCAACAATTCATGGCAACCGCTCGCTTTTTTCAGTAAGAAACTGAACAAGCAACGGGCAACCTGGCCTGTTTACTACCGCGAACTACTCGCTGTATACGAGGCCGTTCAACACTTCAGACACATCCTGGAGGCTCAGCACGCCACGATCTACACTGATCACAAACCTCTAATTCATGCATTTTCACAAAGGAAGGAAAAATTCCCTCCGGCTCAACTCAACCAGTTGTCTTTTATATCTCAATTCTCCACAGATATCGTTTACATCAAAGGCAGTGACAACATTCCTGCCGACACGATGTCCCGGATTGAGACAATCAACCTGACCGAGGACTACGCAGCCCTCGCCTCTGCTCAAGATGATGACGATGAACTCCGCAGTATGCAGTGCGGTAACTCGTCACTTCATCTCGAAAAGGTCATCATACCAGGTACCGACATCAAAATCACTTGTGACACCTCGACCGGTAAACCTCGCCCATATTTGCCTCCATCATTTCGTCGCGCTCAATTCGACAAAATACATAACTTGTCGCACCCCGGCGCGCGTGCTAGCGCACGCCTCTTGTGCGAATGTTTTGTGTGGCCGTCGATTCGCAAAGATTGCCATGACTGGGCAAAGTCGTGTTTAGCCTGTCAAGCTAATAAAATAACTCGACATGTTAAATCACCACTCGGGAATTTTAGTTTACCTTCTGGTCGCTTTCGTCTCGTTCACATCGACATCATCGGTCCACTGCCTCCCTCGAAAGGTTTTACATATTGCCTGACAGCTGTTGACAGATTCACTCGCTGGCCAGAGGCGTGGCCCATGTCAAGCATCACAGCCGAGGAGGTGGTCGATACGTTCATCAACGGCTGGGTGTCCCGCTTTGGCGTGCCTTCAATCATCACTACAGACCAGGGCCGCCAGTTCGAGTCCGCACTCTTCAAACCGGTTCCTGGAGCTCGGAGCCACGAAGCGGATTCGAACATCAAGCTATAATCCGAAAGCCAATGGTTTGGTAGAAACTTTACACAGACCTCTCAAGGCCGCTCTAAAATGCCATAATGAAACATGGACTAGAGCGCTTCTCGTTTGTCCTTCTCGGATTACGTAGCTCCCTCAAACTCGACCTACAGACGACACCCGCTGAATTGGTATATGGAGAGCAACTACGTCTGCCCGGCGAATTCATATCACCTGCACCCCAGACAACAAATACGAAGACCCGACTGACTTCGTAGTCAAACTACGACGACAGATGTCTCAGCTACGTCCAACACCGGCGTCACGACACTCTCAGCCTCCTATCTTCGTATTTAAGGATTTGTCTACGTACACACGCTTTTCTTCGCGACGACTCTGTCCGCCGCCCATTACAAGCTCCATATACCGGCCCCTACCGGATTCACGCACGGCAGGACAAGACCTACACATTGGTCATCAACAATAAACTTGTAACGGTATCCATCGATCGTCTTAAACCGGCGTTTGTCCTAACAGATCCGGAATCGGAGCTGCCCTCCGACCATCGACCTGCAACGCCGAGCACAGGTACAAGTTCACCTGCCGCGTCGAGTCCTCACACTGCGTGCCCACCTACATCGTCGAGCCGGTCGCACGCAAAGAATCCACCTGCACCGAGCCCGTCTTCAGCACCGGCCCAACCTACGCCTACGAAGACGACTTCACCAAACCCATCTGTTCGAACATCGAACACATCACCGTCTACCTCGAGTTCTCAACCAACAAGCAACTGCCAGCCCTCGATCCTCAAGAGCCGTACCACGTCAACGCAACCTCACCACTCTGAGCGTACGCCCTATACTACGCGCAGTGGCCGACGCGTTCGCTTCTCAACCAAGTTCAACTAAGCCTCTACGTGGGGGGGGGGGTACTGTGGCGACATGGCCACACTCTCTACTCACACTGGCAACATCAGAAGCTGTACTGGCAGTCAACACGACTCAACACAAACACTGTCAGAGGCTGGCTAACAACAAACTGTGGACCAGAGGAAGATATCATCGAACCTAGTCTCAAATTCAAATGACTCCTTCGATGAAGCCCTGCCTCGAGGAGACGAAAAACACAGATCTATACGAAGACTTCAAGCTCTCGGTGCGCTCATACAAACGCGATTCCCTGTAGCCATTTTGTTTATATTTTCACGTTGTAATTATAATAAATTAGTGATCGTGTTCCCCAGTGTTATTATTCTTGGCCACGAATCCTAAATGGTTTAGCATCGCATTTTGAACTTTTTTTTCAGTTTAGTTTTACTAAAAACATTTAAAATCTGGAAGTAAGTTTCTTGGGGATTAAACATTTTCGATAATGCATAAACATTATTATTGCTGTATTATTGACATTTGTGACTGTCATTCACAGTCATTCAGGTCACATGAGACAGACAAGTTGTGGCCACAGTATAGTTTTGATAAGTGTTAACATTTCTTTTTTGATCTTTGGCAACTATCTTGTGTTCTAGTTTAGCTAGTGTCATGTTGTACTATATTACTTATTTGCGTTCAAAAAGTTGTATGTACGATTTATAGAGTTTTTATTTTTAAAATGACGCCAAAAGTCTTTCTATGGGTGCTATTTTGAATAAAACCGAACTTCTAACTCGTTATTATCTCTTTATCATTTTATAGAGGAGTTGCATTTATTTAAAAAAAAATATATGTCTATATCATAAGACTTCATGTACCTATACAAATCACACCACATGTACAAAATTCAAAGTACCCATAAATTTTTTTTCTAGCCCATGTTTGTATGGGTGATGGGCGTCCTTTATGTTTGTACCTTAAGATGATCTATAAGCAATGTGCATCAATCGAGAGTTGTCAAATCTTAAGTCTTAAGTCGCGGTTTAGCTGGACGTGGTCCATAGACCAGAGGTCGCTGTAGACGACTTAATATTAGTTTCTGTTGACTGTAAGATCGCCATTTGCTTATAATGGAAGAAGTATTTGTTTATTATGATTATAACGATATTTACAATATTTTTGAATCAGTGGACACTTTACCGTTAATCGTAGTGTTATCATAACGACATATTAGAGACTAGCGACCGCCAGCAGCTTCGCTTGCGTAGACTACACATTACTGTTTTAGGTAGTATTAACATTCGAAATGGTTTATACGTAGGTGCTATTTGCTGAAACTAATATTGGGTACACTCATTCAAACTTTCAATCTTCATTCTCCCCATTCCTTTAAGAAAACCGATACTCCCATACTTTTCACCTCCCGTTTCCCACCCTTAATATGTGGAAATCCAAACACCCTGAAACACGTCATTATTTATTTATGTTAAAATTTTTATGTTTCTGACTTTAAAGAACAAAGACTCTCATACAAAACCCCTCCATCCCTCCCTCCTTAAATTTGAAATTTCCAAATATTCCTTTCTTAAAAAATTAATACTCACGTTATAAAATAAACCACTGTTCCAAATTTCGGCTTCCTATACTTAGTAGTTTCGTTTTTATCTACTTTGATAAATCAGTGAGGACAAACGACAGACAGCCACAAAAAGTAGCTGGTGTCACTCTTGACAACCTGCTTTTACGTCTGCAAAGTTTCATTAAAATCTGATCAGCCGTTTTAGAGATTAGCTCGAATAGACACATAGACGTACAGACAGACAGACGGACAAAAGCGTATGTCACTTTTGACCACCTCCTTTTCATACCCGTGAAATTTAATTAAAATCGGTTTAGCCGTTTAGGAGATTAGCTCGAATAGACAGATGGACGTACATAACGACATACAAAAAAGTAATGTATGTTATTTTCGACCGCTTCCTTTCTACATCTGTGAAGTTTTATCAAAATCAGTTGAGCCGTTTTGGAGATTTGCTCGATTAGACAGACAGACAGATGGTATTATTTTATACATATAGCATATAGCCTTTCTCAATAAATAGACTATCCAACACAAAAAGAATTTTTTAATTCGAACCAGTAGTTCCTGAGATTTGCGCGTTCAAACAACCAAACAAACAAACAAACTCTTCAGCTTTATAATATTAGTATTAGATACATGCGAATGATTTTACTCTGACGGTAAAAGCAGGTGTATCATGATAGCTGTGTTGGTGGCGAATTCGCTTCTTGTTTAGAAAGTCGTGGCTCGATTTCCAGAAACGGGCATGTACTATTGACTTCTGTACCTTCTGACTTATGTACATAACTATCTCTGGTGCATGCATCTAGAGCATGGTGGATTAAGTTCCAAGCACCCTTCTTCAGAGGGGACGCCTAATCCCCTGCAGCGCAATGTGGGGCACAATGGGTTGGCTGATATGGTATGGTAAATGCTTTTAAAAATACATATTATTTTACTTTCAGTGAACATTTCTCTTACTGTGATGTACCTAGTGTTTATTTTTAAAATTATAACATAAAGAGGTTTTCTTGCGAACTGTCAAAAATTTGCAACCATAGAACCGTGTCAAGTAATAAATAACTTCTTAATTTATTTTTTAATTTAATGTCTAAAGTAATTAATTTATGGCGACCAAAATGAATTACAACGAAAACATTTAAACGTTACTTGAATTTGGGATTGGGAAACTCTTGAGAACTTTCAGGAATTGTTATACTTTTAAAGATGAAAACTTCGGCATTAAAATAAGAATAAAAAGCTTTGGTAGGTTTTTTTTTTCAAATCATGAGATAAACCATATTTCACTTGATAGATTGCGCGGCCGGATGGTGAAGTACCTCGTTTTCAAGTTTTTCGTTTTAAACTTCTATGCACATATGAAACTATGGGTACTAAAAGCATGCGGGTCTGACATTTCACGACTATGGTGGTAAACTGTAGTAACTTTGTGCAAGTGTAAGAGGGACGAATAGAGGGACCAACGGACCTATTAATAAAAACAATTTTAAAAATCTGTTTAAAATACCACACAAACACGGCCAAATAATATGGAGTCCTGATATTATTTCTTTTTATTTGTCAGAAACCAAGCCAAGGCCATATATAGACAGGTTGAAAAGGACTACCGCGCATATTATATACGGAATCTGTCCATCGAGTACGTACAGTATTCTTATCGAACACATTTCTTATTCAGATCAACAATAATCCACATCAATTTTTAGTTTATGTGTAAACGATTAAATGCAAAATGTCAACATAGTAAGCATATAAATATATATATAAATTATTAATTTAATACCTCCTTCACGTGGGAACGTGGATGTATATCAACTATGATATGGAAGCTACGCCGCGAGATACCATAGGTACAAACATTTAGTCTAGTGCAATTTTTATTATAAATGCTCTAGATCTTGAGTTTTACTTGCCACTTTTCTAAATACCTACGACTGGTATCTTTAAATTTCTCTTCACTTCCTGAACATGAAACTGTCGGTCGTAGAGTGCCAAAGTGATGGAGGCGAAAGGAGAGGCAATTAAAATTGCGGATACGTTCTTTCATTTATGCTCTCTAACTTTCTTTAGTATAGGTTTTGTTTATACGAGTATAATATAGTTCAACAGTGGTTTATGCCTCACCAATATAATGGTTAAAAGGTAATCATGCAAAACATTTAAAAAATTCAAGATGAAAAAAAATCTGAAAGAATACTTAATACTAGCGACCGCCCGCAGCTTCGCTTGCGTAGACTACGAATTCCTGTATAGGTACTATTAACGTTCGAGATGGTTTATACGTACTTTTTGCTGGAACTAATTTTGGTTACACCCATTCAAACTTTCAATCTTCATTCCCCTTCCACCCTTTAAAAAAACCGATACAATTCACCTCCCGTTTCCCACCCTTAAAATGTGGAAATCTAAAAATCTTGAAACACGTCATTATTTGAGTCCCTCCATTCCCATCCTTAAGTTTGAAATTTCTAAAAAAGCCTTTCTTAACTTAATGCTCACGTTATAAAATAAACCTATGTTCCAAATTTAAGCTGCCTAGACTTAGTAGTTTTGGCTGTAATAGCTGATAGATCTGTGTGGACAAACGACAGACAGATAGACAGACAAACAAACACAAAAAGTTGCTTATGACACTCTTGACAATCTTCTTTCAAGTCTGCAAAGTTTCATTAAAATCTGTTCAGCCGTAGTGGAAATTAGCTGGAATAGATAAAATTGAATTGAATAGACACATAGACGTACAGACAAACAGACGGACAAAAAGTAGCTAATGTCAAATCTCTTGACAACCTTCTTTCCCGTCTGCAAACCTATTTGCTGGAATAGACAGACAGTTCGTTTTCATATATATAGCCTATAACCCTCCGCTAGATTCAGGCTATCAAAGGCAAAAAAAATATTTCAAATCCGACTGGTAGTTTCAGAGATTAGCGCATTCAAACAAACAAACAAACAAACTCTTCAGCTTTATAATAAGTATTTCTATTATATAGATTAATAGATTATAAGATAATAAGAAAATAAAATAATACTGAAAACCGTATCAGAATCTATTGCGTGGTTTGGAAGTAAAAAGTTAACGAACAGAGGCAGACAGCGAATTTATTTTCTCCCGCTATAGTTTTCATATTTCGATAAAAACTGCTAAGATATTAATTTAAATTGTGTGGTGTAAAGGGCAATTATAATATGCATGAAATGCTTGAGACAACTAACGTATTTAATTGGATAAGGATTAATATTACGTTTAAAAAACATCTTCGCAAATAGTACATAATGTTAGAACAAATTTGATTGTCATAAAAAAGGTTATAGTAAGTTAACCTTAAAAGATAGACATATGTTGTCGCGGACTTTTGGTTAGAACTTTTAAAGGGGAACAATTCCGTAATACATGATTTTTGGTTAACATCAACCGTTTACGCAGCGCGCGCGACGGAAGCTCTCAAAAGGAATATTTTTTCCCGTTTTTGCAACATTTTTCATTGATGCTTTACTCCTATTGGTCGTAGCGTGATGTAGTATAGCCTATAGCCTTCCTCGATAAATGGACTATCCAACACAACTATAATTTTTTAATTTGAACCAGTAGTTTCTGAGATTTGCGCGTTCAAACAAACAAACAAACAAACAAACAAACAAACAAACAAACTCTTCAGCTTTATAATATTAGTATAGATAATAACACAAAACCCTTTCCAATTCTATTCAACAGAAGAAATTTAAAAACGATACAAATAATCTATTTAAAAATAATAAAAAAAAATCTTATTAATTTAATTAGATTGTAATTTAGAATTACTTATTTATTATCTCTTTAATTCTTAAATTAAAAAATAATAATATATTTCTAGTGTTAATATTTTCAAATATCAAACCATAGGTACGAAAAGAAACGAATACACAAAAATTCTGACTGACAACCACTAACAACAGTAACAACGACATTAAATGACAATAAATACGATAAGCCACCCATAGATAAAAAAAACAAGTGATGACATTACGTTCCAGTTTAGAAATTGAAGCATGGTATTTTATTTATGTAAATAATTACGGAAAAAATGCAATTCGATACCATTTTTCAGCCTTTTGTGATATCAATTTATTTGAGGTCAATGACAATTTTAAATGATATTCTTGGTAGTAGTTTACATATTTTTTTAATGTACGATAAAAATTTAATATAATTTCGAGTAAATGTAATTAAGGCGGTGTTAGGTGAAAGTTACTCAAGATATATCTTATATTATCTCAAGAGCGTCTTTGAGACTAAACTATTAATAACCGGGCCATGCGAGACTTTGAATTATATGATACATAAGAGCGTCTCGAGAACTGTGGTGAGAGAAGGGATGTTTATTAGATAGATAATAAATGAAGAATTAAATTATTAAAAGTCATTCAGAGATAATTTTGACAATAGTTTGTTTAATAAAATTTTACGTGTGGTAATAAAATCCTAACTTCACAATACGCAATAGACAAACAGCGATTTATGTGCAAGGCTCTGAGATGCCTGAGGCAAGCCCACACTACGTTTTTTCCTCACCGAATGAATCGAAACAACGAACAGAAAAAACGCAGGTGTGTGCGTTTCCTGCTTTTCCAAAATCCATAGATTCGATTTTCTGACCTTCCCTCGACAAAAAAAACGTAATGTGGTCTTCGCCCTTGCGCTATTGACCAGAAACAGCGTACTATTCTTTATGTCGCATGAGTAGTACAAGTATTATTTAATACAGTTTTGAAGTGTGCGTCAGTCAGTATTAATTACATACCTACTTACACGAAAGAGCCACAAATATAAACTAAGAGTCCAGTGATAAGACGGAGCTGATGGTAAAATATGAAGATACGTAAGGGGCTAATTAATTGTGGGGAGTTTACAATAAACAACAAATATATGTCATTAGCATATAATTATATCAAATAAAAAAATCGACGGACCCTACGTACATAAAGAAATGTCAAAAATTACAAATTTTTTTTATTGTATAATATGCTTTAGATTGTCCAAACGCTCATACCCATGCAGTATTTTTCGACGTAGCCAAAGCTTTAGATAAAGTTTGGCATGCAGGTTTAATATATAAGCTGCATAAACTTGAAGTCCCAGATAGACTAGTTTTCATAATCCAAGACTATCTCACCGCCCGACATTTCGTCCATAGACATGAAAAATCAATTTCAACGCGAAAAACGTTAAATGCGGGAGTCCCGCAAGGCTCCACCCTCAGCCCGATACTGTACTCAACGTACACGAATGATATTCCGTTGCCGCGCAACGGAGTCCAATTAGCACTGTTCGCCGACGATACAGTGCTCTATTTTCGCGCGCGCACCAATGGGCATATCGCCCCTAGGCTACAGTCCTCTATAGACGAACTCACGCAGTGGTTTCAACTATGGAGGATTGAATTAAATCCGGACAAATCCGCGGCCATCTGCTTTCGCCATTCCAAAGCGAAAGCCCGACTCCTTATCCCACGAAACATAGACACACTAAAAATGTCCAGTGTCAACATTCCGTGGCATCATAACTATAAATATTTAGGTATAACGCTTGACAAGCATCTGCACTTTCGCGATCATGTCGAGCGTGTTAGTAAACTCGCCAAATTTTACATGGCCCGCCTCTCTTGTACGATAGGTTGCCGCAGTAAGTTATCGATGCGCAACAAGCGCACACTTTACGTGATGGCCATCAGACCGGTCATGACTTATGCATGCCCGGTCTTTGCTTACGCCAAAGAAACGGTACTTAAGCCGCTACAGGTCATACGGAGTAAATTCTGTAGAAAAGCCGTCGGTGCTCCATGGTACGTTCGAAACAGTCTGCTTCACAGCGATTTTGACTTACCAACCATCTCCAAATACATTAAGGACGCGTCAGAGCGCTTCTTCGCCGCCGCGGTCGCGCACCCCAACCCGCTACTTTCGGCAGCGGCCTATTACGAGCCCCCACCCGCCCCCCACTTTCTCAGACGTCCACGGAATGTACTAACAGATCCTCCTGATGATCTCACCACCGAGGTTGAGAGTCGCAAGAATTCAGGCAGATCAGACCTTCAGTCTGACATAGGAGAGCAGTACCTAGCACCCGATATCACCTAGTTAACGTAATAAATCTGCTCGAATGGCATCTGAGCCTTGTTTGTTCACAGTCGGGCCGTCCAGCTCGAACTGCCCTCCATTGCCGAGGGACCGACACGCGTCGGCCCTCATCCCTATTTTAATCATAAGCCTACGAGAAAGGCACTAACACACCGAAGCATCCTCAATGCGTCCGGTCGTTGGTCATGCCAAACCGTATACGCTCTCCGGAGTATAGGTTGAGGAGTCGTTTAGCCGGTCGGGCTACACCTTCTGTGTAGAAATCCCAACCCGGCACTACCTGCGCGGTAGGTCGGGCGCGCAGGTGTCTGTATGCAGATCCAGCCCTCACTAAACAAAAAAAAAAAAGCTCATACCCATATTTTTTTTTTTCCAAATATTATCTGTTTTACTAAATATACAAATCGTATAAGGGAACAAGTATAATAATAACAAAGAATTGGTGTCGTAAATGCGGATATCTATACATGTCGGTTTGTTCTGTGATGGTACTGCGTTTTAAAAAGCGCGCCACTCGGTGTGAACGCGGTCTTGTCAAACTTAACGTCATTTACGAGAGACGTGTTGGTGCCACCAACTGGTGCCCGTTCGCGCGGTTGAATATTGTTGTGGTGGTTGGCATACAGTTTCGTGCTGTATTTTTTAGTTTTTAATATTATATACTTAATTTTAATTTTTTTTTTTATATTAACATTATATAACAATGAATAAAGAGAAATATGTCCCCGTTAATGTATTTTTAAAATTAATGGGCATCGATATAAGGATGTTTAAGGAATCCTTTTAAAAATAATAACACAATTCCACGTTTTCATAAAACATTTACTTAAATCATATTTCAAAACATTGTTTTGTTCTTTCCGACGTATAAACAGATATTTTAGATTTGTCTGACATGGTTTTATTTTAATGACAGCGTAGAACCAGTTATCTAGCAGTTTTACCCAGAAAATTTGCAAAAATTAAATATGAGTAAATACTACTTTAAACGTCTTAAAGATAGCAAAACATTACAAGAAAGATATATTTATAATTGCAATCACAATTCTGTCTAGAGCAACTTAACCTTCATTACACTCTTCTCTAAACCTTAGATTTTGACATGTCGCTTTGTACGTAGAGACCGTCAAAATAAGATAACGAGAATTATAGGTAGTCCATGGAAAGCTGGCACAAGCGATTTACTATCACATATCTATTGATGTGCGTAAAAGAAACAAACGCAACCTATTTTTGTTTTCCTTGAGCATATATGCCAACGCATATGTGTTAATAAATCGCTTGTGCCAGCTTTCCTTGGATTACAGGTTGCCTCAAACTTTATGGCGGATCCGAAAGTAGGCACAAGTCGCTTCGCAATAACCAGATTTAGGTGTCAGCGGGACTCAGTGGAGCGAGAAGGCGCGGCGGCAGGACGTTTCTCCCGCAAACCCCGCAGCGACCTATTCCCCCCGATTTGCGCAAACCCGCATTCAGCGTTGTATTCGCCATAAAGTTTGAGGTGAACTGTACCTATGCCCACTTAGGAGCGTTAGGAGTATCCCGGGTAATAAAGTATTATCATGGACATAATACTAGGTAGGTTGTTGGTTTTTTTTGGAAAGGAAAGGAGCTGGTCACCTGTACAAAGTTATAATATTAGGTTCCCACGTTCGCATAAGGCAGTAAAGCGTGACAAAATTTATAAGAAATATATTTTAAACATTGATATTTAGAAAATTCCCAATCTACTGTGCAGGGTGTTTAGGCACATTGGGATCCTTTTAACGAGATATTTCCTAAGTGATGAATCCTGGGGACCCGGGCGTGCAAAAATACGTAACTTGTCGTGCTTGGCTTCTTACTCATGTGGGACTTATTAATTTGTAAATAGAGGCGGTCAGCCATCCAATTATATTTCACAATCTAGGTACCTTTATTTCTGTGATCGAATCGGAGATTTATATTTAAAGCGGTATTGTTTATAAGCGGAGCCTGTCGCTAATTTATTAAGGTGATTAAGGTATCTATCTTTGAAGCTTTGATTTTTAAGAGTTCGAACCGTTTCACAATTTATTTTGGAGGTGATAATACTCCGCCGACGGATCATATTTTAATACAGATTGCCACTTTTAGTGACTAACTTTCTTGAAGTACGTTTTGAAAAATATAAAACAATAACGTAGATACTATACACATAGACTTATGACGAACCAAAATCATAAGTTTGATCATAGTTTTTGATTTCTGATTATTTTCTGGAATACGCACTTGATGCATTTTTTGATGACTTCGTGATTAAATGTTTTTCCTGATATGGATACGAAACCACGTGATTCGACACGCAATTGTTGTTCTTTGGCAGTTTTTTAAGGTGTCAGCAATTTGATTTTAATTTAAAGTTTTCCCTTGCCTTTTTTTAATCTTTAAAAATCATTCTTTAGTTGCCAACTTTTCCTTCACGCACATTCGCTATTCAGATTTTTGTCATCTTTTCTCGTTTATTAGTTATTTTTAAGTAAACTTGTTATTGTAGAGCACTAGCAACAAAAGTCAAGATGAGAGAAGAAAAAAATATAAATAAATTATTGTCACCCTAGAAGAAAAGAGACAAAGGGACTTGGACCTCCCTATTTCATCTCCTCGTTTCGCAAAGCCGAGTGCACTGTCCTGAACTAGTATTACGTCCATGGAATCAAGACAAATTGTGTCAAACCAAGAAAACAATTTGTTTATACGTTCATAATGAACGATTCCATTTTCAATTCCACCAGACACACGTCACATTGTTTCGTACAAAGTAGAGTCGAATTTCAAATTTATAAGGCCATAGGGCCATGGTTCGAATCCGGGCGTGTATCAATGAGTTTTTCTGACTTAAGTAACTATCACTGACTCCGTGCCTCGGAGAGCACGTTAAGCAGTCAGTCCCGGACGCTGTCAATAGATGGCGGTCGTTACAATCCCCAACCCGCAGTGGAGTAGCGTGGTGGATTTAAGCTCCAAACCCCCTCCTCACCCTGGGGGAGGCCTAAGCCCCTGCAGTGGGGTAAAATGGGCGGATGATGATGATGATAAAGTCGAGTTTAGTCACTGTTTGTGAAACTTGTCCATGCAAGGACAATCGTTTTCGCACCTTCTAGACTAAGTGGTCCACTTTTTACCACCCGCAATCAATCTTTTCAAAGAATCGCAAATGGCAACAGAGCTCATGAGGTTTCTTTCCGTTAAATTAAGGCAAGGTTATTCACCCCTCAGTGAATAACCTTGAGCTTTTTGGTTCCCCCTTACACCACAACACCTTTACAAAAGCAGTGATTTCAGTAACGACATCTATGGTGCCTAGTTTGTACTGTTTCGTGTTACTTTGGCGCCATCTATTACGTAAATGTATTAACAAACCTAAATATAAAAAACTTTATATTCTATAATAGGCGGCAGTGATAAAATATCTACGTAATAAATATACGGTATTTTCATTATAATATTAATTTTATGTTATACTATTGTGTTATAAGTATAATGGGTATTAAAAAAAAAAACATAAATAATAATAAGAAACATATAGGTATATTTATTTTCTAAACCAAGTTCAGTTATTGCCAAGGACTCTGCACAGTTTGCAGGTACGACAAAAAAATTTTAACGTATAACAATAAATTGTTTCTATAAATTAAACTTCAACAGATGGTATAGACTTTATGACGTACTAACTTTTGCCAGCGACTTCATCTACTTGGAAATAGTTTTTATGACAGTTTGGCTTTTGTCCGCGACTTTTACTACGGAGAGGTCAAGCTGTATCCCTGGTTCTACCCACCAGAATTATATGAAACAAAACTTTAGTTTTTAGTTGGACCCCAAGCTAGCAAACTGAAAAATCCATCAAAATCTATGCTGCGATTTTTGCGTGATGCACGCACAAACAGACAGCAAAAAAGACAATAATTCGGCCTCGTTACGTCCCAGCACTTTCTCCAAACAGTTTTTTCTTGAATGTATTCAATGTACAAACACGGCTTTCTACAGTTTAATATTAATATAGATAAATTATTGTTAAGTAAAATGTACTTTTAATATAGAAAAAGTTAGCCGCGCGTCTCTCTTCTGCAAACAAGCAAGCAAACTAACTTCTAAGCAAACAAACGTAATCCACACACGTCCATGTTCATGATATTAAAATATTTTTAGTTATTGTTTGATTTCTGATTATATTTTATAGATGTAGTAGTACCCCGTTTCTTTCTCTCTAATCTAACTTTGTATGTTTTTTTTTTGTTCAGTGTAATGATTATTTTATTCGCAATTATTGTACTCGATTTGTAAATAAATAATAATAGTAATTTATGAACTATCGAGGTTAGAGATACTGAGTTGAAAAAATAAATACACAACAAAATTGTAATAAACGTCATGATTAAACTGCAACTGGCCATTCCCAATTTTTTTAACTTGAGCCCGTTATATAATTTTTTTTCGAAAGAATAGACGATTTTAAAAAAACTAATTTGAAAATTGTTTTTAAATCGTTAAATTCGCGAAATTTTTTATAGCGTAACATCACAGGCCGGAATCATAATTAGCTGTCGCCGGAATATTAAAAAAAAAACCGATATCAATCTCAGAACTCATTCGCTGATTGGCAGAAATGACACAATGACAGACGCCCATTATTACTAATGGCAGTTACTGTTCTGAGATTGATATAGCTCTCTTTAATATTCCGGCGATGGCTAAATTTATAATTTCGACCTGTGACGTCACGCTATAAAATTTTCAAATATTCAATAATAACATAAAATATTTACGTAAATAACGATATAAAAACAAGAATTTTCAAAACAGTTTCTTAAAATTGCCTATGATTTCGAAAGTAAACAATAATGTAACGGAAATAAGTTAAAAAAATTGGAAATGGTCAAATGAGAGTAATTGATCAATAATAAATAAAACGAAATTTTCGTATTTATCATCCTAATCATAATGGAAATATATTTAGAGGAAACATGAAGTTTCAGTACGAACACAATAGGTTTGTGACTACTAATTTAAAAAATAGGTGCTTTTCAAAATTTGGTCACGGGGTCACACAGATCTCGTTAAAACATGAAGTTTGAGTGACACAATAGGTCTGTGACTAGTAATTTCAAAACTATGTGCTTTTCGAAATTTGGTCACGGGGTCACATAGATCTCGCTACCACATAAAATTTGAGAACGAACACGATGGGTCTGTGACTAGTAATTTAAAAAATATGTGCTTTTCAGAATTTAGTCATAGGGTCACACAGATCTCGTTAAAACATGAAGTTTGAGTACGAACACAATAGGTCTGTGATTAGTAATTTCAAAACAATGTGCTTTTCGAAATTTGGTCATGGAGTCACATAGATCTCGCTACCACATAAAATTTGAGAACGAACACGATGGGTCTGTGACTAGTAATTTAAAAACTATGTGTTTTTCAAAATTTGGTCAAGTGATAACATAGATCACGTTAGAATAATTAATTTTAGTACCAAAGTAAAATTTTGTTTTCTAGTTTCGGAAATACGAATATAAAGGTTGCACATCAGTTTTTTTTTAAATTATAATAATAATAATATTTTGTGATATTGACCCTGAAATCGGTATTTTCTGGGATATGAAAGGCATTATCCTACTATTTATGGTATTTTTTCTATGGTAGAAGTGATCTCGAATCACTAAAGCTCGATTATTGATGATTGAGATGATTCGAAGGTTAAAGATCAGAAGCACCCAGCAATACAACCTCTGATTACTAGTTAGTAAAAAATAAATATAAAATATAATTAAAAATTATTTTCACTTTACCTTCAAGGAAATTTTGGATTTGAATACTAGCAATACTCAGATAGTGTAGGTCTATGGACTCAGGGCTGAATGGTGCTGGAACCATTGCTAAGTTAAAAAACTAATTTCAAACATTGTGTACGTCTTAAATTCAAGTTAATTATTTTGAATTACTATTGGCAGTTCTGAGATTCATATAGCTCTATTCTGGCGATCGATGGCTAAATTAAGATATTTGGACATTTTCACAAATATCACAAAACGTCTTTTCGCAAAAAAACTATTAATCTAATGAGTTCTTAAATATAACAATATAACACGATGACATCAAGTAATAATAAAACGTTTTTTTCGCAAAATACACAAGCAAAGCAAGCGACACATGTTCCCAGATTCAGAGCTAACAATACACTGACTGTTCGTCCGTCGCTCGCCACGCCCTCGCGATGTTAGAATCACACTAGATTTAGAATTTCATTCATTAAAAATTAAAAATATGGTCTTTTACAAAAATTTTAACGTGCAAGTTTTTTATAATAAAATTATCTACACATTGGGGTGTTGAAAACAAAACCGACTTAAACTAACGAAGTAAATGCACCCAATACAGTATTTTTATGCTCTTTTAGACACAGATTTCAAATAAATTTTATACACAAATAAAAATAAAAAAACGTGCAAAGAGTTCAGATGTTATAGTTAATTGATGTATTTTTTGATTCTTTTTTTTAATGTACTTCATATAACTAGAAGATAGCCTCTAAACATTGCACTAAACAAATAATAACAGCAGCGCCTTGGTTATGTGGCACAGCTCAGCGTCTAGAGGCGGTACCAATATTGAGTACCTAATGACTATTGTATATTTTAGGGTATAATATTTTCTGGATATTTTTATAATTATATCACGGATCGTTAACTACGTAAGGCATTGTTTACGTTTACATTTGATTTTCATATAGGTAAGTAGTGATTTTCTTTTTGCTATTCGTCAGGCCACTTTTAGTTCCTTATTGTTATTTTATTTGTATAGTACTTTTATGCGTGTTTTATCATTTCCAAGGTAAAGTTTAATTATTTCCTTGGAACTAAAGGAAAAATAAAAAATATACATTAAAAACATTGAAAAAAATTAAACTTTAAACATGTTTTTCTCGCTAACCCTTAGTTTGCGCCATCTGCTCACTTGAAACTTGTTTAGTTCGGTAAGCTCTACACGCTTTATAAGTTTGCACCAGGTTCAGCCGAACACAGGGTACATCATAATTAATATGTTTTATAGTAAAATTACGCAAACGGAGATTAGCTTTTCTCATTCCGTAAATTTCCGTAGTACTCAAACATGGTAACTCTGCTAAAATGTGTTTGTTATTTCATGCGGTCTCTATTTCTTTGTAATCTACTATATAAAAATAAGTCGGGTTTTCCTTCCTGACGCTATAACTCCAGAACGCACGAACCGATTTCCACGGTTTTGCATTCGTTGGAAAGGTCTCGGGCTCCGTGAGGTTTATAACAAAGAAAATTCAGGAAAAATTCAGGACAAACCAACATTTTAAGTAGATGGCGCCGGTGCGTGATACATTGTTTGACAACTACTCATTGTTCTCTGCTCAGTTAATTTCATGTGACAAACCGGTATTGTGTTCACTGTGAAATTGTGAAAAAAAAGTAAAAAAAATAAGTTATTCGTTTCCTAACATTTCAACTGGAAACCATCAAATCAATCACGTATATTGTGCAAATTTTTATTCAAAGATGGCGCCGTTGCGTGATACATTGTTTGACAGCTATTCAGTATCCTAATATAATATCCTTTCAAATATTATAAACGCTAAATTTTGTATGTATGGACTTATGGATGTTAGTCGCTCTTTCACGCAAAAACTACTGAATGGGTTTTAATTAAACTTTAAGTAATATAGCTTATACATCAGAGTAACGCATAGGCTATTATTTATAAAGACACTAGCTTTCCGCCCGCGGCTCCGCTCGCGTGCACTACACAGTTGTATACTGATTTTAAAAATTCTTTCACCTATAGAAAGCCACTTTATCAGGGAGTAACATGGGCTATATTTTATTTTCAAACTAGCTTTCCACCCGCGGCTCCGCTCGCGTGAACTACACAATTGTACCGGGACCGCCATGATTTTTTGCATAGATATAGTTTATAAGCTAGAAAGTGACCAGACTACTTTTTCCGGAAAAAGAGTTCCCGGTACAACTTTGTAGTCCACGCGAGCGGAGCCGCGGGCGGGAAGCTAGTATAATATATAAATTGGGTATGTGAACCGCATTGTCGATGCGACCACCGATAATGACAGGCCGATCGCTATGATAACATTTCGCAACGACAACGGTTCATATTCACCTGTTGGATCGAGATAATGCAGTTATGTGATGACAATTGGACGAACAGTCAGGTCACAGAGGTCGCAATGGTGTACCTTTTCTTTTGTTTGGTTCTGACTGGAGTGGCGGTACAGGCTTTCGTCGTAGATACGGCACAGGGAAAGCTGCGTGGTGCAGCTGTGGAAACGCACGTTTCGTTTTTTGGCGTGCCTTACGCGACAATTAACTGCCCACAACATCGTTTCAAGGTGTGTTTGTAAGAGTTGACTCTAGTTCATTTGAAAATTAACTAGTCAAAACAAAATACTAGTGTATAATAGTCGCGAAAGCGTGAGACATGTTTAACGTAAATATGGAGTTTCAGAGCGGCGGCGCAGCCCCGGCATGGCGCGGCGTGCGAGAGGCGAGGGGTGAACGCCAACCATGTCCTAATGCCCGGAGTTGGGACGACGACTACTGTGGGGATTGCCTACAGTTGGATGTGCATGCACCACGGTCCGGTTCATCTCACGCAGTGCTTGTATGGGTGCCCAGCGGCATCGGTCACTATCACCCTGCTAACCTAGTGCAGCGCGGACTCATCCTCGTCGTGCTCAACTATAGGCACATTGTCGTTTATTCATAAGAGATAATCCAAATATTACATCTCCCCTCCCTGTCTTTGTAGCAAGTCATCAGGTTCATACTTTAATCTCCTTCCTCTCCCTCACCGAGATGTCATGTTATAGTTTGGGTTCTCGAAAATAGACGACACTTAATTCTTAAATATTACTAAAATTGCTTCATTTTGCCATTTGTTTTTTTTATATTACAGGGTCGGGCCTCTAGGCTTTCTCTGTATGGGCGAAGAGCAAGCACCCGGGAATGTAGGCGTGAAAGACGTCGTTCTGGCGTTGCGCTGGGTACGTGACAACATTGTCGCTTTCCGCGGACACCCTGCCAAAGTGGTCATCGCAGGACAGAGTTTCGGCGCTGCTGTGGTCGAGGCACTCATCTTGTCACCGATGGCGAGAGGCCTCTTTCGTGGGGCTATAATCCAAAGCGGGTCCGCCCTTAGCCCTTGGGCTTTTAACTATGACGCTAAGGAACGCGCCAAAAAGTTGATCGATAAACTGTCAATTTCTTTGAACGAAGACAGAGAACGTTTACTACTTCATACGAAAGCGGAAGATTTAATGACAATAGCACTATCCCTCAATATCTCGTACTTACCGTTCGGAATTTGTGCAGAAAAGGCTTTTAAAGAAGAAGAGCGTTTATTGTCGGAGCCACCTTTGAAAATATTGAAAAACCGCCGCGTCGCAAATGTCCCTTTGATCATCGGCTACAATAACGATGAAGCTTACGTTTTCGTTGACATTTTGAAAAGATATAAAATCAATGAAAAAATCAAGAGAGATTTAATCTCTTTGCTTCCAGAAGAGCTGATATTTGCTAATCGGAAAGAAATAAAGAAGACAGCCAACCAAATTAAGGATGCTTATTTCAGTGAACATATTAACATGTCAACGTTGTTACACTACTACAGGTGTGTAATGTATATCTATTACTTGAATATTTTCTAAATTGACAGCAAATTAGAAAAAGGCCACTGAGCTCAGTGACTACTTATGTAAGGTGATTAATCAATCACATGTCTTTCATTGGAATTTTAAAAGCGAATAATAGTATGTGATTGGTTAATGGTTTTCTACAGACTATCACCGAGTTTAAGTAACCTTTTTTGTAAGTCGCCGTATAGGATAAGTTTTACTTAAAAGTGTTCTAGAATTGTGAATACAAAATTCGGTTTCCTCAAGCATCTTTTTAACAATAACAGAAGCAGAATACGTATAATATGGTCCATCCCGCGATAATAGCAACAAAGGGAAATTTTTATCACGTGGCACCGTATATGGTTCAGTCATTTCAAAATTTTTGATATTTTAAGACAATGACGCGACGCGACCGACGTTGCGTTGGTGTCCTACTGATGTGTTTTCACCCTAACTCGACAGGGACGCGTACTTCGCGAGTCACATCCACCGTAGCGCTTGCCTGTATGCCGCTGCTTCAAATGCGGCTGTGTATTACTACGAGTTCTCCTACGGAGGTGCTGCTGGCGTCATACCAGTAGCCGGGATACCAAAACGTGGTGCAGCTCACTCCGACGAGCTGCATTACCTGTTCCCGGAGCCAGCCCGAAACTTCCATGGTCATGATCGGCTCGTACAGGAACGACTGACTACATTATGGGCCGATTTTACTAATCACTTGTAACTGACATTTATTATGTTTCCAACATAGCACAGAAACTGTAGAAACACAAACAGCTAAAAGTGACATAATGGTTGTACAATTTCTGTTAAAATGAAAAAAGTAGAATTATGCTGCCTTTGTTATTGCAATAGCTGCACAAAAGAGTCATACGATGGTTGTTTGTTGTTTGATTAACCGGTTGGCCGAGTTATTAGAGACCCTAACTGCGGAGCCGAGGGTCTCGGGTTCGATTCCCGCCCGGGACAAATATTTGTATGCATGAACATGTCTATTTGTTCCGTGTCTGGGTGTAAAAGTATCTATATATGTATATATTATTAAAAAAAAAGAATATTTAAGTATGTATATCAGTTGTCTGGTACCCCTTAACACAAGCATAATACTTGCTTACTTTGGGACTAGATGGCGTTTTGCGGGATGTCCCAGATATTATTATTAAACGTTTATTAGGGCAATGGTTTTCTACGGCTAATATAAATCTCTACCATTCCCAGCGGTCTATATAAACCGTATACAACCATTTTACAGCTCTTTAAGTGTTTCTACATCTTATGTACTAGGCTAGCTTTACTGTACTAACGCTAATCATATCTTGTTCAATCTTTATAATTATAGGAACCCAACGCCGACAACGAGCGAGCACATCCGCTGGGAAGCCTTCGACCCCGTCAATCCTCGCGTGTACGTCATTGGACCCGAGCTGGCGATGCAAGACTACGCGCACGCCCGCATCGCACAAATGTGGGATGACGTTTATGAAAGATACTATTACCTTAAACACAACGTGGCCAATTCAACCGTCCTAGATTATTAATAACTTTTTTATTATTACTATGCAGGATGTCATTTTAGCAGTCTTATAGCACACGCTTTTTCGTTTCATAAAATTAACTATTGCTCAATGCGTTTTATTGTGAATTTTGAATTCTATTCCCTTTCTCAGTCGGTCTCTCAATGCTGAGGATCGTGACCCCCGTCACTTGATCTTTTTCCAGATGGTCTTCACCAGGTTTTACAGTCTTGTGCTAGTCTCATTGCCTAATGCAGTGTCATTTCCAATGTCTCGACGACAAAGTCAGTTTAACGCGCTGGTCCGCGGCCATGCGATCTACTACTTTTCGGAAAATGTTTCAAATGAAAAACGAAAAAGAGATGAATGAATTCGGATTTCATTCTCGCACGCAATATTTTCATAACGAAACCTATGTTAATGTCATTTGTTTGTGAATTATAATAATAATAATTTGTGTCGTGATAGCTCAGAGCGCAACGAACCTGTCTCAAATTTATAAGGCCATAGGGCCATGGTTCGAATCCGAGCGTGTATCAATGAGTTTTTCTGACTTAAGTACATTAACTATCACTGACTCCGTGCCTCGGAGAGCACGTTAAGCAGTCGGTCCCGGACGCTGTCAATGGATGGCGGTCGTTACAATCCCCAACCCGCAGTGGAATAGCGTGGTGGATTTAAGCTCCAAACCACCTCTTTACCCTGGGGGAGGCCTAAGCCCCTGCAGTGTGGTAACATGGGCTGATGATGAATAATTTTTAATTCGCAATAAAAATATTAATGTATAATTCGTGCGGTTGTCAATTGCCCCCACGAGTGGATGAGCAACTCCGCATTCATGGCCATTTGCTTCAGAAGTATTTATTTTAATGGAGGCTTAATATTAGGTCTTAACCTATGAAGTTCCCGTTCTTCAGTACTGGGCATTTCAAACAAAAAAATAATTTATTTGGCTGTGAATTCTAAATACAAATAAAACTTGTTTTAAAACATGGCAGTCATTTTACAACGTCAGTCTTTTGTTTATTGATTAGCGTTGTGTTTTCTTTACATTTAAATATTTTTAGTCATAATGGACACTATAAAAATTCGTGTAATTATGGTTTACGAGTTCCGTCGTGGCACTAATGCGGCACAAACGGCACGTAACATCAATAACGTTTACGGAGAGAACTTAACAAACGAACGCACAACCCGTTATTGGTTTACTCGTTTCCGTTTTGGAAATTATGACTTGAATAATGAATCTCGTGATCGTCCGGACATTTTGGTCAACAATCATGAATTGAAGGCGTTTGCGGAAGCTGATGATACTCAAACTACAGCTGAACTAGCAGCGGCTTTTGATGTTAGCATCAAAACAATATTGGACCATTTGCGACAAATTGGCAAAGTAAAAAAGCTTCATAGATGGATACCCCACGAAATTAGCGATCGCCAGCACAACGTACGCGTCGAGACCTGCCTCGCGTTGCTCAACAGGCATAGAAATGAAGGAATTTTGAACCGGATTGTTGCCTGTGATGAAAAATGGATTCTGTTCGACAATCGAAAGCGCTCAGCAAGTTGGTTAGATCCTGGTTCAGCACCAAAGCTATGTGTTAAACGAAAAATAACCCCTAAAAAGGTGATGGTCACTGTTTGGTGGTCTAGTGACGGTGTGGTTCATCACAACATTTTACAAAATGGCATGCGCATTACTGCAGATGTGTACTGTGAAGAACTGAAGACAATGATGACCAGCTTTGGTCAATCGGTCGTCCCCGCTGCTCCTTCACGACAATGCGCGACCCCATAGTGCACAACAGACTCCAAGCTGCTACAGTTGGGGTTGGAAGTACTCCCTCATCGACTTTATATATACTCACCAGACCTTGCACCTACCGACTATTACCTACTTTTTTCAAAATTTGGACAACTTTTAACGGGAAAAAAATTCAATTCCCGAGAGACGGTACAAAATGTCTTTGAAGAGTTTGTTGCCTCTCGTCCAGTTTATTTTACAAGGGTATCAATAAACTGCCACAGTGTTGGCAAAGATGCATCGATTGCACGGGTGATTACTTTGAATAACAGAAATAAAGATGTTAAAAAAAAACACTAACGTATTTCATTCAAAACGGCAACTTCATAGGTTAAGACCTAATATTTCAGTTTCATCTCTACTAATTCGAAAATGTATTTGTTGATATACCCTGCTTTAGCAACGGAGCAATGGATCGACGAAATTTTTTAGATATAGTTTATTAGCAGGAGAGTGAGAGAAGCTGCTTTACATCCCGTAAAAAAGCACAGTTCCTATGGGATCACTATTCTTCATGCTATAATGGCTAAACAAATTTTGATTTAATTTGGTAATTGAATTAATTTTGGTATAGAGATTACTTAAATACTTATGTTTCAGAATGATTTTAAATATTCACAATACTCTGGAGCGTCGCGTCCTTTCAGCGGTCCCAGCACAACTGTGTAATCCACGTGGACGGAGTCGAGGGTGGAATGCTAATACCACCGACTTATATGTACCTAGGGTACGAGACTATACGTACCACAGTATGAAACTCCGCACGAAAATCGTTCAGATCGCGGTGCTCTGAACGGCTTTGAAATAGTCGCCTAAGCCGCCTGTCAGTATATTGCCGTGTGTCATTATTGTGTATTTTGGAAACATATCTGAGAAAAATGCCTTGCTGTGCCTTTAAAAAGTGGACAAATAACACCTGACACTCTAAAAAGGCAGATGGGATTACTTATCACACGTAACTTCATATTTTTAATCCCAGACGAAAAAAGAGGGGTATAATAAATTTGACGTGTGTGTGCATCTGTGTATCTGTCCGTGGCATCATAGCTCCCAAACGGATGAACCGAATTGGTTGCGATTTTTTTTATATGAAAGGTAAATTAGTCGGAAGTGTTCTTAGCTATGTTTGATGAAAATCAGTCTAAGATGGCCGTCGCCACAAAATGGCGGACATCATATTTTTTCACTACTCCATCAATATGGGTATCAAATGAAAGGGCTTGACTAGTAAAATACTATACAATATGACGAATTTCAAATCCAAGATGGCCGCCACCACGAAATGGCAAATTACATATTTTCTTTCACTACTCCATCAATATGGGTATGAGATGAATGGTCTTGACTAGTAGAATACTATACACTATGACTAATTTCAAATCCAAGATGGCCGCCATCATGAAATGGCGAATTACATATTTTCTTTCACTACTCCATCAATATGGGTATCAGATGAAAGGACTTGACTAGTAGAATACTATACACTATGACAAATTTTAAATTCAAGATGGCCGCCAGCACAAAATGGCGAATTACATTTTTTTCTTTACTCCATCAATATGGGTATCAAATGAAAGGACTTAACTAGTAGAATACTATACACTATGATAAGTTTCAAATCCAAGATGGCCGCCACCACGAAATGGCGAATTACATTTTTTTTTCACTACTCCATGAATATGGGTATCAGATGAAAGGACTTGACTAGTAGAATAATATACACTATAACAAATTTCAAATCCTAGATGGCCGCCACTAAAAAATAGAGAATTACTTTTTTTCACAAATCCCTCAATATGGGTAGCAAATGAAAGGGCTTGACTAGTAGTATAATTTTCACTATATTGAAAGGGAATGAGGAATTTTAACTAATGAAATGAAAACTAAAAACTTGAAAAATATTTTTTTGTCTGATCATATATGAATTAGTTTAACTAAATAAAAATTTTGAAATAAAAATTAAATTAAAAATTTTAAAAACCCCCGACACAAAAAAAAACTAACCTTTAAAAAGTGTAAAATAATGCAAGTTTGTTCATTGCCTAATGATTTTTGATCCTTAAAAGCGTCGGGGACCTCTATATAAACTTATAATACTTAATAATTAGCGGTCCCCGACGCTTTTAAGGATCAAAAATCATTAGGCAATGAACAAACTTGCATTATTTCACACTTTTTAAAGGTTAGTTTTTTTTGTGTCAGGGGTTTTAAAATTTTTTAATTTAGTTTTTACTAATTAAATTTTTGACAATTACAAATTTGACGGTTGCACATAAATTGAATTAGTTGGTAAGCATAACGATAATACTAATTTCATCTCTTTTTAATCTACTACATTGTTGTACACCTACCCTTTTCGCTATCTCGTTCAGCGCAGTGGTTCAGACACAAATTTTGAAAGATCAAAGGAAGGGGGTAATTCTAGGACCACTTGACTTTATGTCTGATGACACATTCTAGCGAAAACGTAATTCTGTATTCTCAAAAGCCATATAAAACGTTACAATTTTCGAGAATCATACGAGATATACCAACTTTCATGATACAAAATATGTTTCATTGAAATTATCTCATGAAACTGAAAGTCAAGCGGTACGAGAATCACCCCTACAAAATTGCAATCGACTATCTTCGGACGCGTTCGGCCATTCTCATTAGCGTTACGTGTGTCGTATAATGTACAGGGATCTTCGCGTCTAGTACCTAGGTACATTTAAGTCAATGGCTAATACGTTAATATTCTCTGCCCGGGCATAATCGCTGTCGACGTTGGATTTGAAAAATGTCATCGGAGTGTTTGATTGACATTTACATTTGACTAGCTAGGGTCAGCACTTTCACAGCTTATACTAGAAATCAAAACAGAGAGCGGCAAACAGTTATCGATGAGTGCTGCGATAACGACCGATACTATACAATCTCTGAAAGCTTTTTAATATCGTTGCGAAAAACAAGTACACTAAAATAAGTAATATATTAACGGATTGGTACCCGATTTGGAGGCGTAATAACAGAAATGTGAAAAGAAAACGTGAAACATTTATGTGACGTCACTATTACATGCAGCGATTGTCGGGCATATCGATTATGCCTCGAAGACAAACTCTGTAGTGTGTGAACCATTTCGGCCGTTACCGACAAAAACATGGCAAAAATTAAGAAATTAATTTTAGAAGACCGGCAAATTAAACAGTGAGTGATCACCATAGGCGAGGGCATTAGAAAGAAACTTAATATATAGGCATGTCCAAGGTCAGTGAGCGCTGGTCCCTAAAATTTTGACTCCGTTCAACGTGAAGCAACGCGCAACGTGCGAGATTTTGCAAGTCGTTTTCAAATATGAATAGAGGTAAAAATAATTTCTAAAATGATTTATGAGGAGACCTGAATCCGACAATAGAATCCTGAAAGTAAACAAAAATCATTACAGTGGAAATTTAAGAATGAGAAGTTTTCTCAGAAGTTTAAAATTCGTCTATCGGCGGAAAACTAATGTTGAGGGGATATTACTAATAAGTAGTCACCTCAACTGCAATCAACTACGATGATTGCCATATGTTATGCAAATTTTTCGAATCAAATGCAAGAATCAATTAAGAAAATATGGGGAGAAAACTCAGTAGAAACAAGTAGAAGCGCATTAATTTTTAAGTTCAAGCAGCAGAGTGAGCCACGAGCAAAAACGACTTTGTAAAAATTTACTACCCACCCCACAGCCCAGACTTAGAATCCTGTGACTATTTCGTAAGCAATGCTTACGTTGTTATAGAAAACCTGCTGTGCAATATTTCAAGTTTATAAACTAAACGTTTTGGGCTGTGCGTGGAATTACAATTTTAACAACCGTTTTCTTCTTGTTACAAATAGAATATAAAAATATCGTAAAACACATATTTTAAATATAAGTGTTAAGAAAATTTTACCACTAAGAGATAATTTATTTTAATTGTCCTACAATGTTACTTTGGATAAGAGATAAAACTTAAATGTTCAATACCATTCGAATATCCTTTCACGTTAATGAACATCATTAAATACGGAATCTTATTTGTTTTGCGTTCCGAAACACATTTTCCAGTATACTTATAATATTAGCAATAATTATTGTATCATTTATGCTCGTCGTCCCTGTATATTTCTAAATGAGTGTACTTATTTAGATCGACATGCGATCACGGCACAGATAAGTGTCGTGCTTTTAACACACACGTTATGCCTAGCGAGTAAACAGTTGACACCGCACTTTCAATCTAGGGGTAAGCTCATTATTTAAAATAAATTAAATATAATTTTTTATTGTGTTACGGCTATTTACTGAATATACGGCTATTTACATATTATTACATGCACCAGAAAATGACTAAAAACGCATTGCAATGGGTATTTCTAATACTTATGGTGGCGAGCGCCGGTAGCGTGCGCTACAAAGACACTGCTGACTCGATGAACCAGATTAAGTTCAACGAAAAGGATACGTCCGTATTAAACCAAATTTACGATAAAGAAGGAAATGGTGAAAACCCTCCAGCGCCGCCGCCGTCCACTGATCCTAACTGTGGGTGCGAAGTGTATATAGAAGGCGGCGGCCCTGTCCGCGGGCACGCGTTGTACTCAGGCTTGGCTATTTGCGCTTACATTAACATCCCATACGGAAAAATTGAACACCCATTTCAGGTCAGTATTTTCGGTGGACTTTCTCCCCAACTTAATACTTAAGTAAAGTTCAGAAATCTTAATTTAATTGTTTAAATTGAAAATTACCACTGAAGAACGATTAATTCTACAGGCTCCATCGAAACCTGAACCCTGGACTGATATTCATGAAGTTAAAGAGCACAGTAAAAAGTGTCCACAAATATTGGATTCAAATATGATTGGTGATTTGGACTGCTTGGTCCTTAATATTTTTAAGCCCGAAGTAATTGAAAACGCACCTGTTTTATTTCACATTCATGGCGGAAACTTCCAAGAAGGTAGTGCTGACCCTTTTCTATACGGACCAGAAAACCTTGTTTCGAAAGACATAATATTAGTGTTACCAAATTATCGTGTGGGACCGCTTGGGTTTTTGTGTCTTAAAAACTCAATCGCACCAGGTAACGCTGCTCTAAAAGATTTGACATTAGCTTTGCAGTGGGTTGAAACTAATATACGAAAGTTCGGAGGAGATCCAAATAAAGTCACTGTGAGTGGCGATGGATGGGCCGGTGCTTTGGTCAGTCTCCTCGCAGTTTCGGCACAGAGTCGAAATCTTTTCAATAAGGCGATTACCGAAAGTGGCTCTGTGCTATCACCTTGGGCAATAGACAGAGATTCAATTATCAAAGGTATGGAACTAGCAAAGTTATTGTCGAAAGCGAAAAACGAGTCAAAGGAGGGTAGTGATGTATTCGAAAATGTCGAACTTGCTACTTTGCTAAATGTATCACTAGCATTTCTATTTATGCCGTGTATTGAAGAAAATGAAGAAGGAGCATTTTTACACCAGACACCATGGAGCATCCTCAAATCTAAACAGGTAAATATATCTTTCTTAATCGGTTCAGCTGACCAAAGCGGCATGCACGAAGCGCTTCAGCATACTCTGGAAAGTATAGACCATCTAAATAACAACCATATCAATTTATTACCACTGGATTTGGTCTTTGAACAAACTAGCGAAAAAACAGAAGCTGCCAACGATATCAAAACTCTATATTTCAAGGATCAGAACATAACAGAGGAACACAGAAATGAATTGGCGCGTTATTACACTGATATTATGTATTTGGGTCCAGGACTACGGATGGCTCGTCTTCTAGTTAACGCTGGGGCAAAGATTTTTCTTTACGAGTTCTCATACGTTGGCAGCCTGAATCGAGAAAGGAATGGTTTGCGTACCCCGTTGCCTGGAGCGACTCGCGGCGACCTCGCCGGCTACCTTTTCGCGCAGGAAGGGAAAGTGGACGAACAGGATGAAAAAATGGTGCAACTTATTACGGAACTGTGGTCTAACTTTATTAATACTGGGTAAGAAAGAGTTTATAAATATGATACTCGTTCGTGATTTTGCGAAACTGAATTGCCGTTGTTTTATTGTAACAGGGAGCCGAGAACTTGTTCTATTACATGGAGACCACTGGCTGTCGGGAGTGTTGATGATGAAGCATGGCTGTCACTGGGTCACCAAGTATTGTCCCAGCACGGTTTGCACACCGATCGTCTTGAACTTTGGACGCGACTTTATGAAGAACATTATGCGGACAACGAAGCGATCAACGTTCTCATACCCAGTTACATTATCGGTGGAGTACTTGTACTTCCTCATATACTTGATTTCATTTAAAGTTTTTGTGGCTGTATAAAAAGTTATGATGAAATTTAAATTTCATGTCACAGCCAATTCATACCACAACAAGCTAGTCGAAAATATTGTAGGTAGTTAATTTAACTGCACATTATCATTATGCTATGAAATGACACAAATCCCATATTAGATGTCTATAATATTAAGAGACATGATGGTCTTTTTTTTCATTAGGTCAGTACTCTTCAGTTCCTTACTTTTCAGAAATAATTGTGATACATGTAGTAGTTGCACAATTGAAACAGTTTTCTTTTTCCTTGACCTTTGCGTCTGCCCAACTGCCTAGTACAAGCTCTAAAAACACTAACACCCAAGTTCTGAAACGTCTATCAAATCTTCGTTCAACTAAAAGTCGATTCACTTTTAATTTTGATCGGAATGCCGAAACAGTGACTAAACGAAAATTAACTAACAAGCGATGGCTGATTACTTAATTCACAATTACATATCTTGAAATACATTCGTTCATACGCTCCTCAGAACAATTATTAAAGTTCTAGAAGGAATGTAAATTTTACATATGTTTAACTTGTTCTAACCTGTAGAATAAAGCATTAGAAAGAAAAAGATAGCTGATACAAAATCATTGCTGTTTATGATCGGAACGTAGCCCCCAAATTCATTTCAACTTATTTAAACGATGAAGGTAAATAGTTATTAAAGTTCTAGAAGGAATGTAAATTTTACATATGTTTAACTTGTTCTAACCTGTAGAATAAAGCATTAGAAAGAAAAAGATAGCTGATACAAAATCATTGCTGCTTATGATCGGAACGTAGCCCCCAAATTCATTTCAACTTATTTAAACGATGAAGGTAAATAGTTCGTAGCCAACAACGTTATTGATATATTTAAAGTTAAATATTTCTATTGATTGTAGTAATAAAATATATGGGTAGGTACATTTATTTCTTTAAACTTGTACATTATTTTCGTTTCCAATAAGAATCATGGTACGGTATATTAGTAATAAGTATTATGGGTACAAACAACGACAACCCAAACACTGATTATGACCCGGCACAAATATTCAAAAAGTATACGATAGACTGAGGTTCGAAACCAGAACCTCCGAAGTTAGAGTTACTAATAACTGAGCGGTCAACATTTACGAAACAAACTAGTGACGAATAAATTATAAAGGAACTATTTAGTAAGTCAAAAAATTGAGTCAATGTAAATTACAATTTTTAGGATTGCGTGCATCCGATTTGAATAAACGGAACCCATAAAGGACCACTCTTCTGGTGTCCATACTTATACGTCGATCACAGCCTATTTTCACTGAATCTATTAGACAAAAACTTAATTTTTGGTACAAATAGAAAGTTTTGTGGCTCAATTAAGAACGTATAAAATTAATAAAGTATTTTGATATTGGGGATCAATTTTAGATGGCAAATTAAAAAAATTAAAAAAAAACGTATGTAAGTGCATTCATCACGTGACATAATAAATGAAAAAAACTTGTTATGAAAAATGCATAGTTTTAATGATAACAGGAAAATCAATTTAGAAAAAAATCAAATTCATTATGTGATACACCTGATGACAGGATACGTTATGGGAGATATGAATATTGTTACGGACTACTGGTTCAGATATTGCTAATGCACTAAAACACTGATTTTAATTCACTTTATTAAAAGACCAAATCACAAAATAATTTAAAAGCACAAAAAAATATCGAACACAAATTACACCGGTATAGCACTCCGCACTTCGCAACTTATCGCGCTTGACTTACTTCCAAAAATCTAGTATTCTATCGCGAGTATTCTATCTCTCGAACATTTTAATTTATCAATAATTGCATTTCTATTTTTAAAACTTACACGAAGCGTGTGAACTTGGACGCACGTGCATAGCGCTAGACAGGCGCCGCTGGCTCCTATTTGTTTCTGCGCGATTCTTTCGCCTTTAAAATGAATTTCTTTTTTTAATTCGTGGAATTAAATTATCCATCTGGACTTTTCTGTTTCATTGAATGGCTGTGGGAATTTTTCTAGTAAGTTCGATGACCTGTCAACGTGCTATTGTAGATAGGTGTCACAGTTTTTCTAGTAAGTTCGATGACCTGTCGACGTGCTATTGTAGATAGGCATCACAATATATCCAACTTTTTAAACCATACAATGTAATGTGTCAAAAAAAATTACCAAAGTTAGTTTAAAATTTTACTAGTTTCGTAACAGCCATATACTAAACCTTTCAACTAATACATAGTTGAAAGGTTTAGTATATGGCGGTTTACAACAAATTATTTTATAAATCATGTCTTATAGGTAAATTACAATTTCTTGAGCCTTCTGGGTGGCTTGTTTCTTCGGTCTATTTCCTACCTCGCATTGGCACAAGCAAAACCCAAAGTATCCCTTAAATTGCAAAGATTAAATTTAAAATCAAACGACCATTTACTTGGCGTCTAGTTTACTCTTTTAATGGCTTTTGTCCATTCACTTCGTATCTCCGGATCCAAAGAAAAACTAAAACAAAAATTTCTTCTTCTTCACTTCATCAGCCCAATTTACCCCACTGCAGGGGCTTAGGCCTCCCCCAGAGTGAGGAGAAGGGCTTCGCGCTTAAATCCATCACGCTGCTCCACTGCGGGTTGGGGATTGTAACGACCGCCATCTATTGACAACGTCCGGGACCAACTGCGTAATGTGCTCTCCGAGGCACGGAGTCAGTGATAGTTATGTATTTAAGTTAGAAAAACTCATTGGTATACGCATTCGAACCATAGCCCTATGGGACCTTATAAATTTGAGACAGGTTCGTTGCGTTTTGGGCTATCACGACGATTTTGAAACGACGACGAAACATAACGAAACAAAAATTTGTTAAGCATTAATTGTAATGTATGGAGTAGCTTAGAAGATACAACTTTGACACAAACTTTTCACCGTCGTAGTCGGAAACTGAATTCATTGAAATAAATTGCATTTAATATAAAGTGAGGAATACCCACTCTATTTTTCAAGCATGCAGGAACATAAACTAAAATAATTCGGGAGATTAATGTTAGAGATTGTGGGCACATTACAATAAAGCGGTATATTTCGAAAAAACTTCTATACATAATTATTTTATAGTTTCGGATGCGAAACCGCGTTCATACGAGTCGGACTTTCATTCGACCGGTTTTTTCATTATGAGAAGATTATTACGCCGAATCGGTACATTAATAAGATGTCGATATAAAATATCGATAAAAACAAACATATGGTGTCAATCTCTATAAAAAACGTAAATATGAAATTAAATTATTTTTTACATCTTTTAAGCTGTTTTATCACAGTTTAGTAATTTTAATATTTTCAGTGTAATGTAGGCTATTGTTTAAAAATACGTAATAGTAAAATTGTTCATTTCTTAGTGTTTAAAAGCAAAATAAAGGCATTTGGTACTTACCGATGGAACGAAATTTTTCCATTTTCTTTTGATTTTGAGGAACTGTGATTGTGGCAATTTACCGCAACACAAGCCATTTTTGTGGCGAATTTATTTCACACCAATTGATTAAAATAACTTACTCCTATTTTATCAAAATTTTTTATAATTTGATGTAAACATCAGTCAGACGCCCGTCTGACTAGTCAGACTAATGTCACTGAGAAAGGGGTACAAGCAGGTTGAAGCAAACCGCATATATATACTTGTTTACATCTTTTTCACTCACATTGAAATTTACCATGTGGAAAACGTGGAAAATGAAACAAATATATGTAAATACAAGACTGCCTTCTATAACTTCAGTAATTAACCAGGTAAAGAACTATATATTTCAGTAATATTTTAAAACATATACAAAAACTAATACCAATTAAAAATATAAGCTTATACCAAATTAAAAACAAACTACAAACTAAAAATACCTACAAATAAAACTTATCTAGTAATCTACCCACTCGTCAACCCCTGACACCAAAGGAGCCCATGACACTCATCGCATTGCCGCGCTGAATGGCAAGAGCAATTCTTTGGACCAGGTAGGAACCGGAGCGGGGGTCGAATCCCCATTCCCTCAGACGACGGCCGATGCCCGCGACGAAATGTTTGGCCTCACTCCCACAACAGCCAGCAACTTCCACCGCGAGAGGGACGAACAAATATTTACTCTCCATAGTAGAGTATTTGACTTGTTCGTTTGACTTCAGTAATTGTTCTGAGATACGCTCATTTGCGTTCGCATTCAAATGTACAGCGCTGTCCCTTTCACTCCTAACACAAAACGATTTTACATTATGACGTTTAAAGGGTAACTATTTAACAAAGATTTTTGCTCGGGTTTTGGACCAACCGTTTTCATTTGCTTTATGTAGGTACTCGTTTATTTTATCACTAGGCGATAAAGATGACAAATCAGACGTAATACGCAAAAACGTAGCACAACTTAAAGTTCATTACGTAAACATTATTTATATTTTTAATAGTTTGATTTGACTGACCGTTTGACCTAGTGGTTAGAGACCCTAACTGCGGAGCCAAGGGTCGCGGGTTCGATTCCCGCGCGGGACTAATATTTATGTGCATGAACATGTCTATTTGTTCCGGGTCTGAGTGTAAAATATCTTTAAATGTTTCTATGTTTAAATGTTAACTATGTATATCAGTTGTCTGGTACTCATAATACAAGGCTTGCTTAGTTTGGGACTAGATGGCGCTGTGTGGCATGTCCAAATTATTATTATTGTTATTATTATATAATATTTTTACCATTGATAAAGGTATAAATTTATAATAAATGGGTAACTTATTAGGAGAACACTGGTAGCGCAATAATTGTAGGTTAAAAAAAAACGCAATCACTATTAAGATTACAAAATTATACTATATCAATTATTGACAAATTACAACAAAATATTTGTTTTTTTTTTCCTAAATTCATGTGCTAAATACTGTTTAGTCAACTATCAATGAGCGATTAACTAACTCGGGGTTTCACAAGAGTTTGACAACAGAAATGGCGCTAATCAACGTTCTGTCACTCCAAATTATGCTCCTTCTTGTAGTTGATCATTGATTATCTCTGAGACAATTAGCTGATTGGAGATTCATTTGAAAAGCATTTGTGCACCTAAAATTGTAAATAATCGGAGTTTAAATAAAGATTAATTTTAATTGACGTTTCAGAACTTGGGTGTAAGAGGTGTACAACGATTATAAAAGTGCTGTATAACCCATAAAAAACCTCCATTATGTATCTTTGTTATTGTATAAGCTGTAGAAAAGAATTAGAGATTAAGACTATTGTACAATTCTAATTCGTTGCTTCAGCTACTGTACAGCAAGAACACAGTCACTAAGGGGAAAATGGGTAAAGGTTTTATTTTCAATTACATGTTAGGGACTGCATGGATAGAAAATTCTACCGGTGCTTTTATTATTTTTTATTTCCAATAGGTGCCCTTCCATTCCATTCGATCAGCCCTTTTTATACCCCACTGAAGGGGCTCACGCTTCCCATCAAGATGAGGATGCTTGGAGCTTAAATCCACCACGCTGCTCTAATGCAGGTTAGCAGATTGTAATTGACCAGGACCAACTGTTTAACATGCTCTCCGAGACATGGAGACAGTGATAGTTAATGTACTTAAGTCAGAAAAACTTAGATGCCTTACAACTAGGTGCCTTACCTATATGAATAAATTTTCAAAAATGTATATTAATTTTTTTTGTAATTTTTCTAATAATGGCAAGCAATTTTTACGCAGTAGTTTTCCGCTTGCGGCTTCGCTCGCATCGACTACACAATAGTACCGGGACCGGTAAAGGAACACAATGCTCCAGGACATTGTGAGACTTTCTAGAAAATTCTGAAACTTGCCAATTGCCAAGCATCCAAACATAAAACTTTCACATTTATAATACAATATTATTGTAGTAGGATAGTTTGAATGCTCCTTCATTATATACATTCTGTAACTACTGCATTATGTGAATCTACTGACATTGCTTTATTTGTTATTTAATTTATTTAGAACTAATACAGACAAAATGAAATAAAAATAATCATTAAACCTATGTAATTTGAATTTATGATGTTCCTAATTCATCTTATTTTTGAAATTCTAAAAGCATCATAGAGCTTCCTAATGTTACAGTATGTTAAAACATATCTGAATTCTGAATACTTACCAGTGCTTCTTTTTTAAAATCTCACTTGAAAACCCCTACACTAAACTAAAAATAAATTCAAAACAATGTAAATCAGAAACAAAATGGCAATAAGTACAGTTATTGGCCAGTTGAATTCAAACTGCAATCAGAAACATCCAAATATAGTTATTTATCTATAAAACATGAATACTTCAAAATAAAAATTAATAGAAAGAGGAACAAAATACAAATAAAATTGACTGATGCACAATCAAGTTAGTTAAATTAAAAAATGTTTTCATTGTTACTTCCATTGGTTTAACCTAACTGGACAAAACAGAATGTAAATTAGTAGCTTATATAAAGTGAAAGAGCCTATTCTATCACAGATGGGTATTTCTTATATTATATTTTGAGGCTTAAAAATGCTATATATCCTCTTAGCTAGTTATCAATCATTATCAATCAATTGTCTCTGCTAATTAAATGGGTCGTCTGACCTTCAATGTGCCCAATTTTGGTTAATGAGTAGCGAATAGGTTAAACTTCTTCATTCTGTTAAAAAATGCTACGTTTAATAAATCTTTCCCTTCTAGACAAACAAAAATCTCAAAATAGGGTCATTCAGGGTACCTAATAGTAGCCAGAAAAAGTGGATAGATAAAGTGCATTGTAAGCTATTGTCAGAAGTTTTAAGACTACGCGTAGGGTATGGTGTGGTATTTCTTAATATTTCTTGTTACATAATGTATACAAGATGAAATTTTGATAACCATAAAAAAAACCAAAAAAAACAAAAACCATCAAAAAAATTCTAGATGATAGGTATCACCAATAGACCTCATTACGTAAATTAAAAATGTAGATTACATTTTCATTATAAATTATTTTATCTAATGTTATTTTATTATGTTTGGTTGCCTTTTTTTTATGATGCGCCCGAGACCTTGAAGCCGAAACGGAACGGAGCGTGCAGCGGCCGTGAATGGTGACGATAGTAATTGGTTTTTTCCGGGAAAGGATTGTGTAGTCATATCTCAATATATTTCTATTGAACGATACTAAAAGTAAACAAGATGGCCATCGATTATTACCAAAGATCATTATATACAAATTTGGATGGTTGTGAAAATTTCACCTAGTATAGAATTAAAGTTTGGAATTTTAATTAGTTCATAATTAGAACTATCTTATCCTCACATTGTAAAATTTTTATAGAACTGACATATGACACTACAAAAATTTAAAAATTACTCTTCTGTCTTTCAACAAAATTTTAAAATTTCTGCAAAAATACTATTTTAAGACTTTCGGTGGTTACTAAAATCTGTTGGATAAAGTTTAGAAAGTCAAGTGGGGGTTGGCTTTCCAAAACTACCACCCTAAGAATATAAATAATAAGAAAGAGAGGGGTGAGGTGAACAGATTAAACCACCTTTTAGGATTTTTAGAAATGCGGAAATATGCAAAAAACAAAATTAAAAATGAGTAATACAAACCTGCTAATAAGACATTTTTGATAGCCTTCAAATTCAAAACACTTGAAACCAACACTAAATAGCCAGCCACTCATCTAATAAGTCTCAACTATTTACGTTTTGTACATAAAAGAATGTTTAAAATAAATTTGGTCAAAGTATGTTGCTTTTCCACTATTTCTCAATCAACATGTAGGTTAGTTTAAAGAAATACAATAATAACTGAATATATGGGTACTCCGACTACTGTTAAACCAATTGATGGTTCCAACTCACTAGGAATATAAAACACATACGAGGCGAACGAACATAGCGAGCGCCACGCTAATCAAAATTTCAGTTGTTACTAAAGTTAAGTTATGAAATTCTTAATGTGTTTACTGTTTTCAATTTATTTTAATGTTGAAGTCTATTTTTTCTTTCAATAGTCGACCCTTTATGTCAATGCAAGAATCAAATTCATGTGAATGGTGACGGGTATGTATTTTCCATTTTTTTGCATTTCCACTTTTCTGAAAATTCTGAAAGTTGGTTTCGTGTGCTCATACTACCATCCCCTAAATTATTATTAATACTTCTAAGGTGGCAGTTTTGGAAAGCCATACCTCAAGTGGTGTGCTCTTATGATAAATTCATTTTTCTTTCGTAACATACACAATAATGAATTAAAATTGAGCCTTAAGTAAACCCATAAGACATCTTTGGGTAACGTTTTCAAGTTAGAAATAAGTACCTATTTAACATAAATCCATAATAGAGAATGCAGCCAAGAATCATCAATAGCAAAATATTTTACTTGGAGTAATGTTTCAATCGATATATGAAGCAAATGAAAGAGTTCCACGAAAATATCGACGTTGTCAAAAATAAATACCGTTACCTGAACACTCGCCGCCTCGTTTTTATGAACGAAGTGGCCGTCCTCACAGTTGGTCACGACACTTTACTGCATAATTAAATAAGGTTGTATTATGTATGTTAACAAATCACAAGGTATTTAAATAATGAGGTGAAACAATCAACAAGTAATACAAATTAAATACGATTTTCGTAATCCTTTTCGGTCACATTTCACTTGTACATACATTCGCTTGATTTGACGTGTATTTGACAGTTTGACAGCATGCATGCACACGACATGACAGCTAGCACACCATAGTCACCAAAAGCAAGGAGCAAGCCACTAAGCACACCCGTAAACCTAGGCATTCACGATCGCGCCGTTCGGACCACATCCAATCCAAACGGCGCGTAACTACACAAACCATGGACACTAATAAATTACACTAGGATCCAATCCAACGACCCTTCCTTTTTTTTAAGTGTTTCATTTTATGTAATAATAATATAATTATTGTTATTTTAGTAAAAAATATCAAAATTAAATCCGATCAGGTCACATCATAGGTCTACACTCCACACGTCAACACCACATTGTTCTAAGCTATGATTCTGAGGTGACGTAATACCACAGAACAATTGTGTTGAAAATAGCTGTAATCAATGATTGTTGTGATGGTTGTATTGTAAAGAGTTGTAATTGGTTGAAGTCAGGTTGTAATTGTTTGATTTGTTGTAATCGTTGTAATCTGTGGTAGTAATTGTATGCTGTTCTATGCCAACCTGTTGTCAATTGTCAACTGCCATGCCTTGTTCTGTGTCACAGACAAGTCAACCTTAAAGACCACGCTTTGACAAGGAGTAGCATTCGCCAAGGCTATGTAGTGACACTACATAACTACGTCTCTTGCTCTTTGGTCTCTTGTGAGCGGTCAGTTGGAAGCACGTCGGAGCCATTAAATTGTCAATTTTGAACGAGCCAATGAAAACTAGCCGACCTCTCCCCGCACCCCGCCACTTTTAGGCGATTTCGTTTTCGTTTCGTACTGACGTTTATTAAAGCGTGGTCTATGGCCATGCCAACAGCAGAATGTGGGGTAAAGTTTTTTATGGGAGAACGTCACTCATTTATAACCTTAATTCTTATCGATTGTGAATTATATGCGAGTGTGATTACCACAAGATTACTAAACAACAATTTTAGTAAATAGCCTGTACTGTAATCCTATTTTTAAATAGGTATTTGGTTTGCATAGAATCTACTCTAATACCTACTTAGGTATTTGATATTATGAATCAACCCATGTTTCTAACGAACCCTATAGACTTTATACATCGAATTAAAATAGAAAGTAAGTTGTTAATATATCTAATTGCCTACTCATATTATTAGTTATAATTTCGTAAGTAAAGTAAAGTAAGGGTGTTGTTCGGGTTGGGTTTCCGAAACTACCACCCTTTTAATATTTGATTATATATCCATTGTTTAAGGTTGATAATTAGAAGACCACTACAAGACTCATTAGCCACCCAGAAGCTTTTTGATCCATAAATTTAGCCAAGATAGGTTGTTAGTCCACCCTTTCGAAATTGATTGATTAGGTTTGTTTATATCAGAGTAGGATCACCCAGAAAATGAACATTAAAAAAGTAATTTACTTTTTTAAGCGTTTGAATTTAATTTTTAGATCAATCGTATTTCCCCATTTAGCAATTGCATACCCCCTCATCCCTACATTATTATTAATACTTTTAGGGTGTTAGTTTTAGAAACCCTTACCCGTTGTTCAATGCCGGAATAATAATTATTTGTTTATCAATTTTATTGGGTAGGTACCTATTGCATGAATCAAAATGCAATGACATCTTTGTTGTTTATTCCCGCCCAATATTTTCATAAGTTCATGTAATCTATACAATACCTATACAGATCTCGAAGACTTGGCAAATGCATGTCGCACATGCGCTACAGTTACCGAAAGTGTCATACCTATATTTGATGGCGAAGGACTGCAGAACAGTCTTGCTGACAAAATCTATCAACATTTATCCATTCAGGTAACAAAAATCATAATCACATTAAAAATAATTATTTCTAAGTCTTTCATATCTTACCTCAACTTAAGGCTTTAGAATATATTATTTGACGCTACCTGAGAAATATATTCTATTGACAAAGAAATTAACATGTTGGCCGATTTGTTGACAATAATGCGGACCAATGCTAGATTAATATCCTTTAAAATGCCAATCCATTTTTCACAAAGACAGTTAGCCAATGCCGCATAGGTATACAGTACATAGTTATGTCTTCCCTTACAAATAATTTAATCACTGGTGCTCAAAACGATATAAACACCTGAAAATACTATAATACTACACATCAAAAATACTAGGTTAAAATTGGGGACCTTATAGAAGTGAATTAAGTTAAACTAAGAACTCAGTAGACATAAAGTAGTAGTTGACTGATATCTTAGTTAAATCAGCAGTATACAATTGTCTAAAATTAATTTTTTCATTTAAATAGTTAAAGGTAATGGTCCAAGCGCCTTGAGCTTGGTTTTGAAGAGCTATACTCCAGTGGTGTAGGTGTGAAATTTTGGCGATGAAGTGTGTGTTACCCATGTTGCCTTAAAGTAATAAACTAAACTAATGAATTTTAGACTGCTGTCGTAGCTGGCTTATATTCAAATGTTTGATCTATATACTAGCGGCCACCTGCAGCTTCATATGCATGGATTATATGTCTGTATTAGCTTTTATCAACGGTTATGTAAACTTTTACAGAAACACTGAAACATTTCATTTTTAATTTAAAGTAGATTTTTCTCAATTTCCAACTAAAAGGCTAAATACCAATTTCCATGGTTTTAACTATGAAAATGACAGGATTCCTGTGCAAACTTTCATCCCTAATTTTACCCCATTTAGGGTTAAACTCTCAAAAAATCTTCTGACATGACACATTTACTTCTGACCCAAATATCAAACTCCAATTTTCATACAGTTTCATGTGAATGTTCATCCCATTTTGCTTTTCAGAATTAATTTTCCATAAATCCTGATGTATTTAAAATGGATGGATGGATTGGACCTCATAGTGCTCAGAGTTATTTTCTGATATAGTAACAGTCTTCTAAGTGTTATTCACGTTGGTTCATTTCACAGGTAAATTTTTTCCAAGGGCTTGTAGTCTACATGTGCTATGAAAAGTGCAGACAAATTCAACAAGTCCAAACATGACGGGGCTATATTGTTTAGTCGCAGAGTTTCTATGGTGGCCATCTTCCATCTCCATCATCACACCGTCTCCATGGTACCATATTATTTGGTACCATGGAGACGGGTTACATTGTTACTAAAATTACATGGGTTTTCACAACTGTTTAATTTCATGTTTGAGCGGCTCTAGTATGATCAGAAAAGGAAAGAAAATGTAACATGGCCTCTTATAATCTTAAAAAATTTTAAATGCTTACACAATTACATTAACAATTATCTTTGACCAGAACTGTCGGGTGGCCTGCGAGATTATTGCTCAAAAACAGAACAGATTTTATAAAATTTAAAAAAATAAGTTCTCCTTTGAGATTATAGCACTGGTTGTGGTAGGCATTCAATTTTGTCTTCAAAGGGTATATAGCATACATAACTTCATAAATTTTAAATACCTTTCGGTCTGGCTATTTTGAGGCAATTCACTTTTATCCCATATAATGTATCCCATCAAAAACAATACTTGTCAAAAAAACCTAGTCTCGCAACTCAGTTGTTCTGCGGTAAAAAGTTGTGAGATCCATGTAATACCAAGTCGGTTATTAATTTATTCGGTTATAAATATATTGAGACTTGGCCATCGCCTGAAAACACGTGTAAATTCAATCGCCTGAAAACACATGTAAATTCAATTATTTAGTGCGATGGCCAAGTCTCAATATATTTATAACCGAATAAATTAATAACCGACTTGGTATTACATGGATCTCACAACTTTTTACCGCAGAACAACTGAGTTGCGAGACTTGGTTTTTTTGACAAGTATTGTTTTTGATGGGATCTCATTTCTTTTTGTATTTTGTAGACAGTTCTATTTTTTTCCTTTTCGGTACCTTCTACTTATTGTATATATGTATATCTATATGTATATAGTTTTTCTAAGATATATTATACAACCTTACGCACTCGTAATAAGTACGAATACGCACGTAGGTACGTTTTTTGCATTAATAAATAATTTAATACACGTGTTTTCATGACGGGAATACCCATTTTTTGCTCGATTTGGCAGGGGCACTACCATGCGCCTATATTTATATGGGACTAGCTTAAACCCGCGGCTTCGCAGGCAATATAATAATAACTGCCGTAATAAAACATTGTTACGAATAAAGCCAATATTGAAAAATTTAACTGAAGACTTGGCTGTATGGGCTTAATTTTTTTTTTTGCGGTCTTTTCTAGATTTTTTAGTTTTTCCTTGATTCATACACCAAACACTACTTATATTCCAAATTTGAAGCTTCTAGGTCTGCTAGAAGTGCCTTAGAATTTTGATGATCATTGAGTCAGTGAGTGACAAAATTAAGAAATTTGACCCGTTATAATTTCTTAAAAATACTGGTTCCAATTGAATGAAATTTGAAAATATGCTTATATAATATGCCTGCATGGTTACTGAAAATTTCAGTCTTCTAGTTTTATCCACAACGAAGTTACAGGGGGTCGAAAATGGTCTGAATTGCTTCGAGAAAAGGATGGTACGGCCGTGACGCTTTTTCGCTCGACTTGGTGGGGGCACGGCCGTGCCCCCAGATTCCTGATGACACTACAGAATTGTTTTTTTTTTTTTTGAAACAGTTAGATAGTCATTGACAACCCTTGGTTAGTGTTTTCTTGGGTTGGCTTTCCAAAACTACCACCCTAAGTGTATTAATAATAAGAAAGAAGGGGTGAGGCGAAGAGATTAAACCCATTTTTTGAATTTTTTGAAATGCGGAAATACAAAAAAAGCAAAATTAAATGAGGAATACATACTTGCTAATAAGACATTTTTGATAACCCACAAACTCAAAACATTTGAAACTAACACTAGTTGGCCAGCCACTCTTCTAATAAGTCGTCTCAACTCAAAGTTGAAAAGAAATTCGGTTAAGGTAAATTGTTTTCCCGCCATTTCTCAATCAATAGGTAGGTTAGGTTAGTTTAAAAAAAATATACAATAAAACCGAATATATGGGCACTACTGTTCCAACAATCAATGGTTCCAACCCACTAGGAACATAAAAAACGTACGAAACGAGCGTCCCGCGGTAGCGGCGCCGAGCGCCATGCAAATCGAATTTTCAATTAAGTACTAAAGTTAGGTTACAAAATTCTTAACATATTTACTGTTTTCAATTTATTTTAATGTTGAAGTCCATTACCTCTTTCAATAATCAATCAATTGATTATGTCAATGCAAGGAACAAATTCATGTCGGTAGTAACGAGTATGTAGTTTTCAGTTTTTATTTTTGGTTTTTTCACATTTCCGCATTTCTAAAAATTCTGAAAATTGGTTTTCTGTCTTTGTCCCATCATTCCCTAAATTATTATTAATGCTTCTAGGGTGGTAGTTTTGTAAAGCCATACCGTTTTCTTTATGTTTTTTAGCTCTAGCATACTCTGCCAGTCATTTTATATTCAGAGCCGGAATAAATTTTGTAGTCCTCTCTCTGTTGTGCATAATCCTTGACAAAATTTAGACAGCCAAGCATATAATGCTGATAAAATTTAAACATGATTCAAACAGGACATTAGTTCAAAAAGGTTTTGATTTCAGTTTGGATGTTATGCCACTTTTCTTTTGCAATAATTTATTTTTAATAATTCTGTTTCCTAATGCTCTTATATGGCCAGCAATAGCTAGCAAAATTGGTCATAAATTTGTAATGTTAACCTTGTCCAGCCAGGAAAATGATGATTTCGGACATAATTTTAATTAAACACTTTGATTGGCAATTTATGGTTAATTTACTTAGTTATACAGTGCATACTTTTCTTAATACCATCGGCTTTCAAGTTCACGGTCAAAATTATGTTAATACGCGTCAAAATAACAAAGCAGTCAAATGACGATTTATAAAAACATACAGAACACAAGGTACTAACATGAAGCATGGAGAGTTTCATTAACAAGATGGTGGACTTCACATAGTCTATTAACAGCTAGCTTCAATGCGCATCTAATTGGCAGCTACCGGACATAATACGTAACTTTTTTAAATTCGCGGAATTATTTCAAATCAAATCAAAATATCTTTATTTCGTAGTTATGTAACATAATCTTGAATTACGTCACAAGAGTGAATTTTATTACTTTGTGGAAAAACGTGCGCAACCACAAAGGCGCATTCAAAAATGCCGATTCCTCTTAGAAGATATACGCAAGAAACTGAGGGATGCTCTTTTTAACAAAATTATAAACAATTTTTTAACATTAAATGCTTAAAGATTAATATTATTGAAACAAACTGATAGGTGAGCGGGCTTATACCCATGGATTTTTATCATCTAAGTAGTCTGATACTTTATAATAAGCTTTTGCATAAAGCTTTCGTTTTATAGTAGTTTTTAACTTGTTAAGAGGTAGATCTTGCATGTCAGCTGGGATCTTATTGTAAAAGCGTATACATTGTCCTTTGAAAGATTTTGTGATTTTATTGAGGCGACTGACATGATTAGCAAGTTTATCTTTGTTTCTTGTATTAACATGCCGATCACAATTTTTGTTAAATAATACAATATTTTTTATTACATACATTATGTTTTCAAATATATATTGAGACGACAATGTCATTATATTAATTTCCTTAAACTTTTCTCTAAGTGATACTTTAGGGCCTAGTTTATAAATTGCTCCAACAGCACGCTTCTGCAACACAAAGATTGTATTAACATTGGCAGTGTGTCCCCACAGCAGAATGCCATAAGTCATTAAATTATGGAACCCATTAAAATACACCAACCTCGCGGTTTCTGTATCTGAAAGGAAACAAATCCTTTTTACAGCGTAAGCTGCAGAACCGAGCCTTCGTGACAAGTTAGTGATATGAGGATCCCATTGCAATTTCGCATCTAATGTGACTCCTAAGAATACAGTAGAATCCACAAGGTCCAATTTCTTGCTTTTAATAACAATGCTTTTTAAGTGCTTTTAATTTATTGATTTTAATTTCGGGCAGGAAAATGACCAGCAATATATTCGCCGCTACAAAAACCTCTAAAATATTACAAATTTACATATCAACTTAAATTTTATTCCTCATGTACCATGTTCCACAAATAACAATTATTTATACCAAAGAATGCATGTCGAATTAAAACAATATTTAAAATTATAGTGAATTGAAAATGGGAACATGGAGTTTTCACCCGGCAGGAAATATGACATTTAATATTCTGCCGTGAAATTTCAAAAGTGAATTTTATTTTTTCCCAACTTAAATATGCATGGTATGATTAATAGGGAAATATATGAAATGTTACTAACACTTAACTTGAAAAAGAAACGATTTTGACAGGTTATAAATGTCGAAAACTAGACTTAGCCACTTATCAAATTTTTACCTGAAAGCATGCAAGTTTGACATCTCTGGTTTCGACTGATTATCAAACTCGTTTTCCAGAGTTTCATTTATATCCTAGAATAGACATGGAATTTCCCATTAATATATATTACTTATGGAAATCCCATCATATCATGAGATACTAGATACAAGACACCTATAGACAAGACACAAATAATAATCATTTTGTACAAGAATGTGTAAGTAAATAAATTGACATTAGCAGTTGTTAGCTGTCATACCTACACGTTAATATTGTGAAATGCAAAACTTAATTTTAAGTATATTTTGTTATAAAAGACAATTTAAAAAGAGATAGTGGAAGAGGGCCTAAGAATGACAGAATCCCCTTACAAATTTTCATCCCCTATTTCATTCTCTTGAGGTTTAATTTTCTATAAATCATGAAACACATTTTCTAATTTCTGACTATGAAGCCAAATAATGAATTTTATGGTTTTAATTCAAGAATGTCAGAATTCTCTTACAAACTTTGGGTTAAATTCTATAAAATCTTGAAACGCCACATATTTAGTTTCTGACCCAAAGGTCAAATAACAACTTTCCCTCAGTAAACTTCAAAAAACTATGGAAGTTCTACAAAGTACATAGAACTATTAACCTCTACAGTGTCGCATTTATTTAACATAGAGTCAATCAATCGGTTCATGTGGCATGGGCCACTAAATGTGTATAGATGATGTCGCTAGTACACTAATATAATAAACTTCTTTTTTTATAATTGAAGAGCACAAGTAATAAAGGTGTTTTGTGTTTAAGGTGAACGAGTATGATGAGCTGCCACGTGCATTGTGCCGGCATTGTGCCGACACGCTGGTGGCGTGGCACCGGATGGTCCAATGCTGCATGCGTGCGGACCGCGAGTTGCGTACGCGCCTGCGTCAGCTCCGTTCACTTTCGCCTTCGCCTTCGGCGCCCCCCACTTCACCGCCGCTTTCACCAATCACGACATCACACCTGGTACATTCTCACATGCTAACTTGTTTTCAGTGGCATTGTTAATAGGATTGGAGACGCAAACTTCATACTATTCCATGTACGGATAGAGGGGGTAGGCACAACCATACTTTCCAAACTGAATGAAGTTGACTATTGTCTGGGAGTTATTCTAGAATATATATATATTTTAAATATTAGTTTTGTTAGCAACTTCATCAAATAGTAAACATCACACTTTGTATGTTTGTTGCATACTTTGTTGCAGCTAATACTTACAGTACTATTCTTTTAACCCATGTTCTTCAAACTCATTTGAATTTCCAAAGCAAGTTGAGTAGGTACATTATTTTTAAAATATTTCAGTTGACCATAGCTGCACTTTCAAATTTATTCTATTATTTTGTAGGGTATATAGTTTATATTTCAATGTAAAACTATAGGAAAGAAAACATCATGCCTATTATTGTTGTATCGCGCGTCACATTCCATCTCAAACCTATTTACATGTGCTTGAATCTGAATGGCTCCGAACAGCATAAATAAAAGAATAGTACTAAATAATAAGGTACTATTGGATAATTGTTGCAAGAATTGTTTGAGTTTTGAAATTTGTTTTCATCAAAGTAAAATTACATTAATCATAACCATTCAATAATCACATAGTAAACAAGCACTGATGACAGCTGTTAGTATTCACTAACCATCACCCACCATAAACTGTTAAGGCCTAATGATTTGCAAAATTTTATTGCTAGTAAAATTAATTCTCTGATTAAAATATAGAATTATTATCATTATAGCAAATTAAATAAGCATAATTTACTTGAAAATTCAGAATTGGGCTTATAAAGTTGCTAAACGATTGAGGCGTGTTTGCAACTGGATTTTTTTTTTTAAATAGTTGAGAACTGCATTGTATTATTCATAATAACTGACAGCGTGGACAGTTTAATTTTAAATAATACAAAATAACTTACTAAATTCAGAGCTGTAAGCTATTAACATGGAACTATTAAACTTTTCATATCCACTATTTGACGAAGCATAGATTGCCAAAGGTAAAACTTAATTTTTTTGTGTGATAGGTATGTGCTGTTCTAAACAATTGTCTTTTTCTGGACAAGAAGTGATATATGATAGAATATAATCAGCGCTACACTAGTGCAACCACAACTATACCCTTTTTCGTTTTCTCAAAAATAACAGAATGTCATTAAATATAGGCCAGGTTATGATTTTGGGTATTGGTACATTCTCGTCTTATTATAGCCTTATTACGTTAAAACGATTTGCTGTTACATATTACATAGATGATTAATCTGAAGAGCCATGAGCGACGAACGAATCAGAGATTTGACTGCACAGTCGAAGGGCGCAGCCATTACCATGGCCAAAAAATACTATTTTTATTTGTCGAGTCATACAGTTTTTTCACAAAAATGCTAATGATATAAAAGATAGGTATACTTTTGGTAAGCATCGCCATAAAAGTTCATTCCGTATTTTTTGGGTGTAAGACCCTCTGTTGAGAATTGTGCCAGTTGTACCTCATGCGATCGGTCGGTTACTCGAAAATCGATAGATTCGGCCGAAAAAAATTATCACTAGTAAACCCGATACTAGAATAATATTAGAATGTACGCAACACCTGTGTTTACAGTATAAAAGCTGATAAGAGTCATCAGCGGTTTTAGCCAATTTAAAATTCAAACTTGATTGATAAAAATTTAAAACTAAATTATTTCAAAAAAACCGGCTGCAAAACCACTTAACTAAAAAGAAAAAAAGGTATTAACGAAGAAAAACAATGTATATTCTACAGAATTTGGTTTGAACAATGCACCATGTAATTTCTTTTTGTCTGATACCTGCTTACGCAGACTAAAATATACTATCATCTAATACCTATATAGGGGGTTAAACGATTGGGGAAATACTTCCTATGAAATTTGACATCTGTCTGACTCTTGTACTTGTATTAAGAAGGGAAGGTTTTCGTGTCCTCAGCCGCGTCTCGCCGACCAGTAGACGTTGTAGTAAAAACAAAAATGAATTTACTAATAAAACAAATTTAATGAACTTTCTTACAAAACTAATCGCAATATCATAGAACACAAGTCTGGACAGGGACTTGCGTACCTGAGTGCGGTGGTCTTTCTACTGGTGACAATTCATATTGTTGCTAGGTATTTTATATGTTTTGTATTTTGTGTTTGGCCAATCAGGAAACGTTTGGTGTCATTTGGAGTCCAAAGTATTTGGGCCGTGTGATGTCACGTGTACTGACCTAGCAGAAATATTGTTTTTCAATAAAAATAAATGACGGTGAAAAATGATCGAAAAATGTTGCGATATTGGGGTCACTGATTTGGACTTTAGTATGAGCGGTCAATGCCCTTATACCTATATAAATATCGTGTCACAGTTTTAGTGTTTATCCTCCAAAACGGTTTGACCGATTTGGTTGAAATTTTATATGTGCATTTGGTAGGTCTGAGAATAGGTTTTTATCCATTTTTTATATCCTTAAGTGATAAGGGTGGTCCATTTTAATTTTTTTATTTTTATGATGTGGCATTAAAAATACATACACTACTTAATTTTAACCCGTCCACCACCAACCCCTATTTTTTCAATAGCAATATTATAATATTAGTAATTTAATAATTTTCAACTCTCGGCGGTCGATAAGTGATCATTGTCACTCGATCAGTTATTTCCGCCAGGCGTCTACCGGTGTCACTCTCACTTCATAAACAACACAGAGTAGGGATGAGAACGAATAAATCTCAAGGCCAAACGATGTCTGTTTGTGGCTTATCGCATGGGCAATTATACATGGTATGCTCCCGAGTGGGCAAACCATCTAGTTTGTGTTAGCTCAAGATGGAATAACAAAAAATATTGTTACATGTTAGGGTTCGAAGAATTTGGAGAGAAAGACCTGCTGACTCTTTTGAAGACTTTATTCACTAACACTAGGTCCAACACAAAGCACTAAGTCCAAAGACTAAGCACTAACGATGTTCCTAGCTCGTAGCCAAGTCGTAGGTTTCACTGGAATCACTAGTTTTCACTTCGAAGTCACTTCGAAAGTAGCCCAAAAACTGAACTGGCTGCTCGTCTTCCTGCGGCTATTTATATAAGTCGTAACGAGCATCGAGTGCATTCTAGAAATCACTCCACTCGCACGAACGTAATCGACCAGATTGGATAATTCTAGAATATTCTTTTTTTCTAACGCTATCTAGTATTGAGTAGGGGTTTCGTGTTGTCCTTATTGTAAACCCTTCTACAAAGTGATTTTACTAGTTGACGCTAGATGGCGGTCATGACTCTGTCCGTTCGTAACAATATTATACATTCTATTGCTTTAAGGGATTGATAATGTAATTAGTAAAAATATAATTATCGATATAGAATAAATTGTAATGAATGAGAAAATGTAAATGTTTAGAATTTTGTTATTTTTATATTCTGTCATTGTTCACAGCGCTCCATGCCTCCTCCGCTCATATACCACATCCTCACACACTTACAATTATTTATTCATATTTTTCTACTAAAATAATCTCTAGAAATAATTTATGTGGCAAAACAATGTTTGCCGGGTCAGCTAGTAAACATATATATATTTTTGTTTGTCCCCACCTGCAATATGTTATACCATTTGTCATATTTTTATAGTAGTTTGCATGGTGCATTCCATAAGGTTGTTTAAACCAAATTCTATAGCATATAGCTTGTTTTTTTCTTTTCGATTAATAACTTTATTTCTTATCAGTTAAAGTGGTTTTACAGTTGGATTTGTTTTTTTTTTTTTTTACTAATTTAGTTTATTTCAAACTTTTTAATTTTATTGATGGGCACGTATCTACGTTAGTTTTGTTTATAGCCCAACAAAGATGTATATCTTTGCATTAATCACACTGTTACACATATATATATATATATTTGGATTGGGCTACTTATTAGCTTTCACTTGATACCCATATTATAGTAATAGGTAACAAAAATGAAAATCGCAATTTAAATTAATTTTTTTTAAACACATTTATATAATACTAGCTTTCCGCCCGCGGGCTTCGCTCACGTTGACCACAGTTGTACCAGTTGTACTGGGATAGTTAAAGGAACGCGACGTTCTAGAACATTGTGATACTTCTTTGAACATTCTGAAACTTAACCACCTAAGAAATCTCTATACATAATTTCATAAAAATCCATTTAGCCATTTTAGCATGAAGTCGGTATTCCACAAGTCGGTCCCAAAATCAGTCAGACTTTTGGAAATTAACTGGGAAATACAGACAGACTAACAGACACTACGATTTTCTATGTGTATATATAAAAAAATTGCTTTTCACTATCGACAACGCCCTCTTTATATTTGCAAAATTTCACTAAAATCGGATCAGCTGTTTCGACTATTAGACCTAACAAACAGACAGTCAAACACACAGACAAAAACCAACTTGTGTCACTCCTGATAACCTCCTTTTTATGTTTGCGAAGATTCATAGAAATGGTTTAGTCGTTTTGGAGATAAGCCGGAACAAAAAGATAGACAGACAACCACACAGACAAAAAGTTACGTATATCACTCTTGACAACTTATTTTTAATGTCTGCATAGTTTCATTAAAATCTTCAAAAGTTTAGCTTGAACTATATAGACAGACAGACAGACAAACAAACAAACAAACAAACAAAAAGTAGCGAATGTCACTCCTCACGCCCGTCTTCTCACGTCTGCGAAGTTTCATTAAAATTGGTTTAAATGTTTTAGAGTTTAGCTTAAACAGACAGAAAGACGACCAGACAGACAATTAAAAAGTATTGTATGTCACTTCTGACAATCTTTTAATAACATTTTTGAAAGTTTCATTGAAATAAGTTCAGCCCTTTCGGAGATCAGTTCGAACAAACAGACGGACAGACAGACAAACAGATAAACAAAAAGTGTTGTATGTCATTCCTGATAATCTTTTTATCATATCTTTGAAGTTTCATTGAAATCGGTTCAGCCGTTTCGGAGATTAGCTCGAAGAGACGGACAGACAGACAGAAAAAAAAATTTGAACATCTGGTCACATAGATTTCGTCAAAACATCAAGTTTGAGTACCAACACGATAGGTCTGCGATTGATGGTTTCGAAAATATAAGCATTTAAAAATTTGGTCACGTGGTCACATAGACCTCGTCAAAACATCAAGTTTGAGTACCAACACGATAGGTCTGCGATTGATGGTTTCGAAAATATAAGCATTTAAAAATTTGGTCACGTGGTCACATAGATCTCGTCAAAACATCAAGTTTGAGTACCAACACGATAGGTCTGCGATGGATGGTTTCGAAAATATAAGCATTTAAAATTTGGTCACGTGGTCACAGATCTCGTCAAAACATCAAGTTTGAGTACCAACACGATAGGTCTGCGATTGATGGTTTCGAAAATATAAGCATTTAAAAATGTGGTCACGTGGTCCCATAGATCTCGTCAAAACATCAAGTTTGAGTACCAATACGATAGGTCTGCGATTGATGGTTTCGAAAATATAAGCATTTAAAAATGTGGTCACGTGGTCCCATAGATCTCGTCAAAACATCAAGTTTGAGTACCAATACGATAGGTCTGCGATTGATGGTTTCGAAAATATAAGCATTTAAAAATGTGGTCACGTGGTCACATAGATCTCGTCAAAACATCAAGTTTGAGTACCAACAGAATAGGTCTGCGATGATGGTTTAAAAAATATAAGCATTTAAAAATTTGGTCACGTGGTCACATAGATCTCGTCAAAACATCAAGTTTGAGTACCAACACGATAGGTCTGCGATTGATGGTTTCGACAATATATGCATTTAAAAATTTGGTCACGTGGTCACATAGATACGTCTACAAAGTTTCATTGAAATCTATTTAGTCGTTTCGGAGATTAGCCAGAACAGACAGACAGATAGAAAGAAAAAAAAAATTGGACATGTGGTCACATAGATTTCGTCAAAACATCAAGTTTGAGTACACCAAATTTTCAAATGCATATATTGTCGAAACCATCAATCGTAGACCTATCTACGATTGATGGTTTCGACAATATATGCATTTGAAAATTTGGTCACATGGTCACATAGATACGTCTACAAATTTTCATTGAAATCTATTTAGTTGTTTCGGAGATTAGCCAGAACAGACAGACAGACGGACAGACAGACAAAAAGTAGCCTATGTCACTCCCGGTAATGCATTCTTTACGTCTGCCAAGTTTCATTGAAATCAGTTCAGCCGTTTCGGAGATCAGCTCGAACAGACAGACAGACAAACAAAAAGCAGCCTATGTCACCTGATAATACCCTCTGCACGTCTGCCAAGTTTTATTGCAATCGGTTTAGCCGTTTCTGAGATCAGCTCAAACAGACAGACAGATGGACAGACAGACAAACAAAAAGTAGCCTATGTCACCCGCGGTAATGCCCTCTGCACGTCTGCAAAGTTTCATTGAAATCGGTTCAGCTGTTTCGGAGATTAGCCGGAACAGACAGACACTTCAATTTTATTAATATATAGATATTCGTGCCGCGATTTCCTAACTTTTGGGTGGATGATATAACTGTTAACTACCTCAAAATTTTGTGGGATGGTGCTATACAATATTATATTAAGGAAGTATTAAGATAAGATCCTATTTCGTCATGATAAAATTTAGTGTTTTCGAATATATACATAATTAAATGACAGATGAACTGTAAAAAAGTATTATAAGATAGCAATTGTTTCATAAAGTATGTTGAGTAATATCAAAAAATATTAATATTTAATCAGTATTTGATTCGTATCTAAATATTTTTTCCAAAAAAATACGATTTTACCAAATATCAAGTTTTGTCACCCGATTTTAAATAAATAAATGACGAAAGAGGTTTCATGCAATTTACGATAATCTCACCCCAAAATAGAATTTTACCAGGTTTATCATTCCGCCCTCATATTATTGATTGTATTTCAAAAACCTGGCCGATCCCAAAACATGTTTTATACTAAGGTATAGTCGTCCAAAAAAAACAAACTCACCCCTTAAAGTATGCTTTCGACAGAAATATGTTTTTTAAATGTTATAGTATCTTTCTGAAATTTAGAAAAATTAAATATAATTATACATTAGTTAAAAACTGCGCTGATTTATATTTTTAATGAAGCGGCTAGATTTTACCCTGTAATTTTTTTTTTATTTTTCGAAGTTAAATCAACGGCGCGTGAAGTGAATAATTTCATATATGCATCTTCTTCACTCGTACTCAAATCGTGAATGGTCAGTGAGACGCGTTGAGACAGCATTGTCAGTAAATTGCTCAAGGTCGTTGGCTATTGTCAGCGTCATGAATGATAGCCCAAAAGATATTATATGATTTTAATTTCATATTTAAAAAACAAAGTTAGTTCACACAGCTGATAGTTTATTTTACCAATATCGAAAAATCCCTTCAGCGGTGACTTCCACTTCACATCTACCAGGCGACGTTAGATTTATCTACTGAGACATGGGGTATATTATTGGGGAAAGTATTTGGACAACCTTATTTATGCCCAAGTTTTATGGGGTATTTATAAGTTTAATAATATTTGTCTATATCACCGACTTATCTAGATAATATAGGGCCTAGTTGGATGACTGATAGGTAGTTGTATCAATATCACATAAGAAATTTATAATTACACTAGCGACCGCCCGCAGCTTCGCTTGCGTAGACTACAAATTCCTGTTATAGGTACTATTAACGTTCGACATGGTTTATACGTACTTTTTGCTGGAACCAATTTTGGTTACACCCATTCAAACTTTTAATTTTCATTCCCCTTCCACCCTTTAAAAAAACCGATACAATTTTTCATCTCCCATTTTCCACCCTTAAGATGTGGAAATCTAAAAACCCTAAAACACGTCATTATTTAAGTCCCTCCATTCTCATTCTTAAGTTTGAAATTTCTAAAAAAGCCTTTCTTAACTTAATGCTCACGTTATAAAATAAACCTATGTTCCAAATTTAAGCTTCCTAGACTTAGTATAGTTTCGGCTGTACGTTGATAGATCAATGTGGACAAACGACAGACAGATAGACAGACAAACAAACACAAAAAGTAGCTTATGACACTCTTGACAACCTTCTTTCATGTCTGCAAAGTTTCATTAAAATCTGTTCAGCCATATTGAAAATTGGCTCGAATATATATAATTGAATTGAATTGACACATAGACGTACAGACAAACAGACGGACAAAAAGTAGCTAATGTCAAATTTCTTGACAACCTTCTTTCCCGTCTGCAAAGTTTCCTTAAAATCTGTTTAGCCGTTTTGGAGATTAGCTCAAATAGACAGATACACGTACAGTCAGACAGACGGACGGACAAAAAGTAACATTTGTTAGTTTTGACGACCTTCTTTTCATACTTGTGATGTTTCATTAAAATCGGTTTAGACAGATAGACGTACAGAGAGACATACAAAAAGTTCTGTATGTCACTTTTGACTACATCCGTTCCATATGTGTAAAGTTTCATCAAAATCGGTTAAGCCGTTTTGGCCAAGGCCGATTTGCTCGAATAGACAGACAGTTCGTTTTTATATATATAGCCTAAAACCCTCCGCTAGATTCAGGGTATCAAAGGCAAAAAGAATTTTTTCTGGAAAAAAGAATCCGACTGGTAGTTTCAGAGATTAGCGCATTCAAACAAACAAACAAACAAACAAACTCTTCAGCTTTATAATAAGTATTTCTATTATATAGATTATAAGATAATAAGATATTACTGAAAACCGTACCAAAGTCTATTGCGTGGTTTGGAAGTAAAAAATTAACGAACAGAGGCAGACAGCGAATTTATTTTCTCCCGCTATAGTTTTCATATTTCGATAAAAACTGCTAAGATAGTAATTTAAATTGTGTGGTGTAAAGGGCAATTATAATATTCATGAAATGCTTAAGACAACTAACGTATTTAATTTGATAAGGATTAATATCACGTTTAAAAAACATCTTCGCAAATAGTACATTATGTTAGAACAAATTTGATTGTTATAAAAAAGGTTATAGTAAGTTAACCTTAAAAGATACACATATGCTGTCGCGGACTTTTGGTTAGAGCTTTTAATGGGGAACAATTCCGTAACACATGATTTTTGCTTAACATCAACCGTTTACGCACCGCGCGCGACAGAAGCTCTCAAAAGGAATAATTTTTCCCGTTTTTGCAACATTTTTCATTGATACTCCACTCCTATTGGTTGTAGCGTGATGTAGTATAGCCTATAGCCTTCCTCGATAAATGGCCTATTCAACACAAAAAAAAATTTCAATTTGAACCAGTAGTTCCTGAGCTTTGCGCGTTTAAATAAACAAACAAACTCTTTAGCTTTATAATATTAGTATAGATACCTGCTTAGATTATATTTTGTATTTATTTTTATAAGGAATGTGACAAAATGATTACCTTTATTGTCACAGGATGAGCAGTTGAAAGTGGAGAGCACTGGCCAACGGCTGGACGATAACCAGCCAGACTGGTGAGTGTAGAGATTTCTCATTTGTGACTGTCTGTGTAGATTACAAATGTTATGTACGCTTCCAGGGCTCAAAACCATGTAAGCTTACACTCGATCGTAAAAGTTGTTTTGAGTAATTACTTGAAGATGTTGAATCAGAATGAAAAGTGCCCAGAGATAGTGTTCGTCTGCCAGTGCTGCGACGAACGTCTTACGCCCTCGTCCGCCGAGATCCTCACGCAACATCTGCGCGAACGCCATGGACGTGACCTTGCCGCGACGCTCGGTTCTGCCGCCATCGCTGACTTTATTAAACAAAATATTGTGTTCGTCGAAGCCCTCGATTCAACTGACGACGAGCCGGACAACGCTTTCAATACTCTCACGTACGAATGTCCGCATTGCGACCACTCTTTCTCGTCCGCCACACGCCTCATGTTTCACCTAAACGTACACCGGACGGCTGGCGACTTCGGTGCCTGCGGCTGTGTCGACACCGCCGCCTCGTCCACTACTCTGCTTACTCATTTACGTGAACGACACATCGGTTGCGCGTCGCCTTCCAATGGCATATCATGCCGCTCGTGTGCGTTCGTGGCCCCTGACTGCAACCGATTGCGCGCACATGTGGTCACTGCACACCAGGTTGACGATGGCCAGCGACGCCGTCGCGCCGACTTCGCGTTGCGGTCCAACGCCAAGTACATGCCGGTGCATTGTCCAGATTGCGGCAAGTGTTTTTCTAACAAGTACAATATGACAAACCACCGGAGATCTCACACAAACGCAGCGCGAACATACCGCTGTCGGCACTGCATTAAGAGCTATCGCAGCCGCGGTGCGCTCACTGCTCACGTGCAACTTGTACACCGCGGCATGCTGCAGTGGCCGTGTTCGCACTGTGGCGAGTCGTTCAGCACGCGTACTGCACGAGACGTCCACGCACGCCTTCACACTGGCGAGCGGCCATACGCGTGCGCGCTCTGTGGCAAAGCGTATCGCGCCAAAAATACTCTCGATCGACACTTGGATGCACACCTTGACCTGCGCAACCACCAGTGTCACTTGTGCGGCGTCGGCTTTCGGAAGCACGCACACCTCCGCGACCACCTTGGCGCACACCGCCGCCACGCCTCGCAGTGATCTCGACGCCATCTGTTGCAGGCGTGATAAACCCACCACCGCGACCGAGCTTTTCAACGATCTATACCAAGCTCTCGTCGAGTTGAAGAGACACGTTCACGAAGACCACGACGCGCGAGCTGAGCGGTGCCGGTACCCCGATTTGACAGACGATAGCGACACGGCCTTGTCGGCAGAAGAGGTTGCCGCGAACCAGCCCAATTCCTACGATGATCTGTCCCCATACCGCATGCGACGGGAGAACGCCGACGCCGAGGTAAGCGCGGCACGGCACGAAGCCGACGGACGCATCTACTATGGATGCGGCAATTGTGGTAAACGGCTGGCCTCGCGACATACGTACCTGGCGCATCGGCGCATCCACACGGGCGAGCGACCGTGCGTATGCCACGTGTGTGGTAAACAATTCCGTGCCGCTGCAGGCTTACGTCGTCATCTGGTTGAGACGCACGAGCGACGTCGTCGGCGCGCCTGTGCCCTCTGCCACAAGAGCTTTGCCAACTCCCAGAACCTAAAGCAGCATGCGCGTACCCATACAGGCGAGCGACCGTACGTGTGCATGCACTGCGGCAAACGGTTCACGCAAAGTGGGTCGCTCCATGTTCATGCGCGTATCCACAGTACGCTCGCTCCGTATCGATGCCCCGAGTGCGGCGCACAATTCCGGCTCCGGGCGGGATTAGCACGCCACCGGCTGCGGCACACGGGCGAGCGCCCGCACGCCTGCAACGCATGCCCTAAAACATTCCGACAGCGACACGAACTGATGGCACACGCCGCCGCACACTCGGATGCGCGCCCGCACGCCTGCACCTGCTGTGGTGCGGCCTTCCGTCAACGGCGTGCGCTACGCCTCCACTACAAACGCGCCCATCCCCACCAAATCACTACAAACTGATGCCGCATGCTTAGCTTATATGTTTCATTTAAGCCAATAAATGGTACTCCAACTAAAAGAGTTTCATTTTACTACATGAATGACATCGATGGTTACCTTGAACTTAAATTATTTGAAGTGTATTTGGTCGCAACGAATAGCTGTCACTATATCTGCAGCTCAATAGATACCTATAGGTCGCCCAAGGAAAGCTGGCAAAAGCGATTTACTAAGACATGTACCTGCATGTGTATATGGAAAACACAAAATTTTGTATGTTTCTTTTACGCACATGTGAATGTTATGCGTTAATAAATTGTTTGTGCCAGATTTCATTGGAATACCTATATATTTTTTTAATAATAACAGGCAAAGTCAAAACAGTGCAATACCTTTTTCTCCTGTTTGTCAACAAAGTTTTGGTGTTAACAATAAAAAAAAATGGAAACATTTTTTCCCCACCTTCGACGTAGAGCCGAGCCTTCATTTAGAAGTCTATTCGACATGTTTTCATACTAATTAAAAAAAAAAAAATTAGGTACGTGCAGTGATCATACAACTGTTACTGTTAACCAATCACTGCTAATTATATTAATTTGTGTACAATTGTTAGTTCTCCTTAATATAAATAAATTACTTTTCAACAAAAGAACCTCGATAACGTTCAAACTTAAAAAATAATGCATCGCAGTAGAAATTCGACGACGATCTCTAGTGTCTATAAACCCACATCTGTAACGCATAGGATGGACAGAACTCATACACTTCCTTTCGCAACCAGCTAAGTCCCAGTGCATGTTTCGTTCCGGGGACTAAGCGTGACGAGTGAATAGACAACGTGTGCAATATTCACAGCGTGGGTTAGATATTTAATACTCTTCACGCTATTATTTCATGACTCGTAGATTGATTTGATTAGACATGATTTCAATAACGTCTGTTTATAATTCATGTAGTCCCGCGGCTCGTGCATGACGGACGCACAGGTCTGTACGGCACGACGCAACGAGTCGATCCTCGTGGTTACACTGGCAGTTACACCAGAGTAACTATGAAGACAACCCCTGTCCTCTTGGTACCACCGCTGTAGAGATTGACTTGAAATTGTTGATAAAACACAATGAACTAATATGTTTCCTTAATGAGCTAAATATTTGAAGTCATATTAAAATAAGCTTAAGATTGGACAAAAATTAAGGCGGGTCAATAAGTCCATGACTTTTTGGATAAAAAATCATTTTATTTTTCAACATAGTCAGTCTCCTTTGTCCAACGTTTATTCAATTTTTTTATCTTTTCCGAAAAATAAGATTCGTCCAGGTCGTAAAAATAGGTATTTGTGAGATGATTCATTTCATAGTTATGTTGGAGTCAAATATCTTTTCGCCGAGCCATTTCTTCAGGTTTGGAAACAAGAAATAGTAACTCGAGGCTGAATCCGGAGAATAGGGCGGATGAAGGAGAAATTCGTAGCTTAATTCGTGAAGTTATGCCATGGAAACTGCACATCTGAGCAACCTTGCATTGTCCTGTCGGAACGTTTTTCTTGGCAAAATACGGTCGTTTTTTTTTCAAATCATTAAAACGACTCAATAAATTGACATAATATTTGATATTGATTGTTTTACCCTTTTGAAGGTGGTCAATTAGGATTACACAGCGTGCATCCTAAAAAACAGTTTTTATTGGCTGTCAAATCCACCTCGGCTTTTTTTGACGGATATTCACCCCGAGAAATCCACTGTTTTGACAGATGTTTGGTCTCTGCTGTGTTGTGGTGGATCCACGATTTGTCCACGGTTACGATTCGGCGCAAAAATTCAGCCATATTGCAGTTAAATAACGCCAAACACTTCTGCGAAGTTCTCACACGATTGTGTTTGTGGTAGAGTGTGAGCGAACCCGGCACCCATCTTGAGGACCCATCCAGCTTTCTTATACCCAAGTGATCGTTCAAAATTAAAAACACTGAACCATGTGATATGCCTTTGGCTTCAACAGCGTTATCTTCCAAATCGTTAATTTTATCAATTGTTTTGGGTCTAGAGACTTCAACTGGGCATCCAGAACGTTCAGCATCTTCCGTGCTTGTACGGCCACAACGAAATTCAGTGTACCACTTTTTTACCACTGAAATTGATGGTCCAGAATGTCTATAGTGTTTTTATCAAAGAAATTATAGTAGGCTAGAACCGTGAAGTAGGCGTGGTACGCGTTCCACAACTATGATTAAAAATCATAGTTCCTAACGAATGCAAACAACGTGGTCGCCAGTCGTGTAACCAAAGCGACGCGAGTAGGAGCTCTCTCATTAATTGTCATAAACCTTTCAAAATGCCTTGTTGCGCAATAATTGCGTGTAAAAATAAAAGTAGAGTACAAAATGTATCTACAGAAGGAATATCATACCACCGGTAAGTAAGTTTTATGCAAATTTCCAAATTTCGATTAAAATATTTCACATAAATTCGGCATCATATGAAGCTTGTTCGTTGTAAACTTACCACATTAAGAAGACCGATGTGAATGTTTTGGTATTCAATATAAGTGCAATTTTTCTCGGCCGGTTAATAATAACAGCTTATGAAGCTTGGTGATGTAATCCAAACCTATGATTTATCGATAATGTCGAGTCGCGTTTTGTGATTAATGAACTATTATCAAATAAAACTATTGTACAAAATGTATGTATATTTGATGTACATATATTTTGTAGGATATTTTTTAATGCTTATGAATAAACTTACTGATATTTTTACCCGACTGCGGAGTATAATGTTTTTCGAACTTATGTATGTATGTTTGTGTCTATTTTATTACGCTCTGCAGCCTAAACGGCTTGATCGATTTGAACATATGAGGTGTGGTTAGATTTGCCTTAATTGCGGGTGTGTTTTAAAAGGGCGTCTGCGAATCGAAAAAAAGGGGGAACAAAAAACATATTTTATCATTACAATAATATAGGTATCAAATAAAAGCTAGTAAATAGCCGATAAATATATTTGGAATCAGCTTCGTTTTGTTGTTTGTGCCAAAATGATAGCTTAAAAGTGTTAAAAAATAAAAGTTATCACGCTTTTGTCTGTCTGTCTGTTTGTTTGTGTAATGAACACGATAAACTCAAAAACTACTGAACCAATTTCGATGAAACCTTTTGTAACTTATTGGTCGTAACCCAGGCACTAATCTAAAATACAATTTAGCACGCATTTGTGTCTTTCGGTTTGTTTGTATGAACACAATAAACTCAAACACTACTGAACCAATTTCGATGAAACCTTTTGTCATTGATCAGTCATAACCTTGGGCTTAATCTAAGATACAATTCATCATCCTTTTGTCTGTTTGTCTGTTTATCGGACTCGACTGACTTCGATAAAACTATTTGTAAGTTATTAGAGGTAGCTAGATTAGATTATACCCTGGTATAATCTAAAACACAATTTATCACACTTCTGTTTGTTTGTCTGTTTCTGTACATCTGTTTGTTTGCAGGAATCAAAAACTACTGAAACTATTTCAATTAAATATAAATTTATAATATATTTGTTAGTCGTAACCCAGGCTCTAATTATACGATACAATTATCACGCTTTGACACAAAGGGTAAAATTATGAAATTAGAAGATGGGTAAGTGCGATTTTACCTCGTGTAATCTCATACTTTTTTAATTTTGCAAGCACTAAACATTAATATTTTCTTATGATTTAACATGATAAACCATAGATAAATACCATCCCAGTGAATCGAATCAAAAAATATAATAAAATCGTAACGGAGGTCAATCCTTTATATAAGATATTTTTCTAAAATAATATTTATTGGTTACGTAGACGATACTGAACTTAAAACAGTAATTTTTGGAAATTTGTCTGTTTGTATTAACACGATAAACTCAAAATCTACTGACGCGATTTCGATAAAACTTTTTTTATTTTATTAATCGTTACTCGGGGCTTAATCTAAGATAGAACTTATCATGCTTTTGCCGGTCTGACTTTTGACCTTATTATATTTTTATTCAGCAATAATAAGCTTATCGATAAACTATCAAATATATGTGTTCCATCACTATTTACACACATGAACACTAAATAGGCGGTATCTGCTGTAACGACCAGGTGTTTAACGTGCGTCGCCATGTGTTTGTTAGCCAATGAACGCCTGACTTTATATCTTAGTGTGTATTCTACATTATGCGTTTGTGTTTGTGCGGCGACAGTGTTATTCGAGCAAATGCTTCGAAATTCCAGTTCAAGCCTACTCTATCTTCATTGGTTTTTATGAAGCTTAGCTTTGGTTTAAGTGGTTTTTTCAGCAAAAAATAATGCTTCAAAAATTAGCGTATGTCATTCGTCACACCCGTCTCTTCACGTCTGCGATGTTTCAATAAAATTGGTTCAAATGTTTTAGAGTTTAGCTCAAACAGACAGAGAGACGGTTTGACGGATAAACAAAAAGTATTGTATGTCACTCCTGACAATGTTCTAATCACATCTGTGAAGTTTTATTGAAATAAGTTCAGCCCTTTCGGAGATCAGGTCGAACAAACAGACGGATGGACAGATAAACAAAAAATGTTGTATGTCACTCTTGATAACATTTTTTATCATATCTGTGAAGTTTCATTGAAATCGGTTCAGCCGTTTCGGAGTTCAGTTCGAACATACAGACAGACAGACAGACAAACAAAAATAGCCTGTATCACTTATGATAATGCCTTCTGCACGTCTGCCAAGTTTCATTGAAATCGGTTCAGCTGTTTCGGAGATCAGCTCAAACAGACAGACAGACAAAAAGTAGCTTATGTTACTCCCAATAAAGCCTTCTGCACGTCTGCAAAGTTTCATTGAAATCGGTTCAGCTGTTTCGGATATTAGCCAAAACAGACAGACAGACGAACAGACAAACAGACAAAATGCAGCTTATGTCACTCCCGATAATGCCCTCTACACGTCTGCCAAGTTTCATTGAAATCGGTTCAGCCGTTTCGGAGATCAGCTCGAACAGACAGACAACAACTATCCTCTGTTACTTCTAATACCTCCAAGAATATATGTGCAAAGATTCATGATGATCGGTTAAGTAGTTTTTGCGTGAAAGCGTAACAAACAAACTTAAATTCGTATTTATAATATTAGTGGGGATTTTAAAATGTTTTAATTAATAATTTAATCATCTTCAGTTGTCAATCATCAACACTTGAGTCCATGATTATAGTCGTCGAAGACATTATATATTGGCTATTAAACGTTGTGTGTCTGCTCACTATTGTATTTTTTAAACACCCGCACCCGCCTTTCGATGCTTTCGTGTAATACTTGAACGACCTCCTGTGAACTGAACTGTGAATCTATTACAAATGACCACAACACTCATTGAATCGACGTTACGACACAATACTCAAAAATTAGAAAGTAATTAAGTATGGTTCACTTGTACCAAAACTCAATAAAAAAGTAGAATATAAAAACACTTATACGTAAATAATAATCTGCACAGATATTTAGTTACTACAATTTCATTCCAACTAATGTTTGGTAAAAATGGCCTTAAAACCAAAACACAACAAAAATACAATAATAAACAATTACTTCATAATTTTGCAACACAAATTGAATATTTTCTAACATAAAGCCCATGCAGCTCATTGTATAAACTATATATTCTCGAAGAGGGTAGATTACTGTCCAAATTAGTTACAATCACGAATATAACAGTCTTTATAGTCGACGATCTGGATCAAATCATCACTAATCTTCCTTTTCTTCTTTAACGATTGCATTTTATAAAAGGAGAAATTTGGTTAAATGTCGTTGCATCTGTTCAAGCCTTTGCGATTGAATACACAGAAGGAGTACCAACAAAGACGTTAGCCTATTCCAAATGACTATGCACTAGAGCATTATAATGCATAGTCTTAGAGCGCGGTAAACAAAAAATATGACGTCTCCTTTTAATAAACCCATATTTGGGTAACTTTTTTTACTATAAAGTCTATGTGAGCATTAAACGATAATTTTATTTAATTTTCACCATATCATTTGACATACCACTGTGAAATACTGTCAAGATCACAGAATGAAGTAGCAACTCGATAGACTTTCATCTCGTCGGCAAATAAGGAAAACTTACAGTGGTGTATATGATCTGTGATAATAAAGAATAATGAAAACAGAAATGGACTTAGGTGCGATCCCTGTGATACGCCTAAGTTTGCAAAATATCCAGATATGAAGTTTTTTACTGACACTGTTACATAGGTTTTAAATAGGATTGAGGGAAGAGGGGAGGAGGTTTCTCATGTTATTTCTATCAGTGGGAACCTGTAAATGGTTGACTGTTAACCACTCATTGCTAAATATTATTTTAATTTGTGTATAACGGTTGGTTTTCCATTATATAAATAAACAAATAAAATAAGTAACATTCCACATACACCCACTTTTTTTAGTTTTAAGAAAAGTAATAATAAAATGTGTGTGGTGTCTTCGAAAAAAAAAACAATTTTTTATATATGTCTATATTATAAAGAATATTTAAGTATGTATATCAGTTGTCTAGTAACCCATAACACAAGCATAATACTTGCTTACTTTGGGACTAGATGACGCTGTGTGGGAAGTCCCATGTATTATTATAAATGTGACTATGGAATGCACTGCTCAAGTCAATATAAACCGCATCAATTTCAAGCCCTCAATCAACACTTTTCAATAAATCTGAAATAAATGGCACTAAGCCGGTGTCCGTTGAACGACTTTTATATCCGTGCTGATGGATCGAAATATGTCCCCCGAGTCTGGGACTGATAACATATTCAAACAACTTTGCAAAGGATGAAAGTAGAGTGAAAAATAAATTTCTTGTAAAGAGGAATATTAATAGCTCTTTTCTACTCATCAGAAATAATACTATCTGCAAGGAACCTATTCATGATGACAACGGCAAGAGGATATTTGTAAGGCAGCGACCGCAACGTTTAATAAAAACGGACGAAATGCCGTCAGGGCCACCCGCACCTTATTCCGTTTTTAGTAGTTTTTTATTTTGTAATATATCCTGTTCACTAATATTAATATAATAAATGGAATTATCAAAAGTCGACTGCATAAGGATTAAGCATGAGATCACCGACATATATGTACCTAGGTACTAGACTGTAAGTAGGTACCACAGAATGAAACTGCGCATGAAACTTAGTCCCATCGCGGTACGGGGACCAAATTCAAAATAGTCGCTTGTAGACCTTGTTTCAATTTAGTCGATTGAAATTAATTTATATCTTGCACGTATATTGTAAAATTATGGCTTATGTTTAAACTTATCGCCAGATGTAGTAAAATATTACGTCAAAAATAGTTAATGACCACCAAAATTAAAATCGCATATCAATGTGAAATTATAACCAAAGTTTGTACATCTTGCTATCCTATTAAAGCAAATGACTCCAAACAAATCATTGTTAACCCGAAATAGTAAATGATCACCTAAATTGTGACCGCATTTTAATGTGAAATTATAACCAAAGATTTTACATCTTGCTATCCTATTAAAGCAAATGACTCCAAACAAATTATTGTCAACCCAAAAATAGGTAATGACCACCAAAATATTTACTACATTTTAATTTAAAATGACATGCAAATATTTTTATGTCATTCAGAAGATTATTCATCCATTTCAAATTAGTTTTGTGTTGGGAATTTATCAACAGACTTCTAAATAGACCATTAACCTAAACAAAACTAATTCTAAATTGATTAATAGGCTTCTGAATGGCTCGTCGCTCCGCTCCGCTTCGCTCCTCGCATTGACATAAACCAGTCTAACCTAACCTAATGATTTCAAAAAATAGACCATTAACCTAAATTGACCTGATTGGAAATTGATTAATAGACTCCTAAATAGACCATGGATAAATGACATGTGTAACACAATAAGGAGTGAAAAATTACAAAAAGTAAGAAAGTCTTGAATACTACACCGGAAACCATACCCGAATCTAAATCGCGGGAGGGTCGGTGTCGCGGGAGGGGCTTTTAAGCTGGAAACATAACTTAATTTGGCATCATTATACTTTATTTGGTAATGTACCAACATTTTATGGCAATCATGGTGGTTTATATTGGCAGAAATAGCGTATTAATTTGCTCGCTAAGATTTGGTGATCATTTACTAAATTTGGTCTTTGAATATAATTTTGAAGTGCAGTCGTGACTAAAATAGCTAAAACTATTGTAATTTTAGACTTTATTTTTTGGTGTTTATTAATTTTTTTGGTAAAAGAGTTTAGGGTATTAAAGTATTTTTGGTGGTCATTATATTTGTTCCGTAAAATTATCTAAAGAAAATGCCGTGCTCTGCTTTTAAACAGTGCACAAACAATATCCGGAACTCTAAAAAGGCAGATTGGATTACTTATCACACGCAAGCTTATATTTCATTCATTTCGTTTTTATTTATTTATTTTTGACAATTACAATTTGACAGTTGCATATAAATTATTTTGTTAGCACAACGATAATAGTCTTTTCATCTCTTTTCAATCTATTACATAGACACCTTCCCATCACCTTAATTCCCATTACAAAATTTAGTGTTATGAAAGAGGTTACAATCTAAACAACCTTTGACAACGCAGTATACGACGTTTTACAAAATACCCCGTATAAAATATAATTAATTATCAAAGCCAAACATTTTGTTAACCCTAGTAGTTTTGTCATGTCAGGGAACCAGATTATTTAACAAAAAGGCCTACGTACCTATTTTACCATAATTGTCTATTTTAATAGTTTTTCTATTTTTCATTCATAAATGTTTGCTACCTCAATACAAGGATGTCATTATACTCAAGCACTAGTTTCAAAAAATGTCAAGTTGGAAATAAAAATATGTTGTCATTTTCAAATCTTCTAATTGATATCCTACAACAGGACTATCCTATAACTATCAGTGCTATGGCCTGCTCGTTCTCCGGACCTCACACCCTTGGACTTCTTTTTGTGGGGTTATGTGAAGGACAGAGTGTATTTCTCCGATTGCCCAACGGTTGCAGAGATGGAACAGCTTATTAGATCGGTTTTCGCATCAATAACACCGACGATAGCGCGAAATGACACAAGGCCATATCTCGACGAGCGAGGTTGTGTATTGAGCAAGGCGGAGCACACTTTGAGCCGTTTCTATAAATTTTACGTTTATTATGAAAAAGTAAGTGTTCGTTTAGGTTGTTTCGTCAGGTCAGGCCCTTTAAAATTTTTGTCGTTCCGCGAATTAGGTAGAAATGTAGGTACATTCTGCGTAGTTTACTCTTTAATTTTACTGAAATAATGTTTGCACATCAGCGAAAATAATATTTTTTTACGGTCTGTTATACAGCATTACTATGGTTCTTAAATATTGTGAATGGACTCATTATAGGTAATGCCCCATTTAATCTCCTTTCGGCTTTACGGGTAGTTTTGTGTAACTCAAATGTTTCAACATTTAAGAACGCAATATCTACAAAATGGTAACATAAAAACAGCATCGGGAGTTAGCCACGAAAGCTAAGGGTAAAAAATGGAATCGTAGAAAATGACAAAAATGGATAAAACATGGTAGAAATGACAGAATATGATAGCAATGAAAGAAAATTGTCTAAAATTTACATAAAAAATATATATAAATGGTAGACAATAGTAGGAAATCATTAGTAGTAGAAATGGTATGTACAGCCGAAAGTGGGGCTAAACATGTAGAAATGGTATGCAATAAAATTGCTATGGTAGGTACTCGTTTTTCGGGAATACTAATTTCAAAACTAACATCATTTACCATCTTCACTTACCTTCTTGTCGTCCTGCTTGTATGAATTTATTCCTGTTATTATTTATACAACCACATCAAAGAAGATAACTTCCAACGCGTATCCAAATGTAGCCACACTAGCAGTTTTTATTATTCTAAATGAAAATTGCCATAAAAAATAAGCAATACTTTATAGTCCGACAAATTGAAGCTGGCGAGTCCTATGTTGTTACGAAGACCAAGAAGGATCAATTGTCGACTAATCATCGTTTCTATAACAGATGACTAATTTAACCTTTTAACTTGTCATCAATCATTATCAATGAATTGTTTCTGTTAAAAATGGCTCGTGACTTTCAATCTGATCAAATTATGTTAATGTGTAGTGTATAGGTTAAAACGTTAAGATTGCCCAAGAATAACCCCCTTGTTCCCGCAACGATACAGTAGTCGAGTTGTTTGACTTATTATTGATTGCCACCTTCTACTGCAATGTAAGTTTAGTTTTTTTTTTTTTTGCTTTTAGTGTCAAATTTTGAATAATTACTATTGATACCCAATTTCTTAATTTTTACAGTTAAAGGCTATGTAATTTTTTTAAATATCATTTTAATAATTGTTTTTAATATAATTTTAACGTTAACAAAGTGCTGCATGTAAATATTTAAGTGTAGGTACATGTAATTTGTCATTTGAATATTAATAAATAATTTTAAACTAACAGTGATTGGACTTTTCTTGTAACTTAAAAAAGTATTTGATATTGCAATAATATACCTTTTTATTCCTCAAGAAAAAAAAAAGAAACATTAATTTAAATGATTGTTACAAATACGGTCCTGGTGAACAACAACGACATTGCAATCGACTATCTTCGGACCCGTTCGGCCATTCTCGTTTACCTTCCGTGCGCCGTACATTGCAAGGGATCTTCGAGTCTAGTACCCTAGGTACATATATGTCGGTGCATGAGATGTATTGACTTTTACCGGAAAGAAAACGCTGGAGAATTTATCTGCAAAAATGTTGAGGATGTCAGAACCTGTATGCGACGAATATGCAATTCAATTCATATGCAACGAAGAAGAAAAATTCTATTGTTTTTTAGATTGTTTATCATGTTTAATGGTTGCCAATGCAACTTGAGTATAACTGGTCGTCGCGAGGGATACCTACCGTGAATTCGAAATCTCAATCGTATATTGTTCCATTAAACCAAGACCAGAGACGGTATCTGTTGATCTTACAATCCCTTAATAATCCCTTAGGTAGATAACGTCCACTGTATCAACATGACCACTTTAAAATGTCTACTGTATCAAGGGCTTCTTTTAATTCCATTTAAAGAAATAAAACCCAATAATATTTTAAATATTTATTTTCTTTTAATTAGTGGTCCACTGATCAAATCAAATTCATTCCTAGACGAAGTAGGTACATACCTACTTACTTAAATCTATATTCTTAGTATCAAAGCTTGAAGGGTTTTTGCTCATGTATCATTTTAGAGACGTCATCAGAGCTAAAAATATGTATAAGGTACCATTCCAAAACATTATCACAACCATCCAAAACTTTCCTTCAAAGTCATAATATATGTACGTGATGAATACTAATAAAAAACTAATAACTTTCTTGCAAATAAATACTTAATCACTTTGGCCATGAATATTGCACATGTCTACTGAACCCAACTTTGCATATGTATGTAGGTAAATATTTAAAAAACCCTTTGTTCTATACAACTTTTAAAATAGATTAATACAACTTGGCAATGAAGAAGTCGAAATTGATTACCTAATTCTGGACAATCACCAGTTGTGATTCATGGCCATTAATCGAGTCATATTGTGTCAATTGTAAACATGCATTACAAATTAATATTTCCAACTTGAGGACAGTCTCCACCCTATGGAGATTCGTAGTGAGTGAGGGAAAGGCGGCGACGGGCGATAGCAGTCACGAGACAGCTCTGTTGCAGGTGCAAAGCGGAGGGGACCAGCCTCGGCCCACAGCCCCCGTCGCCCGGCCGAGCTTGCGACTACTGCGCACACTGGCGGAGCTCCACGACCGCCTACAAGGATCACCTCGTGACCGCTCACGCCGACCTGCTCTTCCACTGCGACGAATGCGACACCTACGTCGATAGAAAAGATCTGATCCAACACATGTCATCCCACGCTGTACAGTACGCCGCGGGGTCGGCACCAGCCAGCAAGTCGCCCCCGGCCGGAAAGTTGGCGCCTGACACGGGCCAAGTGCCGCAGTCCAGCCCTCTTGACGATGCCTTCTCAGATCATAGCAACGCCGACGATAGCTTCGGACCACTGCCCGACTCCGTGTTCGAAGCTATCGAGGACTCTCAAGATAGTGGACCGCCCGACTTCTGCCATCCGACGGCTGAACCGATACACCAGTCGCATTGGTCATCACTACAGTCACCTTATACGACGTCACCACATCCGAAGACGCCTTCACCACAGTCCGTAGCGTCGCCACCACGGTACGTACCACCACAGCCTACATCGATGCCACCTCAGTCCACGACGCCGCCACCAGAGCACGCGACGTCCCCACCACAGCCTACAACGGTGCCACCACAGTCCACGACGCCACCATCACAGCACGCGACATCGCCACCACAGCGTACGACATCACCACTACAGTCTGCGACACCACCACCACCGATTCTGCCGCAGCCCACTACACCATTCGTCAAAATTACGAACAGAAAAGGCGAAAAATACAACAAGAAAAATCGCACGTGTGGTGTATGCTCTAAGACGTTCACAGCAGGGTCATCTTACTTCTACCACGTAAAGTATGTGCACTCGAATGTGAAAGAGTACGAGTGCAACGAATGCGGGCGTCGCTTTGGTACTCGTGCCTACCTCGCCGACCACCTCACCGTCCACACGGGCGAGCGTCGGTTCGCGTGCGACCGCTGTGGCAAACTGTTCCGCACTCGCGCGAGTCTACACATCCACGCGCAGACGCACGCGGACATGCGGCCCTACACGTGCGCCCGCTGCGCGCGCACTTTCGGTTGTCGACAAAAGCTAACACGCCACGAACTGCGACACGCGATAGAACGTGCGCACGTGTGCACCGCTTGTGGGCGCAGTTTTGCCATACGTTATGACCTCCAGCGACACGAGCGCACGCACGCCGCTCCCGAACGCCATGCATGTTCGCATTGCGGCGCCGTCTATGCGCAATCGCGCTACCTACGTGTGCATTTGAACAAGAAGCACCCGGACACCCTGCTCCCCAGGATGTTGCAGCCATCTCAAGACGCTCTAGTTCGGTGACCGTCGTGAACGTCCGGAATGGAGACCGTCCAGCTCTGGGCGTCATTTTCAAATTAAATTACCTATATTAGTGGCAGTTTGGTCTTCCTAACATATGTCTCACACAACTTACACGAATCCCCAAAGAACAGATATTTATTACTCAGGTATTATATTACAATATATATTTATATGTATTATATATATTGATATTTCTTTGGATCCTTTATACTTTTCACTAACCCAGGTGGGTTAGAAACCCGGGGATTAGGGCATTACCCAAAAATTACTCAACGGATCTCTTAGGGACTTTCACTAAAAGAAAGTTTTTGTACCTACTGCATTTAGATATAACTAGTGTTCAAACATCAATTCACAGTTGAAGTTCCCATGGAATGCAAATTAAATTTGCGTCTAACTAGCCAAATCATATTTTGTTATTATGAAACACATAGTCACATACAAACAATATTAAGTTCTATATGGCACTGAACTGTTCATGCATTCGAACACTGAACAATGCACAATAATTATACCCATCATTATGAGTTTGTTAGACTGTTCCTTGGATATTTTGGATTGGTTTTTGACAAGGCATATTTAAGCGACTCTATGGTCAACTGCCAATAATTACTACTCATTGTTATACAACTATTTTAATATATTTAGTTTATAATATCTACAAATGATATGTGGTTACGCAACAAATAAAAGTATAATAATAAAATGATACATTTTTGTGAGATCACCAGTAGTAGCCTCCTCAAACTCGATGCATAAAATGCTCAAGGTGTAGGGACAGGCGGCGTGGAAGAGCGGTCGAGCGCGGCGCCCTCGTTAACCAGGCGCTGGCGCTCGCGGTACATGGACACGCGAATGTTCTCCAGCTGGTGATAGCGGCACAGCTTCAGGGTCGAGAACACAGCCAAACCCACGAATGTAGCGAATGCACCCCATGCGCCAAACTGTCAACCAATTAATAAAAATGCTCAATAGTCATTTTCAACATCTTTTACACTGTATGGTGTAAGGAATGTGTTCGCGCCGCGCCTTATTGGAAACTAGTATAAAATTTAACACTGGAAGTAGAGATTAAACTTTGAAAATAAATGACAAAACATGTGAAATGCAGTTTTCAGAATAAAGCCATAGAAATCAAAACTCGATATAACTCAATTGGTTTACTATACAGTAACCATTGAAGGTGTATTTACCATCCAGCTCCATCATCAGATCCTCATCACCATGTACTATGGAAAGTACTCATGGAAGCAAATTTGGAATTAATGAGCCCAAATTCTGTTGATTTACTAGTAACAATTAATGGGTTCTGTTATGCATTTTCTAGCCCTAACATCTGATCTTCATCACTATGTGTTATGAAACGGTCTCGTGAACACAGATCTAATGAGCCCAAACTCGGTGGATTTACTAGTAGCCATTGATAAGTTCTGTTATATATCTTCCAGCTCTATATAAGACTCTCGAGACCATGTGTTATGAAAAGTGCTCAGGAAAAGAAATCCAATTAGCTCAAACTAGGATTTATCAGCAGTTGTTAAAGTGTTGTTATTCACGTTCCAGCTCCGTCAGACCCTCCTGACCCCATGTACTATGAAAACGAACTCGGATTTACCAGTAACTACAGAGATCTATTATCTACCTTCCAGTTCTATCTATCTGTAGTACCTACCTTCACCAGACCCACATCATGAAGTGTTATGGAAAGGGCTTATGGTTGTACTACAAAATAATAAATTATAAGTAGACATGTCATTTCTTTTGTGCGCTTGTAAGCCAAATATTTAGTTGGTCTTTTAAGTTTCCCAAATTTCAATCAGTTTCAGGGATTGTATTTTGTACATTATCTACATTAAATCTTTTGTTGTATTTTTTACCGCCGTGGAGAGTAGTGTTTTTACTGATTTCTGACATTCAAAATATGTGCGAAATGTATTTATTTTAATTAAAAATTATCTGATTTGAAGATAAATCTAAAGAGCTTAAACTTGATTGGTTTACTAATAGCAATTTGGGTTCTGTTATCCGCCTTTCAGCTTCATCATCAGACCCTCAACTATGTGGTATGAACAGTGCTCATGGAGACAAATCTAATCAATTTGAATATGGTACTTTTATTAGTAGCCATTAAAAGGTTATCCACCATTAAACTTTATCACTAGATCAGCTTCATAGTACTATAATTATTGTCATCCACATCATACATATCTGTAAAATCAACAACTTCTGATCAAATCATTTTGTATGGAAATCGACGGTAATGTTTGACCTTAAGAGCACAGTGGGGATGTTTCACACAGTTCTGTAAAGGTATATGAATTGCTCGAAAAAAACCCTATAGAGAAGATAATGACTGTTGGATATAAAAACGCGTGTTCTGTGTATGGCGCGTAGTCTATGGTGACGCATACTCTGTGGTTTTGATCTTCGCGACCTCTCGTTGAATTGAGAAACCGGCGAACTCACGCTAACTAATTTGGGACAGATCTCTTGTTTGTTTCGATCTATATAATATTAATACTGTTTGGCCCCTTCTTTTGAATGGTTTCGGTGCCTTAAAACCACTACGCCAAGGTGTGAAAGTTTGGTGTGAACAAAGATATATCTCGCGTACCATCGTTGGTTATATACTGGTGACGCTGGTGAAACGGACAGCTGCGGCATATCCAGGATCTGGTTTAGCCTTGAGCTGGCCTGCGTGGACGCGAGATGTCTACATGCAAGTTGAATATGACTGAGGTAAGTGCCCGAAGGATATTACTGTAATTCGACACCAATACCACACACCCCCCCATACCCAGCACGCTTTCCACTGCGCTGGCTCTCTATTACCCTACCCTCTATACCCCTACGAGAATGACCATTAAAACCCCAATAAATAAAATTTAAAAAAAGATAAAGCACATTCCACACACCAATGAACAAGTAATGCCGAAACTTTCAAAATCTTAAGTAGCTTTAGTCTAATAAATTTACCTATTTTTCATAGGTATTCCTTAAATCTTATTTGATGTGACAATGATGGTCAGACCTGACCTTTTTGAAATGTATACGAATTCCTCCTATACACAAAAAATACCCAAAAATCACTTAGTTTAATTAACTCATCACTGAAAAAACAGAAGCCAAAAAATTTAAAAAACTCATGTAAACGGGTTGTGAAGGCAATAATTTTGTAAACAAAATGGAACGTGGGTATATTGGGTGTTTATTAGTTGTTGTGTTGTTTATTGTAGTGTTGATTAACTGCAGTGTGCCCACAGTAATACATCTTTCTTTTCTAGACAAATATTTATGTACATGAAAAATATTTGTTCCGAGTCTGGGTGTAAAAGTATCTAAATATGTATATATTATAAAAAAAAGAATATTTAAGTATGTATATCAGTTCTCTGGTACCCATACCACAAGCTTTGCTTAGTTGGGACTAGATGGCGCTGTGTGGGATGTCTCAGGTATTTTTATTATTCTATATAAAAGGGCATAGTATTTAGTACATTTCGAAAATATACCTAGGTACTTATACAGGATGAGATTTTAGTAACCGGCCAAAATTTTTCTAGATGTTAGGTATCACCAATATACCTCATTGCGTAAATAAAAAATATGGGTTAGATTTTCATAATAAATTATTTTATCTACAGTGTTATTTTATAACGTTTGGTTGCCTTCTTAACGCTATAGTAAACGTACGCGCCCGAGGCCTTGAAACAGAATGGGGCGGCGGGCTTGAACGGTGACTGGAATTATTGGTTTTTTTCGGGAAAGATTTGCGTAGTCATATCTCAATAGTTTCTATAGAACGATACTAAAAGGAAACAAGAAGGCTATCGGTTTTTTACCAAAGATCATTATATTAAAATTTGACTGGTCATTAAAACCTCAACCTATATAAATTATTAACCGCTCGCTACCTTATTCGTATTAACTAGATAATTTCGAGTAGGTAATTCATAAAATCACGTCTTAAAAGCTTTTAAACATCAGTTTACTTTATGCAACGACGCTGCACACTATCACGCAAATATAACCTCAAAATATGTTAAATAAGAAAATCAGTTCACTAAGTATAATAATAACCTCAATGCTTCAATAGAATTTTATTTTTGTTATGATCCTGCTGGTCGCCAATAGATGTTAAATTATCCGCTCCTATTTTAAAAAAATCTCGAATAAATTCCCGCAAAAGTTATTTCCTGTTGTAATATACCTACTAAATGACCTACTGTGAGAAACAAAAAAGGCTTTTGAAATAGTTTACTAAAAATTAGTCTATTTAATTAAATCATAAACATCACCACAGTTCAGTACCTCCTTAATTAGAATAGTACAGAAGCAGAATATATAAGAATAGACTCTCAACTCTAAAAAAAATATGTATCTACGATATCTACATACCATGCGATACCACAGATCCGATCATTCATACCAACTTATCCGTGATGCTACCACAGAACACATGCTACTGATGACCTATAGAGCATAGCACAGTCATTCTTCCACTGATAAGAAGGCAAAGGAACTATGCCTATACAGCCATGTCTGAAGTGTTATTATACGATATTTATTAATTCTGGCTTCGTATCGTAAATATTAATATATGATCACTTTTACTATAAATAAAATAAACCAATAATTATCAAATCCACAATTTATTATTTTTATACAACTACCCTGGAAATGAGGTCCAAGGTAGTATGGGAGGTGACCGATGTTGTTTATGTACCCTTTTTACTGAAATGGTTAATTCACACAGTGCATGAAAACTTTAGGTGAAGCTGAGATAATCTTTGAAAACTACAATCATTTTACCATTGCAAATATTTTTCTTGAAGATATAAAACATTATATTTAAAATTTTTAGACAAAAGTTACCATAAATATTATAGGAAGATGACCATTACTGACCTGTGCAGTGCCCATCTCTACATAAAAGCCCGCAGTAGATATTTTGTCCTTCTTGTCAATATCTAGACCATCGGCTACTTTACAACTGCAATAAAGAATATATCAGAGTAAATAAATTTGACAGCAGCATATGGTATTAATGGGTGCATGGGGATATTGATCGCGCCTGCAAAATTAGGGAGGGATGCTAGCATAGAAGTAAGAATAATATCTATAATAGTAACACTAGAACGAGCATTATTCAACAAAACTATTACAACAACGTCGTAAGCGGTAAACGCGGGAGGAGGTATGAGAGGGAGGGGTGAACATGAACAGCGATAGTAAATATGGCGTCAGAGTTATCGACATCGTTTTCGATAATTTTTCCTTATTAAAATTAATATTGTACCGGACCCCTAACGAGCGCTGCTGTTGACCAACGCGCCGCATCAATTACACTTAAAATAAGTGTAATTCCGGTACGGCAGCGTAAGCGGAATGGTGTTCTAATGTCTGTCTTATATTAGGTCTTAACCTATGAAGTGGCCGTTCTTCAGTACTGGCCATTTCAAACAAAAAAAAAATATTGATTGGCTGTGAATTCTAAATTCAAATTAATTTTGTTTTAAAAAAACGACATTCTTTTTACAAAGTCAGTCTTTTGTTTATTAATTAGCGTTGTGTTTTCATCACATTTGAACATTTTTCGTCATAAGGGATACTTTAAAAATTCGTGTAATTATGGAATATGAATTCCGTCGTGGCACTAATGCCGCACAAACGGCACGAACATCAACAACGTTTACGGAGATAACTTAACAAACGAACGCACAACCCGTTATTGGATTACCCGCTTCCGTTCTGGAAATTATGACTTGAATAATAAACCTCATCGTCGTCCGGACACTTTGATCAACAATGATGAATTGAAGGCAATTGTGGAAGCTAATGATACTCAAACAACAGCTGAACTAGCAGCAGCTTTTCATGATAGCATTAAAACAATATTGGACCATTTGCTACAAAATGGCAAAGTAAAAAAGATTATAGATGGATACCCCACGAACTTAACGATCGCCAGCGCAACGTACGCGTCGAGACCTGCCTCGCTTTGCTCAACAGGCACATAAATGAAGGAATTTCAAACCGGATTGTTACCTGTGATGAAAAATGGATTCTCTTCGACAATTGAAAACGCTCAGCAAATTGTTAAACGAAAAACAACCCCTAAAAAATGATGGTCACTATTTAGTGGTCTAGTGCCGGTGTGATTCATCACAGCTTTTTACAAAATAGCATGAGCATTACTGCAGATGTGTACTGTGAAGAACTGAAGACAATGATGGAGAAGCTCGCACGTCTGCGATCAGCTTTGATCAATCGGTCGTCCCCGCTGCTCCTTTACGACAACGCGCGGCCCCATACTGCACAACAAACAGTCTCTAAGCTGCTAAAGTTGGGGTTCAACTTTGAAGAGTTTGTTGCCTCCCGTCAAGTTGATTTTTACAAGAAGGGCATCAATAAACTGCCACTGCGTTGGCATAGATGCATCGATTGCACGGGTCATTACTTTGAATAACAGAAATCAAGATGTTTGGAAAAAAAATACTTTAACTAATTTCATACAAAACGGCAACTTCATAGATTAAGACCTAATATTATTCCTACTTCTATGGATTCTAATGAGATGCATTGCGATAGGTACGCAACGAATATTAAACGCAAGTAATAGTGACTTCTTTTTTTGGACAAATGGTAAATCGGAAACTTGAAACAAATTCTAATTAACCCAGGCACTGTACATTAACCCATTTGGGTTACGTCCAAGGTCACAAGCATTTGAATGACAGGGACGATTGATTGATAATGATTGATGACAAGTTAATAGGTTAATACTAGCTTTCTGTCCATAGCCTCGCCCGCGTGGACTACACATTTGTACCGAGACCGCTAAAGAGACGCTGAAATTTTGTAATACTATTTGAATTATTAAAAACCACCGTTTCAATATTTTTACTTAATGTTTTTTTCATTATCTTCCCGTGCTAGTTCTCTGTGCATTCCACCGCTGCACTTCCCCGTAGTGCTCGTCAATGACCAGCTTCTTGCGAAACAAATTAATGATTCACAGTATTGATGGAATGCTGAGTGAATAATCGCTTAACTACCCGCAAGGGCGTACGAAGACTCTTAGAGTACGTACGAAGGGAAGCGCTCCATGATGTTACGGCACCAGGCGATGAGACCGAGCGTGACGAAGGCGGCGGCGGCCAGGCATGCCGCACACAGCGCCGCGCACCCCACCGCCTCTGTGAACGCCCACAAGAACGAGCTGTCCGCACCGCGCCACAATAACACGCACAACCTATAAAAAATAAAATATGTACATACATTTAGTGCCGCAACTTAATCAAACACAAATATCAATGCTCTGCATACTACTGGAGAGCAGCCCTTCCTCAAGATTAAGTTAAGGAGTTTTGACCTTATGATGGGGCACTGCCTGTCTTAATTATGTGGCTGTTTGGCGATAGATACGTAGCTACCATACAAAAAAATATTTTTATTATTTATAGTCACATTTATGTTTCAGTTGATAAAACACAAAACGCAACTATAAAAATAATTCTCTTTAATATTTTCGACACTTTCAACCATTGATATAAGAATAAGGAAGATATAGGTTCTGACATGCGAAAATGTCCAGAAAAAATAAGTCCCAAGCACACTCAATGGCACTTATTCCGTTAGTGTTGTAGTGGACAATGACGTAGAGTTCAACTCATAAAAAGAACCACTCATCAAAAAAAAGAAGAAAAGATGGCATTTCATGGCATTGCTAAGTTTGAGAATTTCACAGGCGTCAGGATGGCGGTACACTTTATATTAACGAACACTACTAAACGGTTGGACTTGGGTATGTGGATTTTATATATGTTTAAGTCTATGGTTTAAGTACTAAATAGATACTAAATATCTCATAACTCTAAAAATAATTCTAAATAAGAGCGCCTAATCGGGCCAGTTTGGTAATGTACCATCCATCCTGACGTCATAATGGCCGTAAAGTTTATATTGACAAATACTACTTAACGGTTTGACTTGAATACGTGGATTTTATATATGTTTAAGTACAAAATAGGTACTAAATATCTGATAACTCTAAATGTAATTTTAAATAATATAAGTACCTAATTTAAAAAATGTACCGCCATCCTGACGTCAGAATGGCGGTACACTTTAAATCTCAAATTTTTTGTTGAAAGGTACTACATAGTAAAAAAACGTTGTGATTGTTAGTCGGTCTGTCGAAAGCTGAAAACGGCTGACCGCAGTGGCGTACTCAGGGGGGGGGGCGTGGGGGCGGAGCCCCCCTTAAACACAATGACGTAATTTAAGTTAAAAACATTCCCCAAGAAGATCTACGCTGTAATTGGATAATTAGACATTTCTATTTAATACTTTTTATTTTTGACGAAGTCATAATCTTTTTTCAAAAATCGCAAAAATGTAGAAAAATGTCGCATTTTTTCGGTACCTTTGCGCACTAAACCGACAATTTATCGAAAACGAAAAGCGATATCGAAAAAATAGAAAAAAAAACCCTCAGGGTACTGAGTTGCGCTACTTTAAAAAAAACTAACTTTTAAAAAGTCTAAAATAATACAAGTTTGTTCATTGCCTAGTGACTTTTTATCCTTAAAAGCGTCTGGCATCGCTAATTATTAGGTATTTCAAGTTTACTTAGAGGTTTTAAGGATCAAAAGTCACTAGGCAATGAACAAACTTGTATTATTTTAGACTTTTTAAAGATTAGCTTTTTGTGTCGGGATTTTTTTAAATTTTTAATTTAATTTTTGTTTCTAAATTTTTAAACTTTTATTTCATCATCATCATCATCATCATCAGCCCGTGTCTCTTCACTGCAGGATATAGGCCTCTCCCAAGGCTCGCCACCACACACGGTCCTCCGCCTTTCGCATCCAACTACCCCCGGTATGGTGCTTTAGGTCATCTGTCCACCTGGCCGGGGGGCGTCCAACGCTTCGCTTTTCGGTACGTGGCCTCCATTGGAGAACTCGTCTACCCCATCGGTTATCCGTTCTACGGCAAATGTGACCGGCCCATTGCCACTTCAGCCTGCTGATCGCTTCGGCTATGTCGACAACTTTAGTTCTTTGACGGATTTCAGTGTTTCTGATTTTATCCATCAAAGAAACACCGAGCATAGCCCGCTCCATAGCACGCTGGGCGACTTTGAATTTATGGATCAGTCCTGCCGTGAGAGTCCACGTTTCGGCACCGTACGTCATTGTAGGTAGAACGCATTGGTTGAAGACCTTGGTCTTCAGACATTGTGGTAGTGGCGACGAGAAGAGATGACGAAGCTTCCCAAAAGCAGCCCAGTCCAGCTGAATTCTTCAGTCGGCCTCTTTGTTGAAGTTGTGTTTGCCTAACTGGACAGTCTGTCCCAAATAGACATTGTCTTGCACAACTTCTAGAGTCGCACCCTCTACGGTTACCGGTCTCGGAAGAATATGTTCGTTGAACATGATTTTCGTCTTGTCCAAGTTTATCCCGAGCCCCACCCGCCGAGAGGCGACATTGAGACCGTTAATCATTCCGCTGAGCTCCTCCAGCGACTCTGCCATGATGACTATGTCGTCAGCAAAACGGAGGTGAGAGATGTATTCGCCGTTGACATTAATGCCACAATATTTCCAGCCCAGCGTCTTGAAAACATCTTCCAAAGCGTTGGTGAACAGTTTCGGGGATATAACATCCCCCTGTTGTACTCCTCTTCGCAATTGGATGGGTTCCGTTCGCTGGTCCTGGACCTGGACAGTCATTGTCGCGGCTTCGTATAGACACCTCAACACCTCAATGTAACGACAGTCAATTCGGCATCGCTGCAAGGATTCCAGAACAGCCCAAGTCTCGACGGAGTCGAAGGCTTTCTCGTAGTCCACAAAGGCTAGGCACAGAGGTTGATTATACTCTTCTGTTTTCTGTATAATCTGCCTCAGCGTATGTATGTGGTCTACGGTGCTGTAGCCTTTTCGAAACCCGGCCTGCTCAGGGGGCTGAAATTCGTCAAATCTTTGGGCGAGGCGATTCGTGACGACTCTCGAAAACAGCTTGTACACGTGGCTGAGGAATGAGATCGGTCTATAATTCTTAAGAAGCGTTTTGTCTTCTTTTTTGAAGAATAGGATGACCGTACTCTCACTCCAAGCACTCAGCGCAACACCACTATGTATGACAGAGTTGAATAGCTTCTGAAGCTCTTTCAGGACTGGCGTTCCGCCTACTCTCAGAAGCTCTGTCGTGATGCCATCGGCGCCGGGTGCTTTGCCATTTTTTAGCTGCCTGAGAGCTAATCTTACTTCGCCCAGGCTGATGTCGGGAATGTCATCTGTGTAGCGTCGGGTGAGCGGAGCTCTCCGATCACTGTTGTCGCGGGCTGCAGGGGGTAGTGCATGACCGGCATAGAGTTTTTTATAAAAAGTCTCAATCTCTGGTTTAGAGGAGACGATTCTGTTGAAACTTTTATTTAGTTAAACTAATTCATGCATACATGATCAAACAAAAATATATTTTTCAAATTTTTATTTTCATTTCGTTAGTTAATATTCCTCATTCCCTTTCAATATAGTAAAAATTATGCTACTACTCAAGCCCTTTCATTTGCTACCTATATCGAGGAATTTGTGAAAGAAAAAGTAATTCCCCATGTTCTAGTGGCAGCCATCTTGGATTTGAAATTAGTCATAGTGTATAGAATTCTACTAGTCAAGTCCTTTTATCTGATACCCATATTGATGGAGTAGTAAAAGAAAATATGTAATTTGCCATTTCGTAGTGGCGGCCATCTTGGATTTGAAATTATAGTTTATAGTATTCTACTAGTCATTATGAAAATATGTATAAGTATGATGATTAAATAAATAAATTTCATTTCATTTCAATTTGCCATTTCGTAGCGGCGGCCATCTTGAATTTGAAATTTGTTATAGTTTATAGTATTCTACTAGTCAATCTCTTTCATTTGGTACCCATATTGAGGGATTTGTAAAAAAAAGTATTCCCCATTTTCTAGTGGCGGCCATCTTGGATTTGAAATTTTTTATAGTCATAGTATTCTACTAGTCAAATTCTTTCATTTGATACCCATATTGATGGAATAGTAAAAGAAAATATGTAATTTGCCATTTCGTAGTGGCGGCCATCTTGGATTGGAAATTTGTCATAGTTTATAGTATTCTACTAGTCAAATTATTTCATTTGATACCCATATTGATGGAATAGTAAAAGAAAATATGTTATTTGCCATTTCGTAGTCGCGGCCATCTTGGATTTGAAATTTATCATAGTGTATAGTATTCTACTAGTCAATCCCTTTCATTTGCTACCCATATTGAGGGATTTGTGAAAAAATATGTTTTTCGCCATTTCGTGGTGGCAGCCATCTTGGATTTGAAATTTGTCATAGTGTATAGTATTCTACTAGTCAAGCCCTTTCATTTGGTACCCATATTGAGGGATTTCTGAAGAAAAAGTAATTTCCCATTTTCTAGTGGCGGCCGTCTTGGATTTGAAATTTGTCTAGTTTCTAGTCTAGTTAAATTCTACTAGTCAAGCCCTTTAATTTGCTACCTATATTGAGGGATTTGTGAAAAAAATATGTTTTTCACCATTTCGTGGTGGCGGCCATCTTGGATTTGAAATTTGTCATAATGTATAGTATTTTACTAGTCAAGCCCTTTCATTTGATACCCATATTGATGGAGTAGTGAAAAAATATGATGTCCGCCATTTTGTGGCGGCGGCCATCTTAGACTGATTTTCAGCAAACATAGCTAAGAACACTCCCGACTAATTCACCTTTTATATAAAAAAATCCGCAACCAAATCGGTTCATCCGTTTGGGAGCTACGATGCCACGGACAGATACACACACATGTCAAACTTATAACACCCCTCTTTTTTCGTCAGGGGTTAAAAAGCTGGACCTCTCTATCTCTTAATGGGTCATCCTATTTTCAAATGTATATTCTATGTTACAAAATGTCCTCTTACTTTAGAATTATTTTTGATGACAATTTTTTATAAATCTTCTGGATTTTACATGATTAATTGGATTCATTATTGCCTATTTTATGATTGAAATCCGAATCTTAAGTGTTTTTTAGATTATTCAAGGTTAAAGAATAAAAAAAAGTTTCGAGTACATTTTTATTTCAAACAAAATTATAATGTCTCACTATGGCTTTGACATCTTTGAAAATTTGTAATAAATGTATTTAACGCCTTTCAATTTTTCTAATTATTGACTTATGTAAACAATTAGCTTTAAATTTATAATTCTAAATCGGATTTGATGTTTAGCTTCTTATTCAATTTTTTTACAAAATTAAAAGTTGTGTCCCGTATTTTTCTTCTCGTTCGTTACATTTGCGTTCGTTACGTTGATAAAGAGATAAAAACTATGAATAAATAGAACGCGCTTTTAATTTTTTGTGTAGGCAATACTGTGCTGTCAAATACGATTGACAGCGACGAGCTGTTATTTCCCGTTCGTTAAAAAATAGAGGTCTATGTGAGAGCAAATCGTTATTTACGTATTATTATTTTCTCATTAGTTACATACCATAAATATATCGTTAAGTTATTACATCTATTTATTAATGTTCTTCATTTGAATTTATATATATTTTCATAAAAATTCAACAAATTACAAGTAAACATAACCGTTTTTTTTAAGGTAATTTTTTTCGAAAGTTCGCGATCCCGTTCGTTATATGTTCGTTATGTAACGAACGGGAACGCGACTAAATCTGTGTTCACACCAAATGATATAATGGATATATTTTAATTAAAGCTAGAAAAAATTAAATTAAAATCTGTGTCGAATAAGATTACCTTTTAAATATGTACTCTTTGAATGCTATTTCTAAATTTCTAAACAGAAGAAAATGTCAGGATTTATTATGGTTTCGTAGCCAAATGGCAAAAACTGAACCCTTATAAAATATTTCTGTCTGCCCGTTGGTCAGTCTGTCTGTTTATTAATTCGAATATCGGAGGGTGTCATTTTCCAAACGTCCAAACCACACTATCTAAATATCTAAAAAGATATCTAGATATTAGCATTTAATAAAAACTCTCCACAGAAATTGTTTTGAGTAACTTGCATTAGCAACTTCAGGAGATACGGGTGACTAAGTTTTCGTCAAATTGATTTCACAGAAGTCAAGTACAAGTTAATACATAGTATAAATCTAATTTATAAAATTCTCGTGTCACGGTGTACGTAATTGAACTCCTCGGAAACGGCTGGACCGATTATGATGAAATTGTGTGTGCTTATCGAGTAGGTCTGTGAATCGTCTAACATCTATTTTTCATACCCCTAAGTGGTAAGGAGGGCCCACAACAACATTTTATTTTTTTATCATTTTTTTTGAATTTTTTTTTAATAATATGGCTTATGTGTGTTATTTTGTCGTTTTAATAGCTTATTAAATAAATAAAACCTTATTTTAATGTAATTCTCTTTTATTAATTATACCTTACAATTAGTTTAGATGATTAGGTATATTATTCTCTTTACACTTGCAACATCTAGAAATTTATGATTTTTAATAAGCTTATAGTCTCGCACATAGCTTAATTTTTATTTATTTAATTAGGTTAGAGCATAAGTTACAAAACTATTTGGCCAAAAATTGCTTCCTATTACTCGCTATTCCTAAACGTATCAATGTAGCAGTAATTTGAAAAATATATATTGACACATTGTTTCAAACGGGTCGCAGTTTTTTCTTAGTGAGATAAATTTTTCTCGTACGTGTATTTTGTGACTAAATACGCTATTTCCAACAAATTAAATATTTTTAAATATATAGGTATAAAAATATGATTTTTTCATTTTGACCAAATAATATATGGAACTCGTGCGCTAAAATATGCTACACTATAATCAATAATGTATTATTATTTATGAGTAAAAGCTATGTAAACTTAAACACAACATCTTCCTTTGTAAAAACAGTCATTTGAAAAAGTCGTTGTTTTAGAACTAATATGAACGAAGCCTTATATTTCCCGTTCGTAACGTGTTCGTTACATTCCCGATCGTTTCTCGTTCGATACTTTATACAATTGAAACTAGGATGACCCTAATACGCTTTACATAAATAAGAATAATTTGTTTTCTAAAGTTTATGTGTCGTGATAGCTCGAACGCAGCGAACCTGTTTCAAATCTATAAGATCACGTGGCCATGGTTCGAATCTGAGCGTGTACCAATGAGTTTTTTCTGACTTAAGTACTATCTACTATACTATCTAACTATCACTGACTCTGTGCCTCGGAGAGCAGGTTAAGCAGTCGATTCCGGCTGCTGTCAATAGATGGCGATCGTTAGAATTCGCCAACCCGCATTGGAGCAGCATGGTGGATTATAGCTCCAAGCCCCCGATCTTGCGTGAAGGCCTAAGCCCCTGACGTGGAGTACAAAAATCGGATCGAAATTGGATGTTTCGTTACAGAGTTCCGGTGACCACCTTCCCAACTCAATCTTCAGAACATTTCCATGTTACCATAATATTACATTGTCATCGAAGTTACATATGTATTCTAAATTTCAGCTCAATCGGAGGTTTCGTTACAGAGGCAAATTTACCTTCATACTTCTTAGTACTCATTTTATTTCTATTAAGCTCAGGTGTGATTTTATGTAAGTACACGGTACGATCGCGATCTGTCAATGCGGCGCAAAGCGACATACTCTCACTATGGAGGCGCCTGGCCGACTGCGCCCAAGCGACCGCTCGCTCGTATTCGCGCCGCTCATACTAATTTGTATGAAGATTATGAGTGTAAAAATTAGGCAAGTTTATGATATTTTTACACAAAATGACAATATATTTATTAAGAAATGAAGATTCTAAGGACTTTCTTATAGTTTTAACTTTACTATTTCATAAAATACATTTAATAATTCTTGATACTTACGACTCAGTTATTACAATACGGGAGTGCGATTTACACGTTTTCAGTGACTTTCTGATTTTTTTACATGTACCCATAAGCATTATCTTAAACTCGAATGTTTCAAGGGCAAGTAACATTCATTGGCTAGCTGTGTGACTTTTTTCAAGTCTGTGAAACATCGTTTTTGTATATAATTCTCTTACATTCCCGACCCTCGATTGCCGAAACCGACCTTTAACCTATGTAAACGCTTGCAGTGTCCAATCGGGCCTTGGCCGAAGATGAAAGCGTCACTAGCCAAATTGAATTTATTAGTTCTCAGTAAAATTTTGCAACACATTTTATATCTATGCATTGTCTCTTCGTGAATATTTTCCGTTTTTTGCGGAATTAAAAGACTTTATTTTCTTGTAATATCAGATTTTATAAGATCGGATATAAGATATAATTTCGGAGTTTTTGATTTAATCTTTGGCTTAGTAGTGTCTGAGCTACAGGGAGCAATGGGAGATTATCATATATATATTTTAATATCTAAACTAAACTATGCGTTTTAAAATTATAATACACATAAAAAAAATTATCTAACAAGACTTTCATTCGATATGAACCAAGACGCAGTTGAGATTTTTTTTAAATTATGTAATTTGCCCCCAAAGTGATAATTTAATTTCTTTATCGTTTAGTTTTTTCTATAAAATATGAATAAAGGTCTATGTTCCGTATTTTTTTCAAAATTTTAACCACTACACTTTCGGTAGTAAGGGGGATAATCAATTTTCTTTAATATCTTTGACACCCTGAATATTAAATTTGTAACTAAAATATGCTTGTACTTTTTATAATAAACACTTTCATTTGTCACGTCACTAGGAGCCTTTAGAAAAGTTTTTTTTTATTTTCTACTGTGCTCCCCAAAATGAAAATCTTTCCTTTAGGCTATATGTTTGTTATTAGGTCATCAAACTCTGTACATGTATCGAATTCCAACTTTTGCATCTAGTATATTCGGAGAAAATAGGCTGTGACAGATGGACAGACAAGCGGATACCAGAATGACCCTATACGGGTTCAGTTTTTCATCTTTGACCCCTATAGGATCACTCCGTTGTCCATCTGTCACCGGAACTTGTGGAGGTATCAAGTTGAAATTAGTATCAAATACTGTGCTTTTAAGTACCTTGCATGTATAGCAATAATGTTGAAAAAATATGCCCCCCCCCCCCCCTAACCCCAGCTTGAATCGTGGATATGTCACTGGCTGACCGATTTTGGGACCGACTTGTGGGTTAACTATTCTATATGCTAGTATAGAGATTTCTTAGGTAGTTAAGTTGCAGAATTTTCTAGAAAGCGTCACAATATTTTATAGCGTCGCGTCCATTTAGCTATGTTGGTACAACTGTGTAACCCACATGGGCAAAGCCGCGGGTGGAAAGCTAGTACTCAATAAAGAAACTGTGAAAGTGCGAGTTTGCCGCACATTAAGGGTTTTTTATTCCGATATAATATGATATCCGTACTAAGTCCATTATTAATAAAATCATATTTCGAAATATGATTAGAAAAGAGTGAATAAAAAAAACCCCATGGTCCACAATCTGTTATTTAATAGGACATTATTTTCAGCTAAGTTATGGGTCCACAAACTTATTTATATATAAGATTTTGGTGAGTTGTGTTATGCCAATGAAGACGTTTTTACAATCTGCATAAAACTGAGGCAGTAATTAAGGTGGAACACTGCCTGTTAGTACAGCTATTTAATAATAGATGGAGGCACCATACAAAGAAATAATATTTATTTTTTCATGTTTACATTTCTACGTTTCAATTGATAAAAAATAACATGTAACTATAAAAAATATTTCTCTATAATGTTTTTAACTGACATTATTGATTGTTTCAAGAGTTCTGAATTGTTTGTACAAAAATCTAAAGTTTGTGGAAAACATGGTTTTTTCGACTGAGTTATCTAATGGGTCTTTCAATAGCTTCGAATCATTTGGATGAAAAATCTTTTAAATTTTTTATGACTTTTATTTGACTGGTCAATACACGCATGTCAGGAATCAAACCCATGTGTGCAGGGACATTTTTTATTTATTTCAATAACAGTATCCACGGTCTTAAAAGTATGTAAGTATAAACTCTTATAATGTTGTCCTACAGCCAATTGTGGATACACATTTTATGATTTCAACTGTACTAGATTAAATCCTGATGCTTAGCCTAAATTAGTGTTAAAATTTACCAATACTGTACAAAGCAATTCTTGTATTAAAACACAAAATACAAAATATCTAAACAAACCTGTATATCTGGAAACAGGAAACCACGAATAGCAAAACTCCAACGAAGATGACATAATTACAGTAAACCTGCGAGGCCCATGAAACCAGCAGCTGGCCATCTTCCTCCTGCCACTGACCTTCAGAGAAGAGAAGACAATGACCCCTAAAAAAAGCCGTGCCCTAGCTATAAACAAATTGTACATAACAATACATGTTAATATTTTACATGCAAATCCTTATCACTCAGGCTTTATAAAAACATTATTTTGTAGAATAAGAGGGGTTAAGAGAGAGTGTGGGAAGATGTTAATTATTGATATACATCAACAGGATTACTCTGTGCCAAAAAGTAGGAATTAATAAAATTTAAAAAAAAACAGACCATACAAAATAATTTACTAAAAACTGAAAAACAAGCTTTGTAAACTTAGCATTTGGTATGAGCAATGTAGAATGCACCATAGAAAGTTTTTTGCTCTATATATATATATATATATTCAATTTTTTTATTTATTTTATTGACATAATAATAATAAGCAAATAAAAAAGTATACGTAGATACCTACTGTAATATAAATTTAAGTTGAATTAACTTGAGAATGGTTTTGTACCATTCATTGCACCCGACCATGCTTCAATTATAATATTTCTTCTAAATTGAGTAACTACTCAGAAAATGCAGCCAGAGGGTTAAATCCATAATAACAATTTAAGTTATAACGTGTGACCAAACTATTGGGAATAATCATAAGTCTGATGATCAAGTTTCTTTTACACAAAAAATGTATGGGAATTGCCTGATTTCTTTCGATTTTATTCATTCACGATCACTGATCAAACAATATTCTATATATTTATAGTCTTCTTTTTCTTTTTTCAGTTAATTATTTTTTATGCAGTCTATTTTATATTCATGTTTTTTTTTTTAATATAGAAGCTTAACTAAATGAAGTTGCCTAATGTTTTTACTTGGCTTAGAGTTACATAGGCCTAATTTTTTCTAAGACATGTGAACAGTAAGTACTCACAATGGATCAATCCACTACAATGCACTTTTTTGTAATTAATAGAAAATGGTGGTGATACCCATATTGTAATACCTACAAACATTTTTTTCTTTCTCTCTTTTTTGATTTGCAGAGCCATATTTAAATATTATACCCTCTATCACTCTCACAAATAAGACATATCAAATGGGGATGGTGGGACGAGGACGAAAACCAACTTTCAGAATTATCAGAAATGTGGAAATGTGAAAAAAACCAAAAATAAAAACTGAAAACTACCTACGTACCCGTTACCAATAACATGAATTTGCTTCTTGCATTGACATAATCAAAGGATCGACTGTTGAAAGAGGGAATAGACTTCAACATTAAAATAAATTGAAAACAGTGAATAATAATAATACATGGGACTTCCCACACAGCGTCATCTAGTCCCAAAGTAAGCAAGTATAATGCTTGTGTTATGGGTTACTAGACAACTGATATACATACATAAATATTCGTTATAATATATACATATATAAATATTTTTGCGAAGACACCACACACATATAACAACCAAGACCCGGTACCAGTATCAATATTCATCATATTAATACTGACCCGACCTGGGATTCGAACCCGAGACCTCCAGCTTCGTAGGCAGGGTCGCTACCCACTAGGCTAAGCGGTCGTCGGCGTTACGTTACGTACGTAAAATACGTTAAGAATTTCCTAGTGTGCGTCGGCATGGCAGTACAAAGTGGTACAAGGTTACCGTTTAGGATTGTGATTATGCTGTGTAGATTTAGTACCTAATTTGTACTATTTAGTACTTTTCATCAAAAAATTTGTACCTGCCTACTTTCAAAAATATTTGAGATTTAAAGTGTACCGCCATTCTGACGTCAGGATGGCAGTACATTTTCTAAATTAGGTACTTCTATTATTTAATATTACATTTAGAGTTATCAGATATTAAGTACCTAATTTGTACCTAAACAAATATAAAAGCCACATATCCAAATCAAACCGTTAAGTAGTATTCGTCAATATAAACTTTATGGCCATTATGACGTCAGAATGGCAGTACACTTTAAATATCAAATATTTTTGAAAGTAGGCAGGTACAAATTTTTTGATGAAAGGTACTAAATATACAGCATAATCACAATCCTAAACGGTAACCTTGTACCGCCATCTTGATGCACATCATTTCCTAATCTAACTTTAGTAACAATTGAAAATTCTATTTGCATGGCCCTCAGAAGCCGCTACCGCGGCACGCTCGCTCGCCTCGCGCGTTTTTTATGTTCCTACTGGGTTGGAACCATCGATTGTTGGAACAGTAGTCAGAGTGCCCACATATTCGGTTTTATTGTATATTTTTTTAATTTAACCTAACCTACCTACTGATTGAAAAATAGCGGGAGAACAACCTACCTGAACCAAATTTCTTTTAAACATTCTTTTATGTACCAAACCTAAATAGTGGAGACTTATTAGAAGAGTAGCTGGCAATTTAGTGTTAGTTTCAATGTTTTGAGTTGGACGGTTATCAAAAATGTATGTAAATGTAGCAGGTATGTATTACTCATTTTGGGTGAAATTTTATATAGCTTCTATTGATTAGATTAGACCGGTTAGTTAATGGTGTTTATCGATTGTGGGTAGTGGACTTATGAAAACACTATAATTATTTTTTTTAGGAACTCACTTTTTTTGTAGTAATTAAATATTTTTGTAAATTACATTACTTTTGTAATTTACTTTTTGTTGATTGGTAGAGTTACTTAGAAGTCTGTTGATCAATTTCGAATTAGGTTAATGGTCTATTTTTTGAAATAATTAGGTTACGTTAGGTTGGTTTATGTCAATGGAGGAGCAGAGCAGAGCAGAGCGACGAGCCATTCAGAAGCTTATTCATCTATTCCCAATTTGTTTTTTTAGGTTAATGGTCTATTTAGAAGTCTGTTGATCATTTCAAATTACGTTAATGGTCTATTTTTTAAAACCATTAGGTTAGGTTAGGTTTGTTTATGTCAATGCGAGGAGCAAAGCAGAGCGACGAGCCATTCAGAAGCCTATTCATCTATTCCTAATTTGTTGTTTTAGGTTAATGGTCTATTCAGAAGTCTGTTGATCAATTTCAAATTAGGTTAATTTAGGTCAATGGTCAGTTTCTTTCAAATCATTAGGTTAGGTTAGGTTTCTGTTTGTCGGGAGGGGAGGGGTTCCTAGAGGGGGGAAAGTACTGTATGTGGTAATTATATATATACATATATACTATGAATACACTTAAAAACATTACTCTCTACAGTCAGGTGAAAATGTTAAAACTCCACATTCAAATTATTAAAATAACATAGTATTGAAAATTTTGATTGCATAGTGCTCAGCAAATGTTACCACGGCATACCCGCTTGCCTAGATCATTTCTTACATACACAAGTTGTTGTGGACAGTGGGTAGTTAAGGTATCCCGCAATTTTCACCAAGGTCAATTTAGGTTCACGGGCTAATTACTTTCACTTTAAAAATACTTTTTATTTGTTAAAACTGACTTTTACTATATGTACCTATTAAGTTTTTCAGATTACGTAGTCAAGAACAAGAAACGCTTAAAGGAAGATTTGAAGCTGTGATGGGTATTGTAAAGCCTAGCCTGGGGATTTGCCGGTTGAACGTTAAAACCGAAAACACGCGTTTATTTAGTTTCGATTTACCGGTGTATTTTTTTATTAATTGTGCAGTTCAGTGTTGTGTTGTACATACCAGTAAAGTGCAGTATATTTTTATTTTTCATATTTCATATATTTTTCCCTTTTTTTTACCCCACAATTACTTATATCAGTCCCGACATGACCTTTTCGTCTAACCCAAAATGGAGTTCGCGGAGGCGGACAATGTCTGTCTCTTAGACACCGGTGAGCCTCCACCTACCCCACCACCCCAGCCGCGTATCAAACCGTGATATCGGACGGTAAGTTATTATAATTCTGACGATGAAATTAAAAATCCGCGTCTTTCCAAAAAACGAGCTCGCAAGGAAAAACACCGTGCGAACTCATTAAATCAAAAAGTAAAAGTGAGCGAGCACACTCAGTCACAACCCACACAAACCCTTCTCTCCACCACACCAATTCCTCTCACTCATATGAATAATCCCAATCCAACAATTCCTGCCACACAAATCACTTCATTGACTAAATCACCCAATAGTGTAGGCCGTACCATTTATGACGACAAAGATAAATGCCCTTTCTTTGTCAACGTTCAAAAAATAGAAACCTCTCCCTCCTCTGGCAGTGCACTCCACCCAGTTACATTCGGTAACTTCTGAAAACAGCCAATATTAAAGAGATTGTTAACTGTACTGTAAAAAGTATTGGGAGGAATCGCATTGCCCTTTCCTTTCACAACTCCTCAGCAACGAACTCTTTTATCAATAACTCAATATTAACCCACAAAGGTCTAAGGGCATTCATCCCGTCCTTCAATGTAACACGTCTCGGTCTAGTACGCGGCGTCCCCTCTGACTGGTCCCCAGATGAGATTCTCGACAGTGTTGTCGTACGTGAAGGTTGTGGTCCAGTATTAAAGATTAGACGTTTAAATTATAAGGTGATGGTGGATGGCTCAGCCACCTGGAAACTGCCCAAACTGTCGTTTTTACTTTTGATGGACAGACATTGCCTCAGCGGATATATATTTGCTACAATGCATTCCCTGTTGAAATATATATGTATCCAACCATTCAGTGCTACAATTGCTGCCGATATGGACATACAAAAATCCAATGTAGATCTCAACCTAGATGCTTTAAATGTGGTGATGCTCATTCGGGCGAATCCTGTTCTTTGGATGAGAACAACGCGTTCTGCCTCCACTGCACGGGTTCCCACTTCGCTTCTAGCAAATCCTCCCCTGAGACAGAAGCGAATTAAAATTTTTATGGCTGAAGACTCTATTTCCTACGCTGAGGCTCCTCAAATCCATTTACCTGTTAAAAGGTCCTATGCTGATCTACTGATGCTACTTTCACTCAGGTAAGTAGTAACCAGAGCACTTGGTCTCCTAACACTTCTCGTTCTTACAAGAAAACAATCCAACTTAAGCCTCGCCCGTTAGCCCCTAGACCTAAGGGTAACGATAAAACTGCTCACCAGGAAATCATCTCCTCTGGCTGTTCTCCACAACCCAATGGCTGTGTGCTGAACAGCCCACGTTCAGTTGAGACTGTTTCTCAACAAACAATTATCTTCATTATTGAAACTTCTTTCTTCTTCAGACTTTGCACCGTCGAATGTAGCCAATTTTTCACAACCTATAATAAGCCTCATAAATGGCGCCCCCGGCAACAGCTGTTCAGTGGAACAGCCAAAGTATCAGGAGGGATAAGTCCGACCTTATCCACCTCCTAAACAAATTTTCCCCTTTCATCGCTGCCATTTCTGAGACATGGTTGAGGCCAGGCTCTCATTTCAGAGTGCCAGGGTTCGCGTGTGTCAGGGATGACAGACCGGATGGATACGGTGGTTCCGCTGTATTCATCAAAAACGGTATTCCCTTTTCCCAAATTAGTATCCCGCCCTTAGTATATTAGTAACATTACCTCTTTACAGTTATCCATATAATGTCACTATTTCAAAACCACAAGTCATTCTAGATTTTGGTATTTTAAAGAATGATGTCAACGCAAATTCTCATTTCCATTCAATAATTGAAAAAGATTGGTTGGGATGGCATATTATCTTCACTGATGCCTCCAAACTCTCCGAGTCTGGTTGTGTTGGTGTGACTGTGTTCCATTCTCAATTCAATATCGTTCAAAAAGTTAGATGTCCACCCGAAAGTTCAGTATTTACAGGGGAATGTCGCGCCATCTTGGAAGCTGTAAACTATGTCCGTCTGTTCAAACTGAATCGTACACTCATTCTATCTGATAGTCGCAGTTCCCTTGAATCTCTCCTTTCAAATCCTTTCACTTCCAAAATCCATAATGCTTTAATAATGGAAATCAAACAAGGTCTATGCCAGTGTTCATCTCGGGGTTTTAATGTAGTACTGGCTTGGGTACCTAGTCACTCTGGCATCTCTGGAAACGAGCGTGCCGATCAGGTAGCAAAGGACGCAGTAAGCTGTGGGGATAAAATCCTATTCATAAACTACCCTCATGACCTAGTAGCTTTGCCTAAAACTTTTTTATTTGACTCTTGGATACGCCACTGGTTAGAGTCCAGGCGACATAAGGGTTATCACTATTCCCAAAACCAACCTAATATTCCTGCTAAGCCTTGGTTCTTCAAACTAAGGTTTAGCAAATGCTCCACCTCTATTGTAGAATGCGACTGAGCCATTGCTGCTCACCTATGCACCCAGCGGAGCTTTGAGTCAGGGACTCTTCGGTTTGTGAATGCGGCTTGGATGATGGAGACTTAAACCACATATTTTTGTCTTGTCCCTTATACGACCATCGCTCCTTTCTAAAAAATCTCCTAGAAATTGATATTCCTTTTCCTACTAGCATTCCTACCCTTCTTTCCTACTCCTCTAAGACCGTCCTAAATATAATTTGCTCATTCATATTCCAAAACAAAATAAAATTGTAAATAGCTTTGTATAAATTATCATTATTATCCTTTACTGATTTGTTTACATATTGTAAACTTATTTATTTATTTTTGTATTAATGAATTTAAATAATAATTTTTTGTTCGGGTCGGCTTTCCATTGTTGCCTGATGAAAATTGTATTCATAAAAATGATCAATTTGAAATCTGGCTTAAATAGGTTGATGGTCCATCATTTCAAAAAAATAGGTTAGGTTATGGTCTGCTTGTGATAATACGAGAAGCGAAGCGAAGCGGAGCGACGAGCCACTAATAAGCCTATTTTTTTTTTTTCATTTCCTTAAAAAAATATTTACTGCACGAGGTTCTTACACCACTCTCCCATAAGCCTGAATAAATATTTTGTAACTTTTCAGCAGGCTACAATGGAAAGCGCTACCTTTGTTCAATCTATACTGACTATTTCGTTGCTTTATTTTTTGTTACACTGAACGGGTATTTTATTTTTCAAATTGAACACGACGCCGGCATCAAATATTTATCACGAACCTGTACAAAATTTAAATTTAATAATCTTAAAGTATCAAAGTAACGAACTCGACTCTGGCGAAATTCCTATAAGCAGAAAACGCCAATAATCAGTTATTGGCGTTTTCTGCTAAGAAGAAGCCTAGCCATTGGCAATGTTAAATGAAATGATTGGTTTTACAGACCAAGATTGAAATCCAATTTGGTTTGATTAGAAAGAATATTACAAAATATTATCGGTTACTTTTGAATGCCTTACCCAAACTGGTGTAGATGTAAGCTCATTGGTACCACAATACATAGTGAGAGTATCAGACCAATTACATAGCCTGCAATCTGGCTCAGCAACAATACGTTTGTTAAAACCATTTCGTTATCACCTTACGCTATTTATTCTGAATCATTAGACTAAATACAGTAAGTTTATTTTTACGATACGTTTTTTGGTGTTTCGGTTTTGATTTTTAATTGCACAGTTCTTTGACTTTACAATTTCATATCACCAAAAAAATATACAATTCACCATGTCATGAATTTTCCCTTTCGTAAACAACATTAGACAAGTGATACAATCACAAAACATTAATATCAATCAATGTTTCAAATCAAACAAAATACTGCAAAATACCACAGATTATATAGCTTAATATTAATCATGGAACTAATAAGTACTACGTACAACTGGAATGAGCTCTACGAAGAAATTCGAGGTCCTAGAAATTTGACCTTGAAAACGAATTAAAAAGATAAAAGTAACAAGGACGTTAGTGGGTGCCATATTGTCTCTTTCTGATTAGGGTGACAAAGTTACGTAGGATAAATAAGACCATAACAGGAAATTTTTAATTTTCGATTAAGATCGAACAAAACTCTCTAAGCCTATCTTAACCCGTGACACTTAAGTAAACTTTTTTTATATGAGTATAAAGATTTCTGTATGTCCGTGTCAATAACCTATGTCGTAATTTAGTAAATTAGAACCTTTAATTCGAACATTTGTCAAAATTGGTTTAGCAGATTTCAAATTAAAATGCTACAAACATACATCAGTATAGTTATGGAATAAAAAAACATACAAGAATGATGGGAATCAATTTACATTCATTATTAACAAATAATTTTAATATTTATAAGGGATCATTAACCACGAAAGTAAGCACTGAAAATGAGGTCTCGCGTGGCCACCGCGTAGTACAACTCACGATAGCATCAAAAATACTGGTTGGATTTGTAAGAAATACTGTTAAATCATCAAATTTACAAAAAAATAAAAATAAACGGCAGTAGCCCGACTCCTATCCACCTCGGTAGAAAAGTAGAAGCAAGCAAACAGAAGTTCAAGAGAGCTAGTCACTAAAAGCGGGCAACCCGCAGAAAATATGATCAATCGACGGAGGCTTCTCACCTCTAAAATAAATTGTGAAGTAGTTAGTTACTTTAAAAATCAAAGCTTCAAATATCGATATCTCAATCACCTTAGTAAATTAGCTGCATGCTCCCTTTATGTATAATACCCTTTTGAATACAAATCTCCTATTGATTACAGAAATAAAGCTACCTAGAATGTGATTCATAAATGGATGGCTGACCGCCTTTATTTACAAAATAGTTAAATCCCACAGAAGTAAAGATCCAAGCACGACAAGTTGCGTAGGTACTTTTGCACGCCGAAGCCCTCAGAACCATCACTCAGGAAATATCTCGTTGAATTGATCCCAATGAGCCTAAACACGGTATTTAAAAAGGTCAAGGATTCTGTAGATATATATGTTTGAAATATATTTCTCATATATATTGTCGCACTTCACCGCCTTGAGCGCACGTGAGAACTTGAAAACATAAGTTCGTACAGGCAGCCAAGCTCCTTTATTTCTCGAAAAAAACCCAACAATTTCAAAAATTTCCAATCATTCGGCGGATACCGAAACATTATTTCTAGGGCCGAAATGTCTCAAAATTCAACGCTGGTGCGAGACCTAAGGATCTCAAATATTAATATGATGGCCTCCTTCCTTTCGATTGGTACCAGAGATACGGACAGATTCAATACCCCATCGAAATCACACACACAAGTCTCTCAAATGCACATATGACGTCAAATTCATTACCCGTATGGTGTCAGATCTGTAACTAGAATGACGTCAGATCTGTAACTAGAATGACGTCAGATCTGTAACTAAATTATTTTAGTAATTATTTTAACAATACATAGGTTTCCATCTTTCATATTCATTGAAATATCTGGCAACCTATTATTACGGCCACGTCATAGTCAAAAGAGGGCAAAAGGCTAAAAAACTACCAAAGTATTATTATTAACTAATCTAAACATTATGGACACCTTAGTATTATGACGCCAAAAACTTCAACTTTGACAAATGTCAAAATTCCCCAAATTCTCGTTTCAGTTGCCAGCATAAAAACATAAACCAAGACTTTCGTTGTAAATATTAATAAAAATTTTAACAAATATGAAATATAACATAATAAGTTTTAAAAATACTATTATCATCCGCTTAACAAGATATATTAAAAACCAGAAGTCTATATTTTTAAAATAGTGTATTACTATCTATTTCTATAAATATATATTCATATTTATAATTTAGGTCTAAAAAAACAATAAGTTTCCTAGAAAAATAAAACTTACAGATTTCGTTCTTCTCGCAATTATCGGAGGACATTGAACAAAATTGTACGACAAAAATTTTCGAAGAAAGTTATGGACCAATTTTCGATGTGCTACCATAATTTGCCTCGCAAGCTCTTGCATTTTTTGACGCTAGTGTTTTCGTCTACCTTTATAACTTCTTGAAATAAGGCCGAATCTTACTTTCTAGGGTAGCTAATCTGATAATCACTAAATGAAAAGGGCACATGCTCAAGTCAGGGTTTTCGACCGATTCTAAAATTTTATTTTTCAAACTTGTAGACAATTTACCAGTCTCGGAAGGTTTTTTTATTTTTTCGATATTAATTCTTCCGTTTTTGAAACAATCAACTTTTTGCCCGAAAAATAGGGAAATTTCGACTTTTTCACCGTTTTCGATATTCCGATAAAGTTACGAACTGATTTTAGAAAATTAAGTATATTACAATGCTCCGAAAGCTCTTGATTTTTTTGCCATCACTGTCTTTTGTCTATCATCATAAATATTGGAAATATAGGCAAATTTATTAGACTCCTACACGAAAACGATCTAATAAACATATTCATTGTTACAAAATGTTTTTATAAAAATAATAATTAAGTATATGCGTCATCGTTTATTCTGACAAGCGGAAATATATACTATATATTTATGTAATATGTATTTATGTATTTGATATTGTGAACAAGATGAACATAAATCAAAGTTACCAGCCGATTCTGTTATCTTTTATTGTAATAATTACTGTACTTACTCGAGATTGAATGAAATCTGTACCTACGTTATGAAAAAAAATTGACCTCATTTTCGGTTTCAACACACTAAAAAACATTAACAGTAGACGAAATTATCAAATCAAAATTCGAAAAAAAAAATTTTTGTAGACCTGTGTTATATTAATATTTTGCTAATAACTTGTCATCCTGCGTTGATGCTTTTTAGGTACGTTTCTTTTTCATTTATTATTAATTCTTGCTTAGTCAAGGGCTACTATAACTTTTCGTTAATGGATAACCAAATAAAGCTAAATTACGGTACCTAAATAATGTTCAAAAAGAAAAGAAGATAGACAGAAATAAAACTGCAAAAGAAAACAGAAATAAAGTTGTCTAGTAAAAACTCCGCAAAAACAAAGAATCGACTTTTTTGATTTGCTACAGCTTTAAATTAAGTGAACTGACTTCGATATTTCTTTCACAGTATCTACCCTAAGTTATAAAATAGTGACTAAACACAAAAATTATCAAAATCGATTCAGAACTTTCAGAAATATTAACGACCAAACGTGTATAAAGTCCTATTGAATTAAGTCCAAATATTTTAAAAAGTGATATTAGAACGCCATGTGAGCAATCATGGCATTGCTTCGCAATGCTATTATGTAACCTTTATAAGCCACTAATTACCTACCCTAAAAAAAGTGTTCATCAATAGTCGAGCAATGGATGACCCCCATAATAAAAAAACGAGAAATGTGAAGAGGAAATAATATGCGTTTTTGACTTCGCCTCCGCTCGGCGACTGTGTACAACCAACGGCGTGAAATAGCAGCTGGGATATGGAACGGCCAAAGTGGCGTATTAGACCAGCTGATTTCGATAATTCTTTTACTGTATCTACCCTATGTTGAAAAATAGTAACCAAACACAAAAATCATCAAAATAGATTCAGAACTTTCAGAAGAAGTGATATTAGAACGCGACCTGAGATCATTGCATTGCGAAGCAATGCCATTACCTATCTTTTGTAGGCTACTGATTATCTACCCTAAAAAAAATGTTCAACAGTGGAGCAATGGATGAACCCCATAATAAAAAACGAGAAATATGAAGAGGAAAAAATAATGCGTAAGCGGAAATTATAAGTCCTGTATCGTAATTATCATGACGCATAGTTTTTTATTCTTCGGTTTCCTCATAATAAAATCTAAATTCACCATAGTACTTTTCCCAGTGTAGTGGTACAATATTTTATGCTAGCCACACAGAAGTGGTGTAGAAAGAGATAGTTAGGCACCCGGTTACTTCCCTTTCGCACTTTTTTTTTAATCACCAGTTTACGTATGACCACGCTAATGTTAGAGAGATATCATTCCAGTTGTACGTAGTACATATTAGTTCCATGGATTCAATTAACACAATATAGTATCAATCAATATTATTTGACGTACTGTTTTTTTTAATGTAGGCAGAAGAAAATTATACTTTAATTTGTTTTTACAAATATATATAAAAATCCACCTTATATATTGTTATTATAATTATATTATTTCTATTTAAGAGCCAAGTTTTTCATACGCATCAGTTCGTCCATCGCCTTCACAAACCCACACCCACAGAACAATGTATACTTTACACCATTTTGACAAGGCAAACGTAGTATGGAAGGTGGCTCTCATTCTTAATCACCTGGCTGTCAATTGACGCAATTGACAAGGGTTGAATTGAAATGAAAGATGTTTAAATATAATTTACTGTAAATCCTAGGGTGTAATTTAACTATACGTCATGAATTTCAATGCTTCTAGAAATGGTAAACAATTCTAAAACACATACCTACTATTTGTCATTTGGATTCTATTAACATAGATTTTTCTATCGAACTGCAATTATGATTATTTTGTTTTAGTCGGTCAGACTGGAGGCTTAAGGAAAGCAAAACGTGTGAGTGATGTCGCGGCCATGGGAAGCCCTACTCCGGCGCCGGCCTTCAATCCAGGCGTGCCATACAATCCTGGCTTTTCGCCCGCCACTGCGCCACCATCGTTTCAAGAAGGAATATCCTTAAATAATCAAAGCTTCGCTGCTCCACAACCAGGTCATTTATCAATAATTTTCACTTGAAATGGATTGCGTGTAGCTTGGTCACCGATAGTGCACACGCGATTTCATTTCCGTCGTTAGGATTCTTAGTGCGGTGTGAAGACTACACTAAAAGTAATATCCATAAAATATAACCAATTACTAAGTTGACTTTGTACCTATTACCTATACCGTACTTAAAGTTTTTTGAAATAAACCATAATATTCATGTGTCTTATCCTTAGCCGTGCTTGAGCCACAACAGAAATGAACTCATGCATGCATTATAGGTATTCATTTTGTGATAAACAGACATATAAATAGTCACAGTATTATGATTAGTCTGCTCAATCACTTTAATGGGTCATCCTAGTTTCAATTGTATAAAGTATCGAACGAGAAACGATCGGGAATGTAACGAACACATTACGAACGGGAAATATAAGGCTTCGTTCATATTAGTTCTAAGACAACGACTTTTTCAAATGACTGTTTTTACAAAGGAAAATGTTGTGTTTAAGTTTACATAGCTTTTACTCATAAATAATAATACATTATTGATTATAGTGTAGCATATTTTAGTGCATGAGTTCCATATATTATTTGGTCAAAATGAAAAAATCATATTTTTATACCTATATCTTTAAAAATATTTAATTTGTTTCAAATAGCGTATTTAGTCACAAAATACACGTACGAGAAAAATTTGTCACATTAAGAAAAAACTGCGACCCGCTTGAAACAATGTGTCAATATATATTTTTCAAATTACTACTACATTGATACGTTTAGGAATAGCGAGTAATAGGAAGCAATTTTTGGCCAAATAGTTTTGTAACTTATGCTCTAACCTAATTAAATAAATAAAAATTAAGCTATGTGCGAGAATATAAGCTTATAAAAATCATAAATTTCTAGATGTTGCAAATGTAAAGAGAATAATATACCTAATCATCTAAACTAATTGTAAGGTATCTATACTAATATTATAAAGCTGAAGAGTTTGTTTGTTTGTTTGAACGCGCAAATCTCAGGAACGTTCGAATTGAAAAATTCTTTTTGTGTTGGATAGTCAATTTATTGAGAAAGGCTATAGGCTATATGTATAAAATAATATTATATGTCTGTCTCTCTATTCAAATAAATCTCCAGAACGACTAAACTGATTTTGATGAAACTTCACAGATATAGAAAGGAAGTGGTCAAAAGTGATATACAATACTTTTTTTATGTCTCTATATACATCCATCTGTCTATTCGAGCTAATCTCCAAAACGACTAAACCGATATTAATGAAATTTCACGGGTATTAAAAGGAGGTTATCAAAAATGACATACGCTACTTTTTGTCCGCCTGTCTGGCTGTACGTCTATGTGTCTATTCGAGCTAATCTCCAAAACGGCTGAACAGATTTTAATGAAACTTTGCAGACATGAAAGAAATTGTCAAGAGTGACATCAGGTACTTTTTGTGTCTATCTGTCGTTTGTCCTCACTGATCTATCAGCGTAGATAAAGCCGAAACTACTGTGTAGGAAGCCGAAATTTGGAACAGTGACTTATTTTATAACGTGAGTATTAATTTTTTAAGAAAGGAATATTTGGAAATTTCAAATTTAAGTAGGGAGGGATGGAAGGGCGTTATATGAGAGTCTTTGTTTTTTAAAGTTAGAAACATAAAAATTTTAACATAAATAAATAATAACGTGTTTCAGGGTTTTTGAATTTGCACATTTTAAGGGTGGGAAATAATTAATAAAAGAGAATTACATTAAAAAAAGGTTTTATTTATTTAATAAGCTATTAAAACGACAAAATAACACACAATCAGTAATAATCAATGACATCAAAGTTATTAAAAAATCAAAAACTCTCGCTTAAGTCTATTATATTATCAAATTTATAATACATCCGCTGTTCATAGTCAGTGTCGGCTCATTGAGCACGTTCAGTATTTGATCTCTTGAAATGTAGCTTATATCAGTTGCTTGAAGAGAGAACAAAGTACATGTGGAGTTCACATTTTTCAACGCAATGACCTTAATGTCATCACCATCGATTTCATCAACCATACAGGCATATTTAAAAGTAATAGTTTTTCTTTTTCCTCCTTTGAAAGCTGCTAAAATAAATTTACCCTTTTTCACATCAGTCAGTTTAGGTGAATTAGAATGATCTGATATCATAGTGGCCTCTTCTTCCCAGGGGCTGTCATCTGTTTCTGCATAAACTATGTCAATGTCTGAAACAGATGTAGAGTCCGATTCTTCATGTTCTAATAGCTTCTTTTTGTTTCTACCTCCACCTTTTTTGGGATGTGTTGTTTTCACAGTTTCAATGATATCCATTATATCATTTGGTGTGAACACAGATTTAGTCGCGTTCCCGTTCGTTACATAACGAACGGGATCGCGAACTTTTGAAAAAAATAACCTTAAAAAAAACGGTTATGTTTACTTGTAAATTGTTGAATTTTTATGAAAATATATATAAACTAGCGACCGCCCGCAGCTTCGCTTGCGTAGACTACAAATTCCTGTTATAGGTACTATTAACATTCGAGATGGTTTATACGTACTTTTTGCTGGAACCAATTTTGGTCACACCCATTCAAACTTTCAATCTTCATTCCCCTTCCACCCTTTAAAAAACCGATACAATTTTTCATCTCCCGTTTCCCACTCTTAAAATGTGAAAATCTAAAAACCCTGAAACACGTCATTATTTAAGTCCCTCCATTCCCATACTTAAGTTTGAAATTTCTAAAAAAGCCTTTTTTAACTTTATGGTGCTCACGTTATAAAATAAACTTATGTTCCAAATTTAAGCTTCCTAGACTTAGTACTTTCGGCTGTACGTTGCTAGATCAGTGAGGACAAACGACAGACAAACAAACACAAAAAGTAGCTTATGACACTCTTGAAAACCTTCTTTCACGTCTGCAAAGTTTCATTAAAATCTGTTCAGCCGTATTGGAAATTAGCTCGAATAGATAAAATTGAATTGAATAGACGTACAGACAAACAGACGGACAAAAAGTAGCTAATGTCAAATATCTTGACAACCTTCTTTCCCGTCTGCAAAGTTTCCTTAAAATCTGTTTAGCCGTTTTGGAGATTAGCTCAAATAGACAGATACACGTACAGACAGACAGACGGACAAAAAGCAACATTTGTTAGTTTTAATGACCTTCTTTTCATATTCATTGATGTTTCATTTAAATAGGTTTAGACATATGGACGTACAGACAGACATACAAAAAGTTCTGTATGTCACATATGGAAAGGGTGTAGTCAAAAGATTACATCCTGTTATATGTGTAAAGTTTCATCAAAATCGGTTAAGCCGTTTTGGCTGAAGCCGATTTGCTCGAATAGACAGACAGTTCGTTTTCATGTGTATAACCTATAACTCTCCGCTAGAATCAGGTTATCAAAGGCAAAAAGAATTTTTCAAATTCGACTGGTAGTTTCAGAGATTAACAAATTCAAACGAACGAACGAACGAACCAACCAACCAACCAACCAACCAACCAACCAACCAACCAACAAACAAACAAACAAACAAACAAACAACCAATTAATCAATAAATCAATAAATCATTCAATCAATTAATCAATCATCAAATCAATCAGCATGCGCGACGGAAGCTCTCAAAAGGAATAATTTTTCCCGTTTTTGCAACATTTTTCATTGATGCTCCACTCCTATTGGTCGTAGCGTGATGTAGTATAGCCTATAGCCTTCCTCGATAAATGGACTATCCAACACAAAAATAATTTTTCAATTTGAACCAGTAGTTCCTGAGATTTGCGCGTTTAAACAAACAAACGAACGAACGAAAGAACGAATGAACGAACGAACAAACGAACGAACAAACAAACAAATAAACAATCAATCAATCAATCAGTCAATCCATTAATCCATCAATCCATAAAGCAATCAGTCAATCAATCAATCAATCAATCCATAAATCAAACAATCAATCAATCAATCAACAAATCAATCCATCAAGCAATCAATCAATCAATCAATCCATCAATCTATAAATCCATCAATCTATAAATCAATCAATCAATCAACAAATCAATCAATCAACCAATCAATCAATCAATCAAACAATAAATAAATCAATCAATCAACTAACCAATCAATCAACCAACCAAATAATCAAACAATAAAGCAATCAATCAATCAATCAACCAATCAATCATTCAATCAAACAATCCATCAATCCATCAATCAATCAATCAATCAAACAAACAAACAAACAAACTCTTCAGCTTTATAATAAGTATTTCTATTATATAGATTAATAGATTATAAGATAATAAGAAAATAAGATATTACTAAAAACCGTATCCAAGTAAAAAGTTAACGAACAGAGGCAGACAGCGAATTTATTTTCTCCCGCTATAGTTTTTAAATTTCAATAAAAACTGTTAAGATATTAATTTAAATTGTATGATGTAAAGGGCAATTATAATATGCATGAAATGCTTAAGACAACTAACGTATTTAATTTGATAAGGATTAATATCACGTTTAAAAAACATCTTCACAAATCGTACATTATGTTAGAAGAAATTTGATTGTCATAAAAAAGGTTATAGTAAGTTAACCTTAAAAGATACACATATGCTGTCGCAGACTTTTAGTTAGAACATTTAAAGGGGAACAATTCCGTGATACATGATTTTTGCTTATTAACATTAACCGTTTACGCAGCGCGCGCGACGGAAGCTCTCAAAAGGAATAATTTTCCCCGTTTTTGCAACATTTGTCATTGATGCTCCACTCCTATTGGTCGTAGCGTGATGTAGTATAGCCTATAGCCTTCCTCGATAAATGGACTATCCAACAAAAAAATAATTTTTCAATTCGAACCAGTAGTTCCTGAGATTTGCGCGTTCAAACAAACAAACAAACAAACAAACAAACAAACTCTTCAGCTTTATAATATTAGTATAGATTCAAATGAAGAACATTAATAAATAGATGTAATAACTTACCGATATATTTATGGTATGTAACTAATGAGAAAATAACAATACGTAAATAACGATTTGCTCTCACATAAACCTCTATTTTTTAACGAACGGGAAATGACAGTTCGTCGCTGTCAATCGTATTTGACAGCACAGTATTGCCTACACAAAAAATTAAAAGCGCGTTCTATTTATTCATAGTTTATATCTCTTTATCAACGTAACGAACGAGAAGAAAAATACGGGACACAACTTTTAATTTTGTAAAAAAATTGAATAAGAAGCTAAACATCAAATCCGATTTAGAATTATAAATTTAAAGCTAATTGTTTACATAAGTCAATAATTAGAAAAATTGAAAGGCGTTAAATACATTTATTACAAATTTTCAAAGATGTCAAAGCCATAGTGAGACATTATAATTTTGTTTGAAATAAAAATGTACTCGAAACTTTTTTTATTCTTTAACCTTGAATAATCTAAAAAACACTTAAGATTCGGATTTCAATCATAAAATAGGCAATAATGAATCCAATTAATCATGTAAAATCCATCATAAATAATTCTAAAGTAAGAGGACATTTTGTAACATAGAATATACATTTGAAAATAGGATGACCCTAATAAGTCATAGTTTATTATTTATGCCAACCTGTGATGTGGATGTGTGTAAACCATTATCGAGGAATATTATCTAGGTATAAGATTTAACTAAAATTAGATTGTTTAATCTCTACTATAATAGTTCACATAATAAATAAAGGTATTGGTACACTATGAAGTTTCCTTATTTCCTATTCATTAAAATAACCACAAAAATTTATGCAATTACAGATTATTCCGTGATGGGTGTGTTTGGGCAAAATCCAATGGTAACACCAGCACAGCTAAGCTCTCTTGTGCAGCAACCTATTATGCAGGTAAAAATGGAGCTTATATTGAACTCTATTTAATGTGTTAGGATAAGTCTTAGACATTATACAATCTGTAGATCACCCTATAATTATTGTTGTTACACTATAACTTTTTATTGTTTTTCAAAATAATCTTCACAGCTATTACACTTACTCATACATTCAAAGCAATTGTCACACCACTCCTTCCATTTGTTTTCAGATATTGCAATGCAGATTTCTTCCCAAGCATTCAAGATTCTATTTCTTAACTCAAACAAAACACAATGCATAAAAATTTTACTATCAAAAAATCTAGTTTTTCATGCTACACATGACTATCCAGTAACATTGAGTAACATTTGTTTTCTTTTTTTTTAATAATATGCATCTTTTTTTAACCAAAACATTTTCCTTGAAGGCACTGTATCTAATTTAGACAGAACTTTTCCATAAAATTCACAAAAATTATATTTACATTCACAACTTTTAAAAGTCAGCATATTTTTTCAAAAAAAGGATCCAAATTTTGAAACAAGGGTCCTAGAATAAACCATTGCCAATCAATATACATTGTGTTATATATCTAGTGGTATTATTTTTATAATGCTGCTATGACCAAAAAACAACCATTCCTTTTTTAACCGGTCAGGATTGCTTTAGTTTTATCATATAAACATCTTCTTCAAACCCCCAGACCCTATTTAGAGACTTAGTTGGTACAAATGCCTGTGCTCAAATCTGAACATTTCATATTTTGGGCATTTTCAAATAGCAGCTAAAATCGTGAAGAAAAGACCTAAAAAGCATGTGCGAGCCCCTATGGTGAGGTAGGGGGACTTTGTCTACCTGCTGCAACTAACATGTAGGGCAAGAATGGTAAGACTGCTCTCTTCTGTTCGTCCGTCGACCGTTTTGGACGGTGTTCAGATATGAGAACAGGTGTCTGTATATCATAATAATCAATCAAGTCTCATCATCTGTGACAATAAAATCACTAGACCTGCCATATTGGAACTTTATCAGCATTTTTTGCACTAGCCTATTTGATGTACCTCAAAAGCTAGTATTAACATGCTATAGATACAGCTTGTGCCAAGCATCTAGTTCACTCTGAAGTTGTCGCAGATGCGTTTTGCGCAGGTGCGGGGCCCACTCTCGACTCTGATACCTATTTGATTTACTATGACTCTACTCGCTTCTATTTCAGAGCCAGTTAGAAATTTGACGCGACCTGTACCATTACCTCTTGTGTGTGCTACTATTCAAATTCCTTTAGAAAATGTTATTTATTTCTTCTTGAGACAACAACAAAGCAAGCAACTCTTTGAATTTATTTTGTCCAAACCACACACATAACACGCCACTAAACTGTCACACAATTATAGTTGATTTACCTTTGGTCAGGACATGGCACTGCAGTATAGTGAGCAGTTGGCGCGACAAGGTGGTGATGCGGTACGCAGGGAGCTGCACCGCTTCGTACCTGTCTCACGGCTCCGTTATTACTTCGCGGTCGACACACGATACGTACTCAAGAAACTCATGCTCATATTATTCCCCTTTACTCATAAAGTATGTGTACTTGATATATTTTATTTATTATTAAATTAAAGCTAAGTTTTTAAAAAGGTTTTCTAGTGCAGGGACATGGTTTTTATCGATCTACGTACCATTTTTGTAAAAAAAATTTTAACATAGATATGATGCATCATCAAAGAATATTATCAATTTAAAACTCTGCAACTAAAAATGTAAATTTTGTACAGAAATAGTAATATTAATAGTTTTGTTTTTATTCAAATTCAAAGTTTTTATTAAAAATGTGCAGTGGAACAGATCCCTCGGAATTGACTTGTTTTTGAACAGTGTCAATAAATAAAAGGTAAATTAATAATTTCCTTGTGCATGGTGTGTGTAGGAATGGATGGTGAAATATGATCAAGATAGTCCAGTGCAGCCACGATACGACCTGAACGCGCCCGACTTGTATATTCCAGCCATGGGTTATGTCACCTATGTTTTGGTCGCCGGCTTCATGCTTGGTTAGATATCACACACCCATACTATGGCCTGACATATATATATTCCTACACTATTAGAATGTACAAAAGGAAGCCACGACATTGCAATAATACCACAATTTTTTTTGTAATGGATGAGGGGACAAGCCATTGATAGTCCAAATCTAAAATGAGATTTTCTTCAATATTTTTCCTGTGCATTGATCGCCATTTTGAATTTGTTGTTTAAATTAACTACTAACTGTCGAATGTTTGATACCAAACTTTGGTGTCTAGGCTATTGAGCAATCATGAATATTTGGGTCAAAATTATACAAATAGGCTATCTAATTCATTTATTTGCATTTCAAACAATTTACATGAGAAATAACAATGCCTTGATTTTGTTTTGTTCATTTATGCTAGTCAATAAAGCATGAACAAAACAAAAAATGGTCAAGTGCGAGTTGAATTCGTTTGGAGAGGGTTCCATACTATAATCGCATTACTTACTTTTTTAATTCTCATCCCAATTTAAGCTAGAATTTCAACTCCTTCATATAAATAAGCTACTTCAGTGACCACTAGACCAATTGAACTTATTAGTCCACGGTGATATCAGCAACACATTTCGTACGCATTTCCCTTCAGTACTTATAAACAGGATTTTCATTTAACTTTTTCTATAAACTGTGTGAAGTCATGAAAGATCCATTTTTTATTACTTTTTCATTCTCTGTAATTCCAGAGATAAGTGGGGATTGTTCGAATTATGCATTTTAAAATTATAAAAAAAGTATAGTTATAATTCCCATTTTTTTTATTCAATGTGTCATGTTATTGTAAAAGTAGACAGCAACTGTGAAATTGTGTTGATTATTTACGATAAGCACTTAACTTGAATTTTAATAGATTAAGCACCAAAGTGCCCCTGTAAACGCTTTCCTAAATAATAAATATTATACTACAATACAATTATTGTTATTATAAATTTTTGTTATATCTTTCAAACTATGATTCTAAAATTAAAGTATATGTCACATGATGCACTTAACTAAATTAAAGTTTTTTTTTTTTAATATACTATTTGCCCCTCAAATTCAACTTTCGAAATGGAATTAATTTACCGCTTATGCTTCCTTGCAAAAAGTAATAAGCAAGGAGTCAATGATCATTTTTTGGATATTTTCTTTAATATATAAAATTATGCATTTCGAAACTATAAAAAAATATATTTGCATTTTTCGTTACAAACTCTTTCGTTTGATATGTGACATAACGAACTTGTGGAAAGTTTTTCTATTTTGAAAATCAACCCCCGAAACGGAGAGTTTAGTTACCGTTTAGGTTTCCCTATGGAATATAAGTAAGGCCCTAAATTTTGAAATTTAAATTTTTTTAAGGTCAGTAGATACGTAGCTCATTTGAAAAGTTCTTAGCCTAACATGGTTAAAGTCATTGGTTTTTTTTATAACTACCCTCATTTTGTAGTTACATTATTTAGCAACCAGTATGCACAGTTTAGTTTATTCACAGTAACTCATTGTCCGTTTACACGTGATACTGTAAGTCAAGGCAGAGCTATTTTTGGAAATGGATAAAATTGAACATCGTGCAGTGATAAAATACCTGAATTTGAAAGATTTAACTACAAAAGCTATACATGAAGACATGTCTGCTACTTCGAGTGAGTCCGCTCCTTCGTATGCGACTGTTGAAAACTAGGTGGCAGAGTTTAACGTGGTCGTGAGACCATTCAAGATGAGCCCCGTAGTGGCCGGCCTTCGACTGCTTCCACTGATGAAAACAAAGAAAAAATCTGTGATTTAATTTTATCTGATCGAAGATTGACTGTCGAGGAGATAGCTAAGACTGTAGGCATCTCATCTGAGCGAACACATCATATAATTACTACTGAACTTAGATTCTCTAAGGTGTCTGCGGGTGGGTACCGCGACTGCTTTCAGTGGAACAAAAACGCAACCGACTCACAACTTCTCCCGACTGTTTAAAGTTATATGAAGCTGACCCAATAGAATTTGTTGAAAGATTTATAACCATGGATGAAACCTGGGTTCACCATAATACACCCGAGACAAAAGAACAGTCGAAACAATGGAAAAGAGCATGATCGCCCACTCCAAAGTAGGCAAAGGTGGTTTTATCGGCGGGCAAAGTCATGGCATCCGTTTTTTGGGATGCAAAGGGTATAATTCTCGTGAATTATTTAAAAAAGGGTGAAACAATAAACTCCGATTACTACTGCAACCTGTTGCATTATTTGAGAGAAGAAATCAAAGAAAAACGTCCAGGTTTATTGAGAAGAAAAGTCTTGTTTCATCAGAACAATGCGCGCGTTCACACCTCTGTGCAATCCATGGCAGAAATCCATCAATGTGGCTTTGAATTGTTACCTCATCCCCCTTATTCACCGGATTTAGCACCGTCTGACTTTTATCTGTTCCCAAAGCTGAAAAAATTTTTAGGTGGTAAACATTTTTTTACAAATGAAGAGGTCATAGCCGCCGTGGACGCTTATTTTGAGAAGTTAGACGAAGATTTTTTTAAAACGGGTATCGAAGCCTTACCGGGTCGATGGAAAAAGTGTTTTGAGCTCGGAGGAGAGTATGTTAAAAAATAAAAATAAACTCAAAATCGTGTGGTTTCATTAAGTATGTTAGGCCAAGAACTTTTCAAATGACCCACGTATACAGCGGTGGGGCGGTCAATTTCAGATGTAATTTTTGATATTTTTGAAATCTATGAGTTTCTTATCATTAAATATATTTGTATTTTTTATAACAAGAACTGCCATATTTTGATATCCACGATGTACTTAAAAAAAATATTTGCCTCCGAAATGAGAATCCCTTTATTTATGCTATACATGCGTTGTTGGATCACCAAACTATATGTATCGAATTTAAGTTTTCTTGTCTAGTAGATTCGGATATAATAGGCGGACATACAGACAGACGCTAGAGCGATCTTATAAAGGTTACTTTTTTTCATCTTGTATGTGCAGAATCCTTAAAACTAGTTCAACCAAACAAATTCCTTCTATAAGGTACGTGCGTTTATTCATAATGTCTGATACATTTTTTAATTACTCATGAAAATAAAAAAGGCAAAAAAAAACTACCAAAAACAATCGTACTTGTATGAATTTACAAGCCTAAAAAGTTATTGATACTTACAGTTACGAGCTATAGGTCCAGCCAGATAAATACCGATTTAATATACTTTACATTATTATGAAACAATATCACAAGCTGCTTCAATTACAATTCACACAGATCAGAAATTACATTTTTATCGCACTTTATAGTTCGCAGTTAATCGCACTTGACTTAGCAAGTAAATTCCTTACTGGCCTCGCGTCGTCCTCCTTATATACCCCTTGAAATCCCCACCACAAGGCATCTCGAATATTCTATCGTCGAAGATTGTATTTTAAAATTTGAATCACATTTTATCTTGAGAAATTTCCAGGCGCCACGCCGTCGCTTTGACAGTGCACTATGTCCATCTTGACATTATATTTTTCGTATGCATAATTCTCTTTGAGTAAAAACCGCCTTTAAAATGAATTTTAATTAAAGAATTTATTTTTTTACTCAGAATTTCCCGGTATTTCTATATTTCGTTGATGTTTGAATGACTGTGTGATCTTTTCGAGTACTTTCTATAAAACATCTGCTTCTATACATAGACGTCATAATACAATACCTCATGCTTACTTGAAAAACTTATATTTGTCAAGATTATTCTGATGACTAACATTACAATCACTAACTGAACACAATACTGACACTCCACCATTAGAATTGAAATTATAGTAAACAAATGGAAAAGCACGCGAACACAAGCATACCTGGGAGCTTAGGGCCTTGCTCGCTCACAAAACAATGTTAATGGTTTTTGTATAGATTTCCTTTTCACGCTTACGGAATTGGTTTAACTCTAACTATATTCCGTCTCACACTACGTTAGTCTATGTACGTAGGTACAATGCTGGCTATCAGTAGCCCATATTGTACCAGTACTTTCGAAACAAGCTTTAATCATAGTTGTTCTTATCAACAAATTTACAATTCTGTTCTGTTTGCAATTTTTAAGGTTTATATCTCAATTTATTATTTGACGTAGTAGTTAGAATTTCATCATTTGTCATTGTGTGACGATGGTCATAATCCACAGGTTTGCAGCATCGATTCTCACCGGAGCAGATCGGCATACAGGCGTCGTCGGCACTGGCGTATATCATCTTCGAGATGGCACTGTATCTGGGCACTTTGTACGTGACGGACACGCGCACCAACTTAGCCACGCTAGATCTGCTGGCCTTCTCGGGGTATAAGTACGCCGCTATGACGGCCGCGCTGTTGGCGGCGCTGTCCCTCGGCCGACCCGGCTACTTGGCCGCGCTGCTCTATGCTAGCTTCACCCTCTCTTATTTTTTGGTAAGCTACATTGGCCATTATGTTTATTTTTTAAACGTGTGTACCTACAATCTTTTTGATAGTATGCCTTAGTCAGAAATTATTCAGCAAAGCATGCTGTATTAAGGGGATTAAGACTTAACACACATAGTACATTTCACGAATCGTGGCTCACTGGAGTAGCTTGTTAACATTGCCCGGCCGCTACTCCTTTGTGCCGCCCGAAGGCAAGAGCAGCTTGCCTAGCCTTGGGGTCTTCACCCTTTAACTTGACCTAACCAATATGAAATATCTATCTAAATCTAAATAATATGTAAATAAAAGATAAAGTGGTATGAAATACAGTCAAGTACATTGAACACAATAATATAAATATAATACCTACTTAAATATACCTTCCTAGCACATGCCAGTAATAACTACAAAAAAAAAAAAAACAAAACTGTCCCTACCCCATCAACCCCATGTTATAAACCTCGCCTTTTGTCCAATTGACTATGGAACATTTGGTTAGGTTAGGTTAACCAAACCCCGGAACCCAATAGCCTAGTTAACGACCGAAGCCCTGAAGAAACGAACTCCCACGATTCCAGTAAATACTACCCATCCTCTACATGTTACTACGGATGGACGCTTGGTTCGCAAGCAAAAAGAAGACACATATTAAATGCAGCACTTGAGTATACAGCAAGAAAAAATAGGCAGATCAATATTCACTTCACTTCATCAGCCAATTTTCACCCTACTGCAGGGGCTTAGGCCTCCCCCAGGGCGAGGGGGGCTTGGAGCTTAAATCCACCACGCTGCTACACTGCGGTTTGGTGATTGTAACGACCGCCATCTATTGATAGCGCCCGGGTTCGACTGCTTAATGTGCTCTCCGAGGCACGGAGTCAGTGATATAATGTACTTAAGTTAGAAAAAACTCATCGCTACACGCCCGGATTCGAACAATGACCCTATGGCCTTATAAATTTGAGACAGGTTCGTTTTGCTTTGGGCTATCACGCGATATAAACCGTTCGGATATAAAAAAAAGCCCCTCAATCCCCTTCCAAGCTGCGACGACCTATACTCTCTCCCATAACCACGCCACATTCGGTATATCGGGATTTATCCCTTTCAGTTGCATAACTGGCTGAAGGAGAGGCACTGATGATGATGATGATGATAAATAAAGGACAAAGTGGTATTACAACAGTTATTTCAAAATATAACCAACTTCATGTGTTCGGTTTTTAGTCCAATAGAATGATTTGTTCCCGATAGAAAAGGAATAGATTGAATTTCACGACTTATCTCGTCAAGATTGCACTTGACAAAAAAACTAAATATTATGTGATTTTCATTTTTATCAAAAAGAAGCCAAAGTTCTAAATAATAATAATATCTGGGACATCCCACACAGAGCCATCTAGTCCCAAAGTAAGCAAGTATTATGCTTGTATTATGAGGTACTAGTTGACTGATATACATACTTAAACATTCTTTTTTTTTAATAATATATACATATATTATAGAAACTTTTACACCCAGACTTGAAACAAACAGACATGTTCATGCACACAAATATTTGTCCCGGACGAAAATCGAACCCGCGACCCTCGGCTCCGCAGTTAGGGTCTCTGACCACTCGGCTTACCGGTCAGTCTTAAATACTGTTTACTTGTATATCTTGCAGTTTAATGTATTATGCTTATAGTGAGTGCCCCATTTTGAACAAACACTGTATAATACCATTATCTCTAGGTAAAAACGCTGCGCGTGCAAGTGCTGTCGGGATCGGAAGGACGCACGCAGAGCTACGGGTATGCGACAGTGCCGGCGGCCAATCCGTATGCGGAGGCATGGGCCGGAGGCGGATCGGGAGGCGGTGCAAGTGCCACCGGTGGCACTAAACGGCGCGTCTACTTTCTGTTATTTGTGGCAGTCATGCAGCCTCTTTTGTCATGGTGGCTAACCTACCACCTTGTGCCCGCCACACCACCCCGATAGCATAGCGCAAGCTCCAGATGTCCTCTTTTTGTACAATAACAATGCTGTGGCAGATTATGAACCTATCTATATTTAATATAACCCCTATTATTAATAATATAGAGTTCCCTATTGAATTACATTTCATAAAATCTGTTTAACATTTGTTTTTTTTTTGCACTTACATAAACAGTTACATCGGCCATACTGAAACTTTCTGGATTCCTATAAATAAGACCTGATATTTTACTTATAATTCATTTATTGTTTTTCAAAGTATATGCCGCCATAATTGACACATTTTTGCATTCAGTGGAACCATTGTAAAAAGCAGTTGGACCAATTTCTTTAGGGACCTCTTCAATATCTTCATGGAATGCACTCCCCACTGATTCAGGGCTCGTAAAACATATGCCTCTAAGTTTATCTTTAATTTTCGGGAACAAAAAGAAGTCGCAGGGTGCGAAGTCTAGACTGTATGGCGAATGCTTCATCAGTTTTACATTTCAACCCTTCAAATACGCTTCTGTTACCTTAGCCGTATGTGAGGACGCATTATCGTGATGAAGGACGACTTTGCTTCGAGGACGCTTTTCCCGAATTTTTTCTAAAACTCTGCGCAAGCAAGTGTTGAAGTGGCAAGTTAATCTACAGTTACTGTTCTTTGGTCTTCAAGTGACACTGTTGTGTAATGTCCCGATTTGCCAAAAAAAGAAGCAACCATTTTCTTGCCAAAGCTTCGACTTTTCTTAACTTTTGTTGGCAAATCTTCAAAAGGAAAGACCAATTCTGCCGATTGATTTTTTCTTTCCGGTTCAAAGCAGTACACCCAGGTATCATCACCTCTCACGATATCATAGACAGCCAAAGATTGTCCTCCATTAGACTTTGCTATCATTTTGCGATACCACTATACACGCAGTCATTTCTGGTCTTCCGTCAAATCATGCGGTATCCATCGAGTGTAAAGCTTCCGTACCTTCAGATGCACATGTAAAATCTTTTGCATTTGACTCGTTCCGATGCCTAATACAGTACGAATTTGCTGACATGTAATTTTTTTATCAGTCTCAACTAACTGACGTACGGTATCAATATTAAATTCGGTAACCGCAGACGCTGGTCGACCTTCATGTCCATCTTCATGGAGATAATCACTGAACCATGCATACACAGCTACAAGATGGAGCTTTATTACCAAATGCCGATTGAAGTCTCTAGCAACTCTCTAACTGACTTAAGCCGCACCGAAAATCATGAAAAATCATAACGCGAAAAATTTGTCTAGTTAAGTTCATCGTAATTCCGACACACAATTTTCAAATCGACGCTACAATCAAGAAACAAATGGCAATCTCGCAATTTAAAAAGTAACATGTTCCCAGAGAGTTCCATATTCATATTTCATAAATGGCTTTCTATTTTTTCTATTGTATGTGAACAGTTCCAGAAACTTTAAGTATGCCCTACATACACTGATGGCAATGCGTAAGCCAAAAAGAATAATTAAAATCAATTAACTTATGGGTGTTGTCATAGAAGTAGCTCATAACATAAAACCAATGGCCTATTTCAGGCCTTTAAAGTATTCAAAAGAAATAAAGAAAGAATTTAATCACATGTAATGGCCATTGTAGCAAAACATATAATGTTGTGTCTACTGTTTCTAAAGCAAACAAACAATTTCAATTCATTAAAAATTATTAGTGAATGCCTTTTAATGACAAATGCTAAATTTGTGTTATAAATGTCAGGTTTGTCACTTTGCGCCTGGACCTGCCGAAGAAAGAGAAGGTTTTACGTTGTTTTTTTAATAATAGGTACTTTTAAATAAAATCAAATATTCATTTTATAATATTTACAAGGAGTGTCAGTTGAAAGGCCTTATTAACACATTTAATGTTAATTTCATTCTAACATCTTGATATTGTTATTTTTGATTCATTTACTTTGCAAATTGTACGGATATTAAAGACATAGGTGCATAAAAATAAACACGACGACGTGGACAATTCAATAAAAAGAATTATTGAGAAATAAATTTGAGAATCCTCAAAACACTGTGAGTGTTCATAACAGGTATTGTCTAATTTCTGAAATTTTCATCTTTAGGTGCATTCGGATGAAATTTTAGTGTGTAATGAAAACAGGTAATGAAAGAGGTGTCAATTTAGACAACAATGCGCCCAAAGTACTCTGTGAATATTGCTTTTGGAACTTTACCTCTATACTTTTTGTTTAGTTGTAACTTCGATTTTTTACTGTGCTAAGCAGCGCAATAAGATAAACCGTCTACACAGGGACAATTTTATCATCAGATGTATTTTCAAAAACATCTGGGAAATTCATCAATATTTTTTTTTTGAGAGGTTATTCTAGAACCTTGTTCCTTTTAATTTTAATAACCACGTTTAAACATTTTTGTTGAAACTGTTGAATTTTTTTAACAAATTATTTCTTTTTGTTTTATTTTCTTCAGAAATTTATTGTTCAGTATTGTTCAATTTATTTAAAATATGATATCACATGGACTTAAGTACGTACCAAACTTAAATAACTTAAATCCATAAATTTCTAAAAAAAAGTAATTTTCTTTTTGCACACTATACGTTACGCAAACGTCATCTGAGCTGGGTGTCATGTTAATTCGGCCTTATAGTATATCAACACACAATGTAACACCAACTTTATATGTAACTATATATTTTAAAAATATATTTTGCATTCTTGTTAAACAGCGAAACGTTAATTTTATTTACGAGACCTTATTATATAGATATTTGCGAATTATTTATATATACATATAAATATATAGCGAAATTATTTTTGCAAGGGCGACTTTAATGTCCTATAACTTCTTAATTTGTAGAGATATTTTCATGATTCATTTACACTTTTGTTTTATTTAGCTTAAATTTTAATAATAGCGAATATTAAAAAAAAAATAGTAAACTTCTCTATTGTACTATTTACTTAAAACATGTTTACTTGCCATTCTTTACATACGAAAACAAAGCATCTCGAGGAACATAAGACGTGGTGATCTCTTTTTTGTGCTCAATCCTTACTAATATTATGAACGTAAAAGTTTGTATGTATGGATGTTTGTTGCTCTTTCACGCAAAAACTACTGAATGAATTTTAATAAAACTTTACAATAATATAGCCTATACATCAGAACAACACATAGGCTATAATTTATAAATATACTAGCTTTCTGTCTGCACACTCCACTCGCGTGGACTACACACACAGTTACACGCTGATTTTATAAATTATTTCACCTATAGAAAGCTACATTATCAGTGAGTAACATGGGCTATATTTTATTCTCAAACTAGCTTTCCGCCTGCGGCTCCGCTCGTATGGACTACACAGTTGTACCGGAACGGCTACAATTTTTCACATAGGTATAGTTTATAAAGTGAAGAATGACATAGGCTACTTTTTATCCTGGAAAAAGGGGTCCCGGTACGACTACGTAGTCCACGCGAGCGGAGCCGCGGGCGGAAAGCTACTTAAGTTACTAAATAAAGCAAGGTGCGGTGGGGGCAGACGGCCCGCGATTATTGCTTCGACGTAGTCCGCCCCGCGCCACACCGCACCGCCCGCCGCGCGCCAAATGGGTTTTTAATTATTATTTTTGTAAAATAGCTTGTAACGCTTAACAGATCGATAAGGGATTTCTTTTAATTAAAGTTATAAATAATTATTGGAGCATAAATATACAAAAATATTCAAGGTGTAATTAATGCTAGGACCCAAAAATTAAATAAATTTTCACCAAAAAAAAGTAATGTAGTCACGTAGGTGATAATTTACTATATTGTATACAGTACCTATTTACATGAAGTGCCAAAATATCGCCAATCCAAAAATTATTGTTTTGGAGTTATCATTTATTTTATATAAATATATAATTACCTACCACATATTGTGAATAAACCTGGGGATTCTTCTGAATTTACACAGAGTGTACTTAAAAAAGCTGTCGTATGGAAAATCGCCCGTTTTTAAATTTTTGTTCACACATAAATATATTTTTTAAATCTTATCGGTTGATTCTATAAAAATTAATTAACATAAATAAGGGATTATTATGTATTTATTATCGGTGAATATTTTCTTTATGATATTGTAAATAATCCCCTAAAGTGCAATTAATGCAATGTGCTCCTAACATACTTTGCTATTTTGACTGGAGTACTATAGCAACATGACCATCAGTTAGCCACATGATGTCCACATGTTACCCATAGGTATAGTGGTATAGTAAAGAGGGTCAGTCATGAAGTATACTCGTAGTCTCTTCACAATCTGTCCTTAGCCTTAGGGTCCATATTAAGTCATGTCGTAACTGAAATGTTGAAATATTATACAGTAGTAGAAGCCGGACTACAATCCATGGTTTCGTCATTTCTCTACGACATAAAAAACGGTCCTTTAACAAATAATAATCGCGGTTTCGTAAGATAGACCGGTTGGGAGGAGAATTCAGTTTCCATAAATTACTTATGTATATAATACAGGTAGATTCACCCCTTCCAAATTTTTTTCTAAGCATTAGGTATTATTTAACAACGTTATTTTTGTAAAAAAAAATTGGTACGTATACGTCTAATTTTCATATCGAAATATTTTTTCCCGAAAGAATTATCGATACAGCGTAATTACTAATTCAAACAGCACGAGAAAGGGACAATAACGGCGAGTGTCGACGAAAGGGGATAACTTTTGGCGCCATATCTCAATATTTTAGCACCTACCCACTGAGCGATACCAAAACGAAAAACCCCCGTATTTTATTAATAATAGACGCTCGCGCATCTCCAAGTAATACTATAACTTTGTGGCGACTTAACTCAATATTTTAGTAGGTAGGTAGGTACGGTACCTACTGAGCGATCCCAAAACGAAAAACCAGTATTTTATTATTCGCACCAACGATTATAATAATAGAATTTGGAAGGTGACAAAAATACATCCGGTAGGTATGGATAAGGCCAAAAAAATTTTGTTACCAGTAACATTAAAGTGACGAAAAAGGTTGTTACGTTCCGTATATACTATTATGTTACGTTGCCGTAACATAAACGTATAGTATATCCGTTATATTAGACCTCGGTCCACTAAAAGGCAAAGCAGGAACGAAATGGATAAATTAAAATATATTTATTTAGAGGAAACAAAAACTTATCACATTCGCTGCACACGAATGCTTTGGCGGCGCCTCGAAGGGTGTGGGTTAAAATAATGGATAGGTATACCTTAACGTAAAAGTGTTATAAGGCTGGATATCCACAACACGGTAATTTCCTAAATCAGATTTTTCTTAGAAACTACCAAAAAAATCAAATATAATTAAATGTGAACATAATATAAATTAAAAACCGAAGAAATTGTTAGCGATCAAAAAACATTTCTCTTTCATGCAAAATGTTATTCGCCCGTTTGTCTCACTCTCTAGTATAGGTGATTTAAAACTCTCGTATTTTGTTTAAAATTTGGAATTTACAGAACAAAATTTTCTTTTACTCCCATTCACTACTAGAAAAAAATTCCGTAACGAATGCATTAAACTTGATTTTATTTTTAAGTTTAATTTGGAAAAAAGGTGTCTCCATATTATTTCTAAGCAATAACGGTAAAACTAAAACCCTGTAAATAGTAAGCGTGTAGAATTATTACCCAGATATACAATATTACTAAACTTTTAAAAAAGGAGACGAGTACAACCTGCCAAATTAAACTTTTTGTTCACTTTTAGATGTACTTATAATAATATGAACACTAGTTTATAAAATCTCAATCATTTTTCAAGGCTCTTCATAATCTTCATATAATCGACCTTACACCCAAAAAAAAGAATAACCACGAGAACAATTAACTTTATTGGATGAAAAAAAAAACATCAGGCAGTGCAGTATAATACCACCTTTATAATACTTTTACGTTACGTAAAATAAAATTTTTGAAGCGGTAACATAAAAGTAACGAAAAAGTAACAAAAAAAAACTACTCGTTGAGAGTTGTTTTCAAATTTTACGTACCTATAGAATTGAAGCCCGCGATATTATTTGTAGGAAACTTATGAATTTCCTTATTAAAGTGACATAGACAAATAGAAAAATTATCACAAATTTACCTTTGAAATCGATAAAAACTTCTAAAATTTTTGTATGGTGCAACTTTAATCCACAACCTTCAGTGGTGTAAACGTAAGTAAACGTAAACTGTGGTGTCATACAAAATGAATTATCGTTAGGTGGGTTGCGGCGATTTTTGCGCCCGCCCCGATGACATCTTTTAGTTACTAATTAAAAGTCGGACGCGTCGTCCGAACCTTTCAAAGTACCTTCCGCCTCAGAGGAGGCAGAAGGGAGGGGGGTATCTAAACGGCAACGTTCGCCGCCGTTGATAGAGACGACCGAATTGGTCGGGGACGAAGAGTGCTTCATTGAATCGAGCATTGAGAGGGCATGATCAGGTGTCATCGTGGGGTACAAATTTTTTATCGTAGTCATAAAAATTTGGAAAAGTTAGCTCGGTGAGGATAAGTGGACTCCATAGGAGAGTTTGTGGATTTGGTTGTTGTTTTGTTGATTTAAAACCTATTATAAAGTTTAAAAAATAAAAGTAAAAAAAATGATTTAGCAATGTGCAAAAGATAAAGTGAATGAAAAAGAGGTGGAAGCTGTGAGTGGAAGCCATTATAGAGGAGCGATGTCGCATCCATCCCTGCTGTCATAATGTCATTTTCAATATTGTGGTTTATGAGACGATATTATTTTTTTTTACATTTTCTTCGTCTAAATCATTAAAGTCAAAAATTCTTCGTTATACTACCGTGTTTGAATGTGACTACTTTAACGAATGCTTTATTCGATAACGGTGCTTTCTTTAAAGTACCAAACCATTAAGATCTTTTTTGTCCTGTCGATAGCGTAGCTACGGTCGTTAAAGTGGGGAGCGGGGCGGGCGCGTTTCGTTACTTCTATAATACAGTTTCAATCAAACTTTATGGCGGATGTGAACATAGGCACAAGTCGCGTCGCAGTAACCAGTTTTAGGTGTAGGGGGACGCACTGGAGCAAGGGGTATTTGATTGTACCTGCGTAAGCACGCTTACAGCGTTGTATTCCGATCCGCCATAAAGTTTGAGGCGAACTATACTCTCTCACGAAATGAAGCAATTCCTCAAAAAACTGATACTTACCTACAACCATTCAAAAAAAAAGTTTGGATCTTTCATCTTGAATTGATATATTTTTGAGGGTATATTGGGGGGTATCAATAGGTGTTTTTTACTTGTACCTATAATATGTTGCAGCCAGGCCGAAAACAGTTCTCTGGCCGAAACCTAAATGACGAGATCAATAGGTAGAGTTACGTCAATTGGTAGATAACACACGCATACACACAGTGACTCAGTGGCGTATTCAGGGGAGACCGGTCCCCCCCCCCCCCCCCAACACAATGACATAAATTAAGTTAAAAACGTTCGGAAAGAATATCTACGCTGCAATTGGAAAATAATAGATTTCTATTTAATACTAAGTAAAATAGTAAATTATTTACATCACTAAATTAGGTACCTAATATAATTAAATAGGTATACTGTTCATCTAATGCTGACCATATTTTACGTAACTATATCTGTTCAAACATGGCATTTTTAAGGTTGCAAATCTTAAAAGGAACCGGTTAAGTGCGAATCGGACTCATACAGAGAGGGTCACCAAATGTGTTTTATTAACCTTAATCAAATTCAAGTTAAAAGTTGAATACGATTCCTTTGTGTAAATTGCCTATCATAGTGGTGTACCATTGTAACCACTAGGCAAACTGACTTATTATTTGTCAGTAAAATTAAGCAACGCCTTTTATATCTATGCATTTTCTCTTCATGAATATTTTCCGTTTCCTGCGGGAATGAAAAGATTTTCGTTTAGATTTTCCTGTAAACTATGTGTGAGGCAACATATTCTGGATGTTTTAATTTAATTTTAGTCTTGATAATTCTGAGATAAAGGGGTAATAGGAAATTATTATATACTTTCTTTAATATCTACTAAACTATGCATTTTAAAATTCTCTTTTATTTAGTTTGTAAACACCTATTTTACAATTCAATTCAATTTACAATATTTACAACATAAAAATATCTTCCAGGTTGGTCCCATGCGGCTTGGATCCCATTACGCTTGCACTGTTTCCGCGCTGCACAGCGATGCTCAATTGCTGTGCGAAATAGGCGCCCGGTCTGGGATCGTTAGCAGTGCTGACCAGACGGGTGGGCAAATCCTTTACGAATTTTGTCATTGAAAATGACTATCATATCCATTTCACGGGAAACGCATTTTTGGCCATAACTCCGAGGGTATGGGGTCTAGCCAAGATTTTAAGGTTTTAAAAGATTAAGAATTTAGTTGTGCATTGTATGACATCAAAATTTTGGAAATCGGTTAAGTAGTTTTTTAAAAAAAATTGGAAAATGTAAAAAAATCGGGATTTTTTCGGTTTTTTTTTTTACTAAATCCACAATATTTCAAGAACGGGGACCGATATCGAAAATCAAAAAAATAGCATCTCGGCCATTAACGTAGCTACGATTTGAGACCATGTTTTTGGAAATCGGTTGGTAATTGTAAGAGAAATTATTTCCGAAAGATGAGATTTTTTGGTCGATCGCTTGTGTTTGTGGATATAAGTTACTATATTTCAGAGGGTATTCGTCGGATCGCTTCAAAGTGTTATACCAAAGGTTAGAAGGCGTCGGTAGCTACAGTTTAAGACCAAAATTTTGGAGATCGGTTGGAAATCGAACAAGAAATTTGACATCATATGTTAGATTTTATGGACGTTCGGGAACTTGTTAACATTACGGTCATCGCCTTTCGGCCTGTATTCGTTCGAATGCTTAATTATCGAATTCAGAAAGTTTAAGGATATCAGAGGCTGCAGTTTAAAACCTAAATGTTTCAAATATGTTGAACTAGCGACCCGCCCCGGCTTTGCACGGGTAGCAGATAATTTTTTCGTTGATTTATTTCTGAGTTTAAAAAGTTAAAAAGAATAGTGCCACGTTTTCGTGGCAATCTATACTAATATTATAAAGCTGAAGAGTTTGTTTGTTTGTCTGTTTGTCTATTTGTCTTGTTTGTCTGTTTGTCTGTTTGTCTGTTTGTCTGTTTGTCTGTTTGTCTGTTTGTCTGTTTGTCTGTTTGTCCGTCCGTCCGTCCGTCCGTCCGTCAGTCCGTCCGTCCGTCCGTCAGTCCGTCCGTCCGTCCGTCAAAAAAAAGACAAACAGACAAACAGACGGACGGACGGACGTCCGTGTATCGATGTATCGATGTATGTATGTATAGATGTATGTATGTATAGATGTATGGATGTATAGACGTATAGATGTATAGATGTATAGATGTATAGATGTATAGATGTATAGATGTATCGATGTATCGATGTATGTATGTATAGATGTATAGATGTATGTATAGATGTATAGATGTATCGATGTATCGATGTATAGATGTATCGATATATCGATGTATGTATGTATCGATGTATGTATGTATCGATGTATGTATCGATGTATGTATGTATAGATGTATGTATGTATAGATGTATGTATGTATAGATGTATGTATGTATAGATGTATGGATGTATAGATGTATAGATGTATAGATGTATAGATGTATAGATGTATAGATGTATAGATGTATAGATGTATAGATGTATAGATGTATAGATGTATAGATGTATCGATGTATCGATGTATAGATGTATCGATGTATAGATGTATCGATGTATCGATGTATCGATGTATCGATGTATAGATGTATCGATGTATCGATGTATCGATGTATCTATGTATCTATGTATCTATGTATCGATGTATCGATGTATCGATGTATCGATGTATAGATGTATCGATGCATCGATGTATCGATGTATGTATTTATCGATGTATGTATGTATCGATACGTCCGTCCGTTCGTCCGTCCGTTTGTCCGTTTGTCTTTTTTTTTCTGTTTGTCTGTTTGTCTGTTTGTTTGTTTGTTTGTTTGTTTGTTTGTTTGAACGCGCAAATCTCAAGAACTACTGGTTCGAATTGAAAAATTCTTTTCGTGTTGGATTGTCTATTTATTGAGGAAGGCTATAGGCTATATGTATAAAATAATTCTATCTGTCTGTCTCTCTGTCTGTCTGAGCAAATCTCCAAAACAGCTAAACCGATTTTGATGAAACTTCACAGATGTGGATAGAAAGTGGTCAAAAATGACATACACTACTTTTTGTATGTCTGTATGTACGTCCATTTGTCTATTCCAGCTAATCTCTAAAACGGCTAAATCGATTTTGATGAAATTTCACGGGTATGAAAAGGAGGTAGTCAAAAGTGACATACGCTACTTTTTGTTCGTCTGTCTGTCTGTACGTCTATGTGTCTATTCGAGCTAATCTCCAAAACGGCTGAATAGATTTTAATGAAACTTTGCAGACGTGAAAGAAGGTTGTCAAGAGTGACATCAGTTACTTTTTGTGGCTGTCTGTCGTTTGTCCTTACTGATCTATCAGCGTAGATAAAGCCGAAACTACTAAATCTAGGAAGCCGAAATTTGGAACAGTGGTTTATTTTATAACGTGAATATAAATTTAAAAAAAAGGAATATTTGGAAATTTCAAATTGAAGGAAGGAGGGATGGAGGGGCTTCGTATGAGAGTCTTTGTTCTTTAAAGTTAGAAACATAAAAATTTTAACATAAATAAATAATGACGTCTTTCAAGGTTTTTGGATATCAAGGGTGGAAAACGGGATGTGAAAAGTATGGGAGTATCGATTTTCTTAAAGGAGTGGGGAGAATGAAGTTTAAAAGTTTGAATGGGTGTCCCCAATATTAGTTTTAGCAAAAAGTACCTACGTATTAACTATTTCGAATGTTAATACTACCTAAAACAGGAATGTGTAATCAACGCAAGCGAAGCTGCGGGCGGTCGCTAGTAAAATAATATAATCTGTGAAAATCGGGTTTGGGTAGGTTCACTTTCAATGATACCGATGGTTGCGGGGACTGCAAGATCTGGATTTTTTCGTATCAGATGACCACGGAATTATAATAAACATTATAAAAAGAATATCTATATCTCATAACGAGCACTTTCATTTGATTTGAACTATGACGCATTCATTTTTTTCATTATTTAATTTTTTTAATTATGCAAATTGCCTCCAAAGTGATAATTTTATTCCTTTATCGTTTAGTTTTTTCTGTAAAATATAAATGAAGCTCTACATTACGTATTTTTTTCCAAAATTTTAAACATTACAGTATCGGCGCTAAGAGGGGATAAAAATTTTCTTTAATATCTTGAAACCATGAATATTAAAATTATAAATAAAATATGCTCGTACTTTTTTAATAAGCACTTTCATTCGACATGTCACTATAGGAGTAGGAGCCCTTAAAAAAGTTTTTACTTTTTTTATTTTTACGTTGATCCCCGAAATGGAAATTTTTCATTTACGCTATACGTTTGTTATTGGGTCACCGAACTCTGTACTTGTGTTGAATTTCAACTTTTGCATCTAGTAGATTTGGAGAAAGTAGGCTGTGTCAGATGGACAGACAGACGGACACCGCAGAGTGATCCTAAACGGGGTGGTTTTTCCATCTTCGATGTACGGGACCTAGTTTAAAAAAGCCTAAAAAGGGAGCCTTAGAGGATCATTTCGTTGCCCATCTGTATATCTATTGGTCTGTCTAGACGGGGCCCCAGGGCGCATGTGGCCCTTCTCGTGTAATGTGGCGGCCCTAAACTAGTTCTAACCTTAGACTATTATAATAAGGTAGGTAACTACTCATTTATGTATAAAGCTTTCTTCGTGAAAAAAAGAATCAGCAAAGAATATATAGAATTCTGGAAAATGGTCCCAGATAATTTGAAAACTATAAATTATTGTGTTTTATTTTTTTATTTTGAGCTTTTATTGTTCAACATATAACTGCGAGGCATATTCAAAAATGGAGTACCTACGCAAAACATAAATATCGGAACCGTCTCTCTGACTTTCACCTAGAAAATATATTAATAGTCGCTTGTGCAAGAAAGAGGCGAAAATTAGTGAATTGGTGAAAACCCGTTAAAATAAAAAATCACACTAAATTGTTATCTGTTGCCAAAACCAATATCTTTGTCTTACTTTGATTTAATACATCTTTTTTGTATTAAGTACGTATGTAATTTTTTTTACTCAGTTCTCCGCACTTGCGGCCCTATGAAAAATTAAATATTTTTCATTTGGCACTTATAAATTCTGCAGAACTCGTGGAGACAGCTGTGTTTTTATGAATTAATTATGTCGGATATCTTTATGAATTACCGAAATTCCCGAGCTTCCGTATCCGTATAGCGCTAATAAACTTAGACTTTTAAGTTCAATGAAAAAAATGATTTAAGCAGTTATTTTATTTTCGGGTGGTTGTAGATTACTATAGCAGTGAAACATGAATAGTAATAAAAAGAAAATTTAGCGGTTATTACATCCTACAATGAAGGCTCAAACATTATTCAAACAGTGTAATAAATGAATGGGCAGTCAGTGGCGACGCTAGGGGTGGTGGTACCCGGTGCGGGAGATGATGGTGTCACCCCATATTTACTATTTATATTTCAGAAATATGTATATTACTTTTGAAAATGACGTGCAAGCAATTAATTTCTTTAATTTCATTTCGTTGTTTAATTTTTTTGTCAATTGATATTCTCAATGAATCATTAATGTTTTTTAAAATAAAAAAAAAACAATTTAAAATATAAAAAGCTTATTCGAAGTGGCTTCCATTGGCTGTAATATAATCCTTTAAACGTTGAAGCCAGTTATCAGTAAGCACGCACTTTTTTCATGGGAAAACTCTTCACTGCCAATTGTATGGATTGTTCTAAGGACTCCAAATTATCATGGCGTTTAGAGCAAGCCGTACTCTCTAAAACTAACCATAAATCATAATCCAGCGGATTAAGATCGGGACTAGACTAGACGACTGCCAGTCTTTAGCTCTGATGAAGTCAGGCACGTTCGTTTCCAACCAAGACTGCGTGGACCGAGCTTTATGACCCGGCGCAGAGTCTTGCTGGAAGGACCATACTTGGTTATTGAACATGCTGTTGTTAAGGGGCTTAACTACCGTCTCAAGAATGGTATCCTGATACACTTTCGCTGAGGTTTTGACACCTTTTCCACAAAATATGGCTCAGTCACTCCTTCATAGATAACACCCCACCAAACCATCACTGATGTCGGATAATGCCCACGTTGCACTCTGTCGACTGATTGGGAAGCTTTCTTAGAGCTTTGAGCATAAATACGGCCATTTTGTTTGGTAAAATGTTGCTCAATTGTAAAAAATTTCTCATCCGTAAACAAATTTTTTCGGTGACCTCCCTTTGCGTACCGCTTCAATAGTCGTTTTGATTTTACCTCCCTATTCTTTTTTAAATTATCAGTTAAGAAATGACCAGTGCGCCTTTTATAGGCTGCAAGTCCTAAGTCATCTTTTAAAATACGCGACATGGTTCTAGGTGCTATCTTCATCTCTCGAGATAAAATCTTTTGCTTTCGGACAGGATTTGTTCGAATTCTTTCCCTTGCCGCTTTGACCACCTTTTTCGTACGAACACTACGTGAACAGCCAGATCTTTTTCTGTCACGAACAGAAGAGGTCTCATTGTACCTATTAATAGCCCGGTTCACAAACATTTGTACTACCTAGCGTATGTACCACTAATACCAAGCGTATGGAGAGTTTTAAAAATTATATTTGGCTCCATACCTACTTTGCGTAATGCAATCACAGCGATTCGGTTCTCTTTATCACCCCACTCCATTTTAATATCGCAAAATATTGTATAATGTATTGGCGCCAAAATACGGAAACACAATGAACAATCGTATAAAAATGACAGATTCCAAATTCAAATGTAATATTTTTTATTTTTAATTCTAACAGTATTTACGACCAGACTAGGTATATATTTAGCGTTAAATAAATAAGCAGTACTTACTTACAGAATCAATTCCTCTTATTAATTAAAAATAGGGTGTTTGTCACAATTATGTTTCATTCACGAGAATAATTTTAAATAAACCGCGTATAGTTGTTTTAAGTACGGGAAAAATCTGTGTCAATTCTGTAATTGCGTCACAAGTGCCACAACGTGGCCACAACTGAATTGATTGAAAACAAATGACGATACATACATTTCAGTATCAGTACCGCAGGCAAGTCAGATATAAAAATAATTTCGGGGAAATTCCCGACCATAGACAATCAACATAAAGAATAGTTGTGTTCCACTATGAAATATTATAATTTATGAAATAGTTTTTTGCTTAAAAATATGTTACCTACCTATTTTTAACCCCCGACGAAACAAGAGGGGTGTTATAAGTTTGAGTGTGTGTGTATCTGTGTATCTGTCCGTGGCATCGTAGCTCCCAAACGGATGAACCGATTTCGATTTTGTTTTTTTTTTTTGTTTTGAAAGATGAATTAGTCGCGAGTGTTTTTAGCTATGTTTGATGAAAATCAGTCCAAGATGGCCGCCGCCACAAAATGGCGGATATCATATTTTTGCCCTACTCCATCAATATGGTTATGAAATGAAAGGGCTTGACAAATAGAATACTATACACTATGACAAATTTCAAATCCAAGATGGCCGCCACCACAAATAGCGGTTTACTTATATTTTTTCACAACTCCCTCAATATAGGTATCAAAAGAAAGGGCTTGACTCGTGAAATACTATACACTTGACAAATTTCAAATCCAAGATGGCCGACATATTTTTTTCACAACTCACACAATATGGGTATCAAATGAAAGAGTTTAACTAGTAAAATACTATACACTATGACAAATTTCAAATCCAAGATGGCCGCCGCCACAAATGGTGGTTTACATATTTTTTTCACAATTCCCTCAATATGGGTATCAAATGAAAGGGCTTGACTCGTAGAATAATGTACACTATATTGAAAAATAAGGAATATTAACTAACGAAATGACAAAGCAAAAACTTGAAAATTATTTTTTTGTCTGATCATGTATGAATTAATTTACTTAATTCAATAACTAAGTTTAAAACTTTTGAAATAAAACTTAAATTGAAAATTTAAAAAACCCCCGACGAAGAAAAAACTAACATTTAAAAAGTCTGAAATAATACAGGTTTGTTCATTTTCAAATGATTTTTGATCCTTAAAGGCGTCGGGGACCGCTAAGTAAACTGAAAATACCTAATAATTAACGGTCCCAGACACTGTGTGAAACAATTTTGTTTCATGAGGCCAAACAATATGTTACCTATTTTTAGTATTAGGTATGTTGTTATGTACTAAACACGATTTTATAAATTTTATTATTGTGCGTAATTTCACACTTACATATGCGTTTTTTATTATTTTTGCACATCGGTCTGTATAAGGTGGGTGTCACCCCTGAGGCGCGCTCACCCTGCCTCATCCGCATGATGTAAATATGACTCATGACGTTAACATCTTGACCCCCCTTGAAAACTTTTTTGTATTGTTCTTTTTTAAAGTTTTTATTTAATATAAGATGTTTACGCCCACTTATTGAAAGTCAAAATAAATTGTGTAGGTACCACTTGAGAAAACTAGAAGCTTCAATCTTTGGCTTTCAAATTGATGTGTGGTAGGTAGGAGACAGACACGGTTGATAACTCGTCGTACAAGTCTCTTTTGCGTTTTGAAGTCTGTGATTCAGGACACACCGTCAGCTCCAAGAAAGAGTTGATGAATTCTTGTCATCCTCCAATTTAAAGGCGCGACATTTTCTTCTTTGAGGACTACTAGATCGTCGACGTTATTCCATCATCTGGTACCGATTAGAGTTTTTCAGAGGAACAGATTGCGCTGGCATCGACATCAAGGGTCGGCCGATCCGGGTGTCACCCCCTAAAGGGTGACACCCGGGGCGGGCCGCCCCCCCCGCCCCCCCCTAGCTACGCCACTGTGGGCAGTTACATATCGGTGCCCAAACTTCACTTTGATTGAAAAGAGAGGCAATCTTTCGTTAAAGGAGGCGGCATTTGTCAGGTAAATTTAAGAAAAAAACGATAAATACCGAATTTAAGGGCACTCCAACTTCTGTTCCAACAATCGATGGTTCCTATCCAACTCGCTAGGAATATAAAAAATATAATAAAGCGAGCGTGCCGTGCCAGCGACCGCCGAGCGCCACGCATTTTTTAAATAATTCTAAGATAATTGTTTTAAAATACGTAATTTATAAATTATATACACCATTAAATCATACGTTTTCATGGTATCCGGTGGGTGCGACCACGTTATTTTATTTCGAGAGTCAGACAATATAAAAACACGTAAGTATAAAAATCTCTATCAAATTAACATTTCCTCCTGATACTCTGTAATAATAATTAAGTAAGATCAAACAAACAAATTTTAAATAAGCGTACGTTATATAGGGAGGTATATGTTTGATTACATTAATTTGTTTTTACCGTCTTTTGAAAGAAAATAGTCTATGTACCTATAGTTGTCTCATTCACTCTAACGAGTCCCCCCGCCCGCGAAAGACGCGCAAGTCTTCCATTGTGCTCAGAGTAATAACCGTCAATGGAGGTGTGTTGTTTTATCGACACAGCAAGTGTTATACAAACTTAGTTAAAAAGTGTTGTCCTTTTTTTGTCCTTACCAGTTTTAATGTGTCTTTATCATTTATACTATCTAACCTTCTATATTTAAATCAAATCAAACCTTAGGTTCTCATATAAAAAAGTTTTCTTTGATAGCCTTGGGGGTTTTCTACCACCTAGTATTTAACTTAGGAATGTTTTATGGGTATATTCGTGTCTTTAGCCGTTTCTGACGTGTCGTTACCAGTTAATCGTTGCTAAATATTTTTCAAAATGCATCTATTGTCCATAATGTATCCAAATAGCCTGTTAACTATCTGAAAGTTTTTACGAAATTGCTAAGAATCCGTATTTCAGAGAAATACCCTCGTACTAAAGTTAGTTTAGGAAATTCCTAACGTACATACACGCTGAAATAAACAAGGTGTACATTTTACCGCCTCATTTTTTAAAGAACTGTTTAGACTGAGATTTCTTTTCGACTAATTCCGATTTTTTAACTGACCACTAATAATTAATTGCCCATTCAGCATCCATTCAGTCATATTCCTGCTCAATAGTTTTTTAACTGCCTATTTCAATATTTCTTACTAATCATTTCTATTTAGTTTAGGTACTTTATTATAATGTTGAATTGTTTGTGTGAACCTATTTGAAAATAGGATTGAATTTCCCTTCCGTTTTAGTTGAATAATTATATTTCGTAAATCTATACTAATGCTACTTGGTCAACAGATAGCATTAATAGTATGGTTTATTCGTGGTTTGATGTAAATCGAACACTATTAACATTTAGGTAGGTGCTTACCTATATAAATATGAATCTTTTAGTTACAGTACCTATGATAAAGAAAATTTTTGCTCCCTTTTCTAAATAAATACGTCAAATAGTTGTCGGCAATGTCGAGGTAAACAAACTCGATCTTTTAGTGCTATAGGTAAGAACATAAATTTTGAATAAAAGACGAGAATACCTAATAAAAAAAATATTATATTATTATAAAAATTTCTCAAACCTCATTAAATTGACACTGTACGCTACCTACTACTACAGGACATGCCTAGCCGCAGATTCGCTCACATAGAATTTCCATTCCATTCCACCAGCTCATCATACCTCACTGCAAGGGCTTAGGCCTCCCCTCAGGGTGAGGGTGGTTTGGGGCTTAATCCACCACGTTGTTCTAGTGCTGGTTGGTGGATTTTAACGACTGCAATCTGTTAATGGCACCGCGTGCTCTCCGAGGCACGGAGACAGTGTTACTCACAGGTGTTACTTATGTCGGAAAAACGCATTGGTACACTACACGCCCGAATTCGAACCACAGCCGCACGGCCGGGGCCTTGTAAACTCGAAATAGGTTCGCTGGGCTAGAGCTAACACGACATATGGAATATATAAATGTCAATACACATGGAAAACGTTTATGTATTAGCATTTATTTAGGGCAAAGACCTTAAAATCTACTTATGTATATAAGTAGGTAGATACCTCTATGATGAAGGTATTTACAATTTTACAAAAACACAAACATATCATTCCTATTTTCAATAAATGCTTAAACGGGTGTTTCTTTATTTCTAACCATAGGTAAAGCTAAATACTCTCCCACCTAAAATCTTGAAACACGACTTAATTAGTTTCTACCCTAAAGTCGAAATACCGATGTTCATGCATTTAACTTTAAAAATGACGTATTTTAATACAAACACCCTTTGATGCATACGTCACTAAAGAAACCTAACGTCCTTCCGTGTGATTCGCTTTAGCGATTTCGTGTGATATTTCGATTTTATGTATAGGCATGTATAGATTACGTAACAATGCATGAATGCTTATTGTAACTAATACGTTAGCTTACGGAACCCTACTTTGAAGTAATGTCTTACCAGTACCTGTCCCATTACCTATGTAACATTTAAAAAAAACAAAGAATCTTCACCACAAAACCCTAAAAAGCGCACCGTTCGAACCGCCTGACCTAGCCTCCTAGCCCAATGACACAGTCGCCCAGTGCGTCGCGCCGCAGGACCGGCCCGACCGCGCTAGCTACTCTAGCTAGCACACACGCCGCCGCACTACCTTGACCTAGTTTACCAGTTTAGTTGCGCGCGCACACCGCGTCTAAAAAATGTAACAGCAACAAGGCTTAAATAAACTTCGTGTTTTGGAGTTCTGTAACTCACTCTTGACTCTAACACAAGCTCTAAAGTGTTTTTTTTTTCTTCCAATGTTTTTCCAAAGTCGTTGGAACTCTCTGCTACTTACCTAATACGTCGAATCATGCCTCAGAAAACTATGATTAGTACACAACTTTTCAGAACAAAGCTTATCCACCATAAATTATTTACAATAAATTATTAATATGATGTTTAATATTTTGGAGTTTATTGTAAAATTTAACTTACCTTTAAATGATTATTTCACATAAATTAAATTCAAAAACTACTAAACTTAAATGTAATTTGGTATAGTGAAACATAAATGGTTATATTACAATTCGTTCGTCTTAAAACGTATACAAAAGCTAATACTAATTAAAAATAAAAGCTTATACCAAATTAAAAATTAATTAATAATAATGTATATGTTTAATAAACATATAGGTACATTTTCATTCAACCAGCCCATTATGCCCCCTGCAGGGACCTAGACCTCCCCTCACGGTGAGTGGGCATGGAGCTTAATCCACCACACTGCTCCAGTGCGGGTTATAGGATTTTAACAACTCATCTGTTGATGGCACTCGTGCATTGCATGTCAATTGATTTAAATATTTAGTATAGTGTCAAATAGAACTTGGTACTTTTATACAATCAGTAAAATTAACATAATATAAATTCATTAATCATTCCTGAACCCATAAAAAACAAATACAACATTTTTACTTTTTTACATTTTTAATAATATAAATACTGAATTAAAACATATGTAAAAGCGGAGTCCCCGTGGAATGATGCCCATTACACAGGCGGAATTTCCGCCCTGGTTGCTGGATGACAATGGAAATCCTTTGAGCAAGAAAACCATTTGCGCGAGGGTCACCCATCGCCTCCTTTAATCTCTTACTGAGTTCGGCGAAGTGCCCATGCGCACTCTTGCCCCATGGCCCGAGAATCTCGACGGCAAATGCAACGAAGTCGTATCGGGATCCGAGACAACTGTATTTATCCATTTTCTGGACGCTCACGAGCCTCCGCCGCTGCGCCGGCTTTCCTAGCGGTTACTGGGAGATAGGTTGCGGCACCGGCGGCGGCTGGTAGTGTGTTGGCACAGGTAGCGTCCCACACGTCAAACGCACGGCCCGTTCTCCAGGGTATTATTAACATACCGTCAGGTCATTTCCCATCGTCTTGAATGATAGGTATAGTTCCAATCAACCTTTATGGCGGATGTGAACATAGGCACAAGTCGCGTCGCAGTAACTAGTTTTAGGTGTAGCGGGACGCAGTGGAGCGAGGGGCATATGACTGAACCTGCGCAAGCCAGGCAGGCAGCTTCGTCCAAAAACGTAATCTCGCAGTTTGTTGCCACAGGGGCTTTAAAAAACTCGCTAGATCAGAAGTGCTATGGATCGAAGATAGGAAAACCGGTAGATATACCACAGATAGTTAAATTGAAGTAGGTAACCCCTGACCTAAACTACATGACTCCGACTGGGCTCCAGCTTAGGTCCTATCAGAACCGTGCTCAGTTGGCGTGTACAAATCACAATTTATGAAATCAACAAGCAGAAACAAGGTATATGGATCCGACAGGAACCGAGCCGGAGCCCGGAGCTGCACAATGGTCGACTTATACCAGTTAGGTACCAGTCGTACGAACTTTTATTTTGCGTCTGTTTTCATTTCATTTTCTTTACGAACAGAAAATGTTTTTAATATCTTTTGAATGTTCTATAGAATTTCAATATAACTAAAAAATGCGTGCACAACTTTCTTTGGTTTCTTTGTGTGATTTAGTAAACGTTCATCCACAGAAAATCTATGGTGATCTATGGAGTCAGTGTGATTTTATTTTTTGTTAAAATTCTTGTTGGTAACATCGCAGATTGCGCATTCCATGCGCATTCGTAATTTATCTAACTTCACGCCGAAAATAAGGTACAAATAAAGCCTTGACACACGTTCAGTTCAAAATTGTTGAAAACGAGTTCAAATGTGTCAAACCGTCAAGCGTGACAAATCAGCGTCAACAGCCGATGAATATATTATCAATCAATTCAGGATAGATGGGTGTGTCCCATAGACATACATATACTAGCGTAGGAGACCAACTGATAAACATCGCATGACCGAAACGGAAACGAGTAGGTATGTTTGCGAAATTCACATGAGTTTGAGCCAGTTTTACTGATGTGCGTGGATGTTTTTTATATTATCGATAGCACGTAGTACTTTCATGATAATGTGTCGTTGAAATTATCGCGTTATCAAAAATCGAAATCGGCAATCCTATTTATTATTTTGAATCTGCTATACTACTAAATTTTAGTTAAGAGTTACTTTTCCTAACTTTTAGTTTTTTAAAATGACAAATCATCAGTCAATCAATTCAAATGCCATTTTCTTTACACCAATAAACATTTTTTTTTTTTTTGTTAACAGTTGATAATAAAAAAAATTGCAGAAAGAAGTAAAGAAAGCGTTAACATCATTATGGAAATTTTTATATTTAGTTGAATACAAAGCCAAGTAATAAATAAAACAATATAAGTAAACCATTTTTATTTTTAATAACAATACATCATGTTGCAGCGCATAACAACAAACTTTTTAGCATTCTTTGCAAACAAAAAAAAATGAGAATGTACAAAACAAAAACATTTACAATGGAGAAGTTTCATGATGAATAAGCATAGAATTGAAAGATAAACCAAAACTAATAAAACAGTGAAAGTTTTTTTTAATTCATCAATAAATGACTGAGAAATAAATTATTGAAATTTATTTAGTGCGGTTTGACTGGCCTCTTACTGCCCGTGACGTCACATTGCCTACTCTATCGAGTGTGGCGTCGTCTCACTGCACCACAAATTATGCCTTGGATGAAATTCCTATATAATAAGTCTATAATATCTTTTGTTTCTTTATGTATCAGGTAGTTAAGTTTTATTTGATTATAAAGGAACAAGTTTTTGTAAAAGACAAAGTGATAATTTGCCTTAAATTTATATTTTCACTGTAATGGATTTTTTTCTTCAAATCCGTCTTATATTAGGGCTGAAATAAAGGTTTAGGCTCTAGAATTGAAGGTTCTGGTGATATATCCCGGTAAACGTACGCTGACACCTATCGCTTGGGCTTCAGATTGACCTGTACATAAATTACACTTGGCATAAATGCTCTGACTTTAGATATTAAGTATATACTACGGCGTTAGTATACTACTTAATATACTAAGTAAGCATATATGAAAAAGAAAGAAACCCCTATATATATGTATAGATGTCATACTTTCTCTTACAATGTGCTGCCAAGTTAAATAAACCTTCTAATATGTTTAAAAACAGTTAACGACATCTTTCCAGTGGAACAGGTGCAATTAGGTAATATTAAATATACAAAATATTTATATTTGAAAATATCGACATATCGATAGATTTTGTGCAATTCCTTTGCTAAATTGTTTGATTGTAATTTTACACAATATTTTTGTATCTTACACATAATTGTTTAAAATAACAAATTATTTACAAAATAGAGTATTGTATTTACCGTATACTATTGATGTATAATCAAGTAGGTAAATTTAGGATTGCTTTTTATAAAAATAAGCATTAAGTTAACAGTATGTTATTGGCAGTACTTAGATGTGAAATCTCTCTTTATTTGGATTATTATCTTATGTTACAGAGCAATCTAAAACAGAACACGACACCATTGTAATTCACAAGATTTAATTTATATAGTTCAGAATAATTAAAGCACAAAATAGAAAACAAAAGTTGGACCTTATTTTGACAAGTCGCTAACGGAAACTAAATGTGTTCAAAGAGGTTTTAATTCATAATTTGAGAAAAATGTTTGTACAGATGCTGTTGATAAATTTTCAATGACTATAATCAACTTGTGTAACGTGTCTAAAGAAATATAACCTCAAAAGATTTTGTTATACATATCTATTCTAGTTTACATTTGTGCACCCACATGTCACATAATGATGATTAATAATGTATCACGATTCTTAGGCAATAAAAAACTACAATACAAACCTTTCTTTTCTTTTTATAAAGTTTCAGTAACAAAAATATAAAATAAGTACCATTTTGATGCTGACGAGTTCTACGAAAAAAGTAATTAATCTATAAAATATCGATGACGTTGTCGATTAGTTTCACCCTCTATTTCTTCTTCCCGTAACTCACTGTAACTGAATGTGTTGACTCCTCCCACACTTCGCCGCATACCTTCCCCTGCTTCCCGCGCTAATTCTTGTCCTTACTATTGTAATATAATTACTACTTCTATTGTGTGGAATCTAATATTTTATACAATACAATTACAAATCAAGCCGGCTTACACATTGTCATGTCATTCAATCATTTTTTCAAACTGTCTTAGGTGTATAATATTCCATGGAACTAGATTCATACTCTTTGGTCTTAATGTGGTCATAATGCAGTAGGCGTGGAGTAAGCGTATTGACTGGAATTAACTGTCAATACCATGTCAATAATTATCACCATATTACCCGATATTAGTCGAACTAGACGTATGTGTAGCTGTGTGAGGTTCTGAGCCTGCTGTGTCAGCTTTCAAGCACGACAGGGATGGCAACAGTCGCTGGTTTTGCGGTTAACTTCGCATTAGATCATGGTCCACAATCGCAGTGCGTCGCGCTAGTGTATATTGTTCTGTGGTCACTGGTCGCGTCAAACGTCGACCGGTCGTGTTCATAGATTGTCGCACTCAACGTTGTGCGACTGATTCTGTCTGATTTGACGATTTAGGCGTATGTAACTATTACTGCGAGTGTCGTCTCATTATTTTATTAATTCACATTTTAATAAATCGGTTTCAGTGTAAAGTAGTAATAGTGCCAAGTGTAATCTGTGATGTTGGAATAGAAGACGGACGGCGACGGCGCTCCGACAAATTACGTAATGGGAATTATGGTACACAAGTTTAAAAATTTGCCCTGAAATCCAACATGGCGGCGGACTCGGGAATGGATACGTGCCCAAGTCCAGAGATCACGGACTCGCGGAAACGGCCACTAGACGGCGACTCGGAGAATGGCGACGTGAAGCGTTCCCACTTCAGCTCGGGTGAGTCGACAGCACTACGCGCCCTTGTGTCGCCCAGTCCATCCAATTGCCCCACCGCATCTTCGAACGAGTACAGTGCTCCTACTGTGAAAACATATTAGAATCCAATTAGAACTAGGGCCCATGAAGGCGAGCTCGAGTGGCGCGGTGACCTTCCCGTGTCCTCGTCTCAATGAGGACAGCGAGTGGCGAAGGTCGCTTCGCTAGAGTAACAGCACCCAGATTACGACTATCTCAGCCCAAGTAGTGGCCCGGTGATAACGTAATTATATTACATTGACACTAGATTGGATATAACATCAAGCCGCGATAAGTCCCGCTGGGAGCAGTAAATTAACGTTTGCATTTATCAGAGGCTATTCTACGAGAAGATAAGAACACACGGGTCGGCCTCCGCCGCCCGCGCCCTGCCCCGCGATGCTACTTCATATGATATTTATTACCCACAGTTTGCAGTGTTGCTGTAACTTGCGGGATGTTAAATAGAGATCGTTATGTTTTAGTGCAAGACTTGGTGACGGCCTTGCCTCTGGCCAACGGCCATGGCAATGTCACGTCTCATTTTGGTGAGTCGTCAGCGGATCACCCGATCGTCTCATGGGCTTGGTGGTTGTTGTGCGGCCGCACTTCACGCTCTCACGTCGCTGTCGCCGCGCCCCCCGCCGCGCCACGAGCCACGGCCTCGAGCCTCGATTAACAAAGTGATTACTGATTACTCCGCATCATTGGCGGCGGGGCGGAGGGCGCGCGCGGCGCCACATCCGCGATCAGTCACTCAGAGCCATCGCCTTGATGTTGTTCCCTCTCAGTGTTAGCGCACGCCACTACTCACGGCTTGCTCGACAACGACCGACGCTCTGTTTCATCCACGAGCCTTGGCCGTCATCTTTATCGAACAGTCTTCCATGTCTATCGCTGTACCACAACCATCAACCAACTACACCGGGGAGCGGCGGCGCGGCGAGGTTGGCGTTGCATTCTGTAGTCCACCTGCGCCGCAAACGCCGCGGTGCCTTCTTATTGTTGTCAACATTACAAGACGAAAAGCTAGTTAGAATGTAAATCGTGCGTATGTCGAAGGTCGGCCGGTTCGGGCGACACGTCATTTCGCTTTGCGCTGTTACAGAGCGCCGCGAGGCCTCTGGGGCCACGGTTGCATCATCATGTCGGGGCCGAGTGGCGCGTAATCCAACGTAGGTCGAGCGGTCGCGGTCAGCTCGCACTTGGCCGTTTTTTGTGCAGCAACGGCGGCGTAATCGCGACCGGCTGGCACTTCCTCGTTAGCGAATGGCGCTCGTCGCGCGATGATGTAAGCGCGTTCGTCGATATCAACTCGTAATCGCCGTAGGATGTTCAATGTCGAGCGACCACAGCACACGTTTCACACCACGCCGCCGCGTTCTTTAGGTAGTTAGATAGAAAGTCAGTTAACCTTGATTTCAGAAACTTAAGAATTCCACTGTAAATATACTCACTCTAAAGATTTGCTATTGCATGTCATTAATGCAAATAAATATTAAAGAAACTGTTAGCTTAGAACAACATGAAAGAACAATGCAACTCCATTCAACATTCTTTTATAGGTTGTCCAAGGAAAATTGGCACAAACAATTTACTAACACATGTGCATTAATATGTGCATAAAAGAAACAAACAACATCTTTTGTTTTCCTTATGCACTTGTAAAAATGCATATTATGTGTTAGTGAATTGCGTAGATCAGTTTTCCTTGGATTACATATACTCCCATACAAACCCTTAAAAAAATTAATGTGTGAACACATGCATGTATGTACGTTTTTGCATACATGAGAGTGATCTAGCTAGAACGCCATAGGAGTAAACGTATCGCTACCACACTTATGACGGTAACCATTCAGCGATAATGTGTTACAATTGGCACAGACTATTAAAGACTGATATGCATATCAAACATGAAAATAATGAGACATGTTAGTTGATAAAATAGAGTAAAATTGAGGTTGGTACCTACAAAAGATTTTTAGGTAGATTGTGAACATTAGCCTACAACTTTTTTGCCATTCATGATCTTTAATGACACACTGTCCATTGCCTTCAGTTCATGATACCTATTCCACATACAAATTAAAAATTACCAAATATTTTTAGATCTGATTAAGTATAAATAATTTTTTTTGAACAACAATTAAAATTTTACTTAACATAAAAATCACCACACTGAAGTATCAAGCAACAGATTACCTAATAACTCCAGATATACACCTTATAATTTAGTTTTACTAAAAGGAATATTAATAGCTAAAAGACTCAACCAATAAAATATTTTTAATGATTAAAATTATCTTTTACCTTTTCTTGCCTATAATTTTAATCATCACTTTTTTCATGTCTTACAATAGGAGTGGCCACTGTGCTATATTTTTATAATAACAACTAACCAATGATGTACCTATGTAAACCAAGAACTGTATTGATGCACTTTTCAAAATATGTATCTAATTGAAAGAATCAGCTAGCACATTTTAACATATTCATACTGTCTCATCAGGGTACAAAGCACTAAATTAATAGGTAATATTGGTTAATCAAAAATGGTTTTATCTATTTAATGTAGAATTTGTTTACATTTAATTCAATTTTCTTACCCAGTGTAACTAATTCAAAATAAAAATACATTAATATGAAACAAATTTTAAAAAACCAGACTATAAAAAATATTTACCTGAAAAGAGAAAAAACATGCTGTATAATCTATAGAAAGGGAATATAATACACTGTCATATAAATATGACTTGAATGTTATTTTGCAGACGGGACAAACCAATTATTATCATATATATAAATAAAATCAACCAATTACTAAAAATTGAGAAATTAATACTATAATCTACAGATTTTGTTTAAGCAATGTGGAATGCTCTGTACAAACACCTTTTTGTCTGATTACCATTATTTATATAAATAAAATTGTAGTGTCTGTCTATTCTGGCTAATCTCCGAAACGGTTGACCAATGTCATTGAAACTTTGCAGACATGAAAAGGAACTTGTCAGAAGTAACATGGCTACTTTTTTTCCGTGTATTTGTCTGTCTGCTGTTTGTCCAAGGGAATCACCAAAACAGCTGAACTTATTTTAATGAAATTTACTTATAATAGGGACATGAACAACTATATGATACAATATTAATTGAAAGTAAATAACATTTAGCCTATTCCACTTACATATAAACTTTGTACACTTAGGAACTACTTAAATTTACATTTAGCCGACATAAAAAGAGCATTTTCAGGAGTGTCATAAGCATTTTTTTTCTATATTTATAAAATCGTAGGAACTGTCTGTCAGTTTTTGCTGATATCCTAAAGAAACAGTTGAACTAATTTTCATAAAACTTCACAACCATGAAAAGAAGACTATCAGGAGTGACATAGGCTATTTTTGCTCTGTTTGTATGTTCGACTGATCTCTAAAACGGCTGAACCAATTTCAATGGATTTTTGCAAACTTGAAAAGGGGGTTGTCAGGAGTGCTATAGATACTTTTCTTCTGTGTTTATCTGTTTATTTGGGCTAATCTCTGAAATGCCTTAATCTATTTTAATGAAACTTTGCAGACATGGTAAGGTGGTTGTTAGGAGTAACATGGGCTACCTTTTACCCTGGAAATAGGCACGGTTCCTGTAGAATAACTATTCTTCATCCTAAAATGGCTGAACCGATATTCATGAACTTTAGTATGAAAGTGCTTTTTAAGGCTTGGAATAATAGGATAAATTTCATCCCAGAAAAACACATGATTCCTGTGGAAGAGCTATTCTTCATACAAAAATAGCTAAATGGATTTGGATGAAATTTTATTAGAGATTTTAGAGGTAGTTTTTTTTTTTTATTTAGTTAAGTTTGAGAATAACAGTACCAGTACAACTGTAGTCCATGCGGACAAAGCCGCGGGCGGACAGCTAGTTAATAAAATTATATTCGTGATGGCCTTAAGTGAAAATTTATTTCAAATGCAACAAATATTTTTGTAATTTTTATTCTCACCAGCAATACCTTCCTGAATTATATTCAAGTCATCTATATTTATAAATATTTTATATAATAGTGTATTTTAAGCACATTCTATAGCTTATAAAGCTTGTTTTTTTCTCTTTATACAGTTAATTATTTTTACACAGTCGAGTTTCTAATTTTTATATCACTTTTTTTTCTTCAAACTAAAAAACTAAAATTCTCTACTTAGATAGCATAATAATCAATATGGAGTGTGTCACACTTCGAAAGGATCAAAAATGTGAGCAAAATGTCAGACTTAGTGATTAGATTATACATTATTAGTGTTTTAAACAAACATTTTGTTGATCACATATTTATTTTTAATTTCATCTGTGATCAACATTAAACACAATGCAAATCTGTTCTACTTTAAGCCATTTCGAAAGTGTCCTCCAGTAAGGGCAACTGTTCATAAGTTTGCATTGTGGTCCTCGGGTGCTAGGACATCTTTTGGGTTGCTTTTTGTTACTTCTTCTTTCTAGATTCACTGCAAAGTTAATTCGGATGTCTAATAGTCTTCCTTTGTATTTTTCTGTGGAGATCTGAATTTGTTCCGTCACAGTGTTCATGTCCAGATTTTTATGGATCTCTTCGTTAGTTATGGACGATGGTACATAACTTATTGATTTGATGATTGACTTCTGCATTCTTTGTAATATTGATATATTGGAATTACTGGCCGTTCAGCATATCTGACGTCTATACATCCAAATCAGCTTGTGTATTAATTTATAGATTTGGAGTTTATTTTCCATAGAACGGTTTACTATTTATTCCCATCAACTGAAGGAAATTTTGTAACAAATGCTAAACTCATTTCATTTTGTTTTTATATGATGTTCCATGTAAGGTATCCTGTGAGATCCAGGTGCAATCTGGGATTACACACTGTCTTGGTATGGAACTGTCGTGTTTCCAAGTGGCATAAGAGGGGGGGGGTTGCCTTCTTTAGTGTGGTATGACCTGTAGTTTTAATTCGCAGGTAGGTACTTGTTTTTATCCTCAAATACCGTAACCACTTTATTATCTCATTTGGCGCTCTTTGTACAGTTATGTAGCTATGTATATATAATTACACAATGAATGTAATTTCAGTACATTTATTTTCTTTACTTAGTAAGATTTTAACATGTGGCTCGCACAAAATTTCACTTCACATTAAATACTTCAAAACATCAAGTGGTATATAATTGGTCTGCAGCATATTTTTTTTAACCACAGTGCAGTATCTCTATATACATCCATAGTTATCTAGTGGTTTTACTTACAAAAGAACAAAGTTCAGTATTGACCCACACCATTGATTATTTGTTTAAAAATAAAAATGGCCTTTATGAAAATCAATGTCAAATAGTAAGTTATGCGAAAATTCCTTTAATTTCAGTTTTGTGATTTGTATTACCTAACAGGGTTTGATAAACACTGAAAAAAGAAGTTAAATTCTAATGGAGTAGATGAAAAAAGATCAAACATCCAATAGACACCGCCAATTAATCTGAAATTCAATTAGGTGTTAAGGTACACTAGCGACCGCCCGCAGCTTCGCTTGCGTAGACTACACATTCCTGTTTTAAGTAGTATTAACATTCGAAATGGTTTATACGTAGGTACTTTTTGCTGAAACGAATATTGGGTACATCTATTCAAACTTTCAATCTTCATTCTCCCCACTCCTTTAGGAAAACCGATACTCCCATACTTTTCACCTCCCGTTTCCCACCCTTAATACGTGGAAATCCAAAAATCCTGAACCACGTCATTATTTATTTATGTTAAAATTTTTATGTTTCTAACTTTAAAGAACAAAGACTCTCATACAAAGCCCCTCCACCCCTCCCATCTTAAATTTGAAATTTCCAAATATTCCTTTCTTAAAAAATTAATACGTTATAAAATAAACCACTGTTCCAAATTTCGGCTTCCTAGACTTAGTAGTTTCGGCTTTATCTATGCTGATAGATCAGTGAGGACAAACGACAGACAGCCACAAAAAGTAGCTATGTCACTCTTGACAACCTTCTTTCACGTCTGCGAAGTTTCATTAAAATCTGTTCAGCAATTTTGGAGATTAGCTCGAATAGACAAATAGACGTACAGACAGACAGACGGACAAAAAGTAGCGTATGTCACTTTTGACCACCTCCTTTTCATTCCCGTGAAATTTCATTAAAATCGGTTTAGTCGTTTTAAAGATTAGCTCCAATAGACAGATGGACGTTCATACAGACATACAAAAAGTAGTGTATGTCATTTTTGACCACTTCCTTTCTACATCTGTGAAGTTTCATCAATATCAGTTTAGCAGTTTTGGAGATTTGTTCGAATAGACTGACAGACAGATAGTATTATTTTATACATATAGCCTATAGCCTTCCTCAATAAATAGACTATCCAACACAAAAAGAATTTTTCAATTCGAACCAGTAGTTCCTGAGATTTGCGCGTTCAAACAAACAAACAAACACTTCAGCTTTATAATATTATAGTATAGATAGTATAGATTAAGGGGGCAATTACAAAAAAACGGCATGTTTAGGTATCTTTTTAGGAAGTTTGGAAAGGTATATGGTTATAAACCTAATTCTGAAATAAGGACCAGTTCTTAATTTATAATCGTGTTATAAAACATTTGCATATTTTTCACTCTTTCACACTGAAAAAACATTATTTTGTAACCCACTTTTGCCGAAATCTCGGAAAATTAACATTTTTCGGTACATATTACACCATCATCACAAGGTTTTTTGAGATTAAAAAATAATTTAAGTATTGTTCATACTTCAACCTTTCTTTCTGTTAGAGGAAATTTTGATAATAAATGGAAAAGTGGCAGAAAAAAATTATCAATAATATGCTAATTTCACCGAAATTTCGCCATACTAATTTGTATAAACTGACAGCATGCTGACAGCTTATAACCAAGCGCACATGCTATCGTGTTTCAGACCGCTCCTAGGAGCGCTATTGAAATGTCGCGTGTACGTCTTTGCTTTTTAAGATCAAATGCTGTACGTATGGTAAAATTGAACTCAATCAATCTTGAGACATGGGTGAAAGTAAATTTATAATATTTTATTAATTGAATTAGTTTGAATTATTTTTGTTACTAAGCAGATAGCAATTAAACTTAAAATAAAAATCTTACACTATATATACAATGTACATAATATATACATTACCGAGTTTACCAACAAATAAATTTTTAATAATAAAAATTTTAAATTGAAACATATGTAAAAAGTGGTGTCCTCGTGGAATGGTGTAATTATTTTCATTTTAATACGCTTTTATAAGTTCCACCTGTGTGTTTTTTTGTATGTAATGGAATCTTTAAACGCGATTGTCACCCACTTCCACTGAAGATATTGGGCTGAAATTCAGAATACATATGTAACTTCGATGGCAATACACTAAAATGATAAACATGATGTTGCAGCCAGGATTGTTTCCTCATGAGGATACTCTTCAACGGTTAATAGCACAAACACGAAACTTTGTATGTAGATTGGATTTCGATAGTTATTCATGATTTTCACCATAAACTGATGATGCACCACGATAATTTGTTTACGAGGGAACTCCTGAGTGGTTAGATTAGCACCGACATGAAGCTTTGTATCGGTTTGTATCATTTCACTGTTTTATATGTAATTCTGAGTTCCACCTGTATGTTTGTAAATTTTGATGGAATGTAGTTTAAAAAATATTAAGACTCAAAATTAAAAAAAATAACTATAGTTTACAAAACTTAAAAAATTACACTTTATTAGGATATTGATCTATAAAGAACAAAATAACTTTTAGCATGAGTATAAACAACAACAAATAAATAAAGTGATGAATAAGAAATTTATTGTTATTGTGAAAAATCGTTGAGTTCAATGGAATATGTAAAACAACTATAGAGTAACATTAATTTCCTCATTAAACACTTTATTCTTGTACCAAGTTATTTTCTTCTTTATAGTTCAATTTCCTATTAAAGCATATTTTTTTTTTAAGTTATTTTTAAACTATAATTTTTAGAAAGCGGTCTGACTGATCGTTAAATTTGAAGAGCAAGTTAGTCAAAAGGGGGAGTTCGCGCGATTCCTCTATTTATTGAATATCACAAAAAATCATAGACAAACGACTTTCTTCATTCAAACAGCGAAAAGTTGCGACCGGTCGGTCATACTTCAAATTTGAATACAGAATGTACGGCTCTTGGACGATCAGGTCAGATGACTCACAATTATCATTTATCCCAAACAGAGGGGAAAAGCTTCATCGAAAATGGGTGACCCTAGGAGAGTCTGATTGTCTCTAGGCAGAATTTTGATGTTCGGAGTGATGTTCTTCAAATATTGGAAGATATGTGTGGCCAAGGATGAATGAATTTTATCTGAAATAGCGACCGCCCGCAGCTTCGCCTGCGTAGACTACACATTCCTGTTAAAGTGATCTATTATTAACATTCGAAATGCTTTCTGTCTACTTTTTGCTTACATACATTTTGGTTATACTGTCATGCAAACTATTGACTCCCATCATCCCCTTAAAAATTGAAAATAAATTTAAACACGTCGTTATTTATTTATTATTAGCGGTCGTTCCCGGCTCCGCCCGGGTGGACTACAGAAACGTTTCCCATCATGTTCTCCCAATTTTTTATTTTATTTACCGATACCGATATTAATTTAAATTGTATGATGTAAAGGGCAATTATAATATGCACGAAATGCTTATGACAACTAACGTATTTAATTTGATAAGGATTAATATCACGTTTAAAAAACATCTTCGCAAATAGTACATTATGTTAGAACAAATTTGATTGTCACAAAAAAGGTTATAGTAAGTTAACCTTAAAAGATACATATATGCTGTTGCGGACTTTTGGTTAGAACTTTTAAAGGGGAACAATTCCGTAATACATGATTTTTGCTTAACATCAACCGTTTACGCAGCGCGCGCGACGGAAGCTCACAAAAGGAATAATTTTTCCCGTTTTTGTAACATTTTTCATTAATGCTTCACTCCTATTAGTCGTAACGTGATGTAGTATAGCCTATAGCCTTCCTCGATAAATGGACTATCCAACACAAAAATAATTTTTCAATTTGAACCAGTAGTTCCTGAGATTTGCGCGTTCAAACAAACAAACTCTTCAGCTTTATAATATTAGTATAGATATACAATTCACATTTATGTGATTTTAATTCCAAGCTGATGGTACTGAATTTGTTTTTAACATTAGACAACTCTGACAGAACAGTCTGGAAATCTCCGCCTAAGGTCCCATTGTCGAGATACCAAATATTTAATTTTGAATTTGTACTGTGGATGGCCAAATTTATAGCCAAACAAAAGATGTCTGGACCGAGAGGATCACTGTTTTTATCATAAAAGTACGAATTGACTAGAAGCACTCTTCTGTGTTTACCATCTAACCACTCATACTCTAGATAGCTCGTGTAAAATGGCGAGTTTCAGTGCGTGAGGTCCTTGCGTGCCGGTATTTTACTCTGCGAAATCCCCGCGCACCGGTCTCCAACCACACAAAATTGCGTAATGTCACTTTGATACTGATAGATTTAATAGAGTGACATTTATGACTATTAAACCAAACGCTGCTATCAAATTATTTTACTCTATGGTTTTAATGAATAATAATTTTTTATTAATAATGTCTGCTGCTTACTTAAGTATATGACATCTGTATGCATATGAATCTAAAATAGTACATTATGATGCAAGTATGGTAAGCTGCATATTATAGTCGAGGTGTGCATCATACGACGTTATTCAATACATTCGCGATTAAAATTAGGTAGATATAAGCGGGTTGTTTTTTGCGGTTTACGCATGCGTTGCAAACAGAATGCTTGTTTGTGATTGGTGTAAAGTAAAAAAAGACCTAGTACTGTAAAATACAACATTACGGTACAAGTTATGTTGTCATAAAGACCATATTAATAGCAAATGTATTGGAAAAGTATTATTCGTTGTTGTAATAATGTAAACAGACTTGTTTCTTTTTTTTTTGTAATATGTACCAAATAATAATAAAATTTTAATCTGTGCAAAGCAGACTTTATTTTAGTAATTTAGGCCTAGCAAAAAAAAAAGTCAAAAAGTTCAAAATGGCGGACATTTTTTTCAATTTTGACTACAGATATCGATGTTGAAATTACTCGTTCCGGATACAAAGAGCTCAAAACGGCAGCCATTTTCAATTTTGGCCAGATGGGGGACCACATGAACCCATAAATATTGGTGTTGAAAGCAATCGACCTAAAAACAAAAAAATTTCAAATGACAGCCATTTTTTTTAGTTCTGGCCATCTAACCAAAGTTTCGTAAGCGGAGACCATACATACAGACTCTAAGAAATTGTTTTTGAAAGCAATCTGTCCAGAATCAAAAATAGTGGAATTTGACGAAATGGGAAATCAAAAAGGCACCTCATTCAATGCAAACTCTGCTTCGCCGCGTATCACATACAAAATGCACTCGAATTACAAAACTCATCATAGGATAACTGTGGGACAGTATATTGTTTAATATTTTTTTTAATGAAACTTTAAGACATCCTAACCCATACCCATAACACAAGCTTTGCTTAGTTTGGGACTAGATGGCGCTGTGTGGAATGTTCCAGGTATTATTATTGTTATCTAAAATAAAGCAACATTTATAAAGCTGACATGAAAGAAAACTAATTCTTCAATAAATAAAATTAATTATGTTCAAGACTAATCAATCGCGCCAAGTATGTGTGCGTGGTGCAGATGCATGTGTAGTAGTCAGTGTAGTGTATTACTATTTATTATCGCTATCCTTGTCTCGTGTGCATACGTCACCGCCGGTTGAATGAAACGACCGATGAGTAGATCGAGTCACAACCGCCGTGTGAAGAGAGCGCGTGGTGGTGCATTGTCGAGCCGAGTATTAGATATTATATAAAACAGAAGACATTACATGTGGCGACGAGGTAAAAGGTACGTAATGTGCTACATAAATAATCAATACGAAAAAGGGGAGAAAAGTTATTCACGAAAAAGATTACATTAGGTATCGGTGATAAGTAACCTAAAAACGCAACTTTGACATTGCAAACTAGGTACATGAGGGAATTTTGTTATGGTTTTATTTTTTATTCTTAATTTTTGGTTGCATATACCTAACTCCCGTTTCCGCAATCTTATGAAACACTAACGTAAACAACAACAGAAAGAATAACTGTAATTAAGTGCAGGTTTTATCTAATTGCTGATATTTTGTTTTCCTTTATTGTCGATTGTTGAGTAATACAATGTTTTATTTGTTTGAGAAATAGCTATATTTACAGGTCAAGTCATGACTTGAAAAATATAATGATTGTTAGTGTTGGTTATATATAACATTCCGAATTAATTACGCTCAAATCGTATTAACGTATTAGCAAAACGTCCATGTAATTATTTTTACAAGAAGCCCCTACGTTTTAAAATAAATAAGGAGTTTATTGTTTGGTCGTTTGAATTTGAAATCCATGTCATATTTGATCGCACACGAAGCGGTACCAAGTGGGTCGTTTTATTAGTTATTATTGATTCCTGATTCTGAAATAATAAAATATACCACTTAATAAAATTATAAATAAAAGTCTGATCATTAACTAAGTAGTAAACTGAAATAGACAAAGAACTGATCATTAAATTGATTGGTTTATAATAGTGAGATATAAATAACAGACAAAGGTCTGATCATTAAATTGATTGGTGTATAATAGTGAGATATAATATAATAACAGACAAAGGTCTGATCATTAAATTGATTGGTGTATAATAGTGAGATATAATATAATAACAGACAAAGGTCTGATCATTAAATTGATTTGTTTATAATAGTGAAATATAACATAATAACAGATAAAGGTCTGATCAGTGAATTGATTAGTTTAAAATAGTAAACATAATACCTAGCAGACAAAAGTCTGATCATTGAATTGATGGATTTAAAATAGTGAAATACAAAATAAAAGCAGACAAAGGTCTGATCATTCAATTGATTGGTTTAAAACAGTAAAATAAGCAGATAATGATTAAACTGATCATTAAATTGATAAATTACAGGTCGCCCCAATAAACTGATTCTTAACCAATAAAATCTAAAACAAAATGGCGTCGTTCCTGACCCTTGATAAATTTGAGTGCGAGGGTGACCCTACTTCAGTAGGAGCAAGATGGGAACGCTGGAAAAGAGCACTAATGATTTATCTGGACGCTGCAGGAATAGACAAACCGGAAAAGAAAAAAGCAAGTTTGCTTCACTTCGGAGGATTAGAATTACAGGAAGTCTTCTATAATATTCCCGGCGCCGATGTAGAAGCTACAAGTACAAACCAAATAGATTCTTTCCAAATAGCTATAACTAAACTTGACGCTTATTTTGCACCAAAGCAAAGTAAGGTGTATGAGAGACATTTGTTTCGATTGGTCAAACAAGAACCTAATGAAAAATTTGAAAAGTTTATAGTGCGATTGAGACAGCAAGCTGACAAATGTATGTTCAAAGATAAAAATGATAATATAATTGATCAAATAACAGAAAAGTGTAATTCAAAAGAATTAAGGAAGAAAATTCTTAAAATTGGAGATGAAATAACCTTGGATAAAATCATAATCAAAGCTAATACCTTAGAAGCTGTAAATAAACAGTTAGAAGAATTTGGCACTTTATCCAATACACAATTAACTGTCAACAAAATTGATTCTAATTTCAGAAATAATTTCGAAAGTCAAAAAAATCATCGGAATGGCTGCGGTAGGTGTGGCAATCCAAGACATACGTCTTACGATAATAAGTGTCCTGCAAAAGAAAAAGAGTGTTTGAGATGTGGACTGAGAGGACATTTCAGGCAGTTTTGCAAAACACGGCTACCGCTAAAAAGAAAAGCTGAAAGTACATCAAATTTTAGAAATAATAAGCTGAAGAAATTTAAATCAGAGGCAACTGAAAAATCAAACACGAACCAAATTTACCAAGTACAAGAAGCAGTAGAACAGAAAACACATGACGATTTACAGTATGTTTTTCATATTGACGACGATGTCGAACTAGAGTGTATAGTGGGAGGCATAAAAATAAAAATGCTAGTTGATTCCGGCTGCAAACAAAATTTAATTACAGAAGAGACATGGGTTAGCATGAAAAATAATAAAGTAATCGTAAAAAACCAAATTCCAAAACCTGACATCAAGTTCATGGCATACGATGGCAATACTCCGTTAGAAGTAAAAGGTTCTTTCGAGGCATTAGTGCAAATAGGAGACAAATCAGAAAAAGCTACTTTCTATGTTATAGTAAACGGCACCAGAAACCTTTTAGGAAAAAATACCGCGATGTCATTGGGAGTGCTCAGTATTGGCTTAGAGACTAATCAAATAGAAGCTGAAATTTTCCCTAAATTCAACAATATTACAATCGAACTACCAGTGGATAACAGCGTACCACCGGTTTCACAGCCCTATAGGTATTAAATTGTTATTCTTTATTATCTTTAATCGTTCACTTATTTTCTTTACTTTGTATTAAACACTTAAAATTACTTTATACAATTGTTTTACTCTTAGGAGGATTCCCATTCCCCTCGAAGCAAAGGTTGAGGCCAAAATAGATGAACTTATGAAGAGGGATATAATAGAAGAAGTACATGGTTCATCTAGATGGGTATCTCCAATAGTGCCAATTTTAAAAGAAAACGGTGAAGTGCGTCTTTGCGTTGATATGAGAAGGGCTAATGACGCCATTGTACGGGAAAATCACCCCCTCCCAACGATGAATAAATTATTACCTAAAATTAAAGATGCTAAATATTTTACGAAACTCGACATTAAAGACGCATTTCACCAGATCGAGATACACCCTAACTCTAGACACATTACTACTTTTATTACTAGCAGAGGCTTATATAGATACAAACGGTTGATGTTCGGGATTTCATGTGCTCCAGAAATCTTCCAGAAAACCGTGGAACGCATGTTGTTGGGATGCGAAGGAGTAATAAACTTCATTGACGACATACTGGTGTTCGGGCGCGATCTTACAGAACATGATGCCAGGTTAAAGAAAGTGATGGAGACTCTAAAAAGAAACAACGTCGTTTTAAGAAAAGATAAATGTCTATACAGGATGACAACGGTAAGCTTTTTAGGACATGAATTGTCAGAACAAGGAGTGAAACCACTGAAAAAATACGTGTCAACTATACAGCAGTTTAGACCACCGACGACAGTAGCAGAACTACAGAGTTTTTTGGGGTTGGTGAATTTCATCAGCAAATGGATCCCCAACTTTGCAACAGTAACGGAACCTTTGAAGGAACTCCTTCGTAACAAAGGTAGCGAAGGATCTACAATACAGAAGTTTTGGAAGGAGAATCAACAAAAAGCTTTCGAAGCTTTAAAGACTGCTCTTTCCAATGTTCCTACTCTAGGATATTATGACGTAAAAGATCGAACAATTGTAGTGGCCGACGCCAGCCCGGTAGGTCTAGGAGGCGTGCTTCTCCAAGTAGACGATAAAGGACCAAGAATCATAGCATACGGTCATAAAACATTGACGACTTGCGAACGTCGTTATTGTCAAACTGAAAAGGAGGCTCTAGCACTGGTTTGGGCAGTAGAACATTTTCACCTATTTCTTTATGGGAAAAGCTTTGAGCTAGTAACCGATCATAAGCCACTGGAAGTCATATTTGGTCCAAAATCCAAACCATGTGCCAGAATAGAGAGATGGATTTTACGGTTACAATCCTATAAATACAAAGTGATCTACCGTCCTGGCAAGAGCAATATTGCCGATCCCTTATCAAGACTTCACAAAATAACTGAAACGACAACTACAGAAAACAAAGATTATGTCCATCAGTTAGTGGAACATACCCGGCCTGTGGCAGTATCATTACATGAAATAATGAACTATTCTACGAATGACCAGGAAATCTTAAAAGTTAAAGAAGGAGTATATAATAACACATGGGATGAAGAGGTAAAATTGTACAAACTATTCCAATCTGAACTGTGTTTCTATGAAAGTATTTTGTTAAGAGGAACAAGAATTGTAATCCCTTCTCAGCTCCGCCATAGAGTCTTGCGCGCCGCACATGAAGGCCATCCCGGAATCGTATCTATGAAAGCACGATTGAGAACGAAAGTGTGGTGGCCTAAATGTGATAAAGATGCTGAAAAGATGGTAAAATCTTGTAAAGGTTGCACTCTAGTTTCAGGTCCTAACCCACCTAATCCACTAAAGCGTAGAGAGCTGCCAGAGGAGCCCTGGGTAGACGTGGCAATCGATTTAATGGGCCCTCTTCCGAGTAGCGACTATTTACTGGTCATAGTAGATTATTTCCGTAGATACAAAGAAATAAAAGTCTGCCGAAAAATTACAACAGGAGAAATCGTTACTCACCTTAAGGAAATTTTCAGCCGGGTGGGTAACCCAGCCTCGATAACAGCCGATAACGGGAAACAGTTCTGCAGCGACGAATTTAAGTTCTTTTGTACAGAACGGAACATCACCTTATTCAATACAGTGCCATACTGGCCCCAACAAAACGGTGAAGTAGAACGTCAGAACCGTGATATCCTGAAACGCTTAAAAATAAGTCAGGCTGAAGGGCTGGATTGGAAAGAGGGCTTATTTGAGTACCTCACCATGTATAACAGTACTCCACATAGCGTCACAGGAAAAACACCATCAGAATTATTTTATAAGAGAAAGTTTAGAGACAAAATACCTATGATTAGTGATGCAAGAGAAATGGCAGATGAAACAAACATGGACACTAGAGATAAAGACCGAGAGAATAAAGAAAAGGGGAAAGAATATCCAGATAGAAAGAGAAAAGCACAAAACTGTGATTTAGAACCCGGAGATAAAGTTTATGTTAAAAACACCCACAAGGACAATAAACTAAGTTTGAATTATGAAGCTACCCTTCATACCGTACAAAAGAGTTCAGGAGGAGACGTAGAAGTCAAAAACGATGAAACCGGTCAAAAATATAGGAGAAACGTAGTTCATCTCAAAAGGGTTGAAGGTCAATGGAAAATCTATGAAAATGAATCGGGAGAAAAGATTACAGTTAATGATTGTCCGAAAAATGATGATTCCAACATGGATGATAATTAAACTTTTCCGGCAATATGATTTGTTGATTAGAGTGTCAACCGTGTGTTTGTTTATTTCTAATAAATCAAAGAAAAGGAAGAGATGTAGTGTATTACTATTTATTATCGCTATCCTTGTCTCGTGTGCATACGTCACCGCCGGTTGAATGAAACGACCGATGAGTAGATCGAGTCACAACCGCCGTGTGAAGAGAGCGCGTGGTGGTGCATTGTCGAGCCGAGTATTAGATATTATATAAAACAGAAGACATTACAGTCAGCAAGCTGTCAAGTAAAACCTATTTTCGAGCTGTCACTTTTTGTAATTACGTTTAACCATAGATATCACGATACCTATCTGTTTTTAATAACCTTTAATTCTTCAATTACCTACTCCACTTCAGCGTCGCACAGTTTGGATAAATAGGCAGGACTGCGTTATAGCTAGAGTTTAGAACACTAGTAGTTGTGTTTCTGGATTCATAGAAATTTAACCCAAAGCCAGGCAAAATTTTTATTTGGGAATTGAAACCGGCATGTTTCAGTGCAATGTCCCTCGATTAATGAGTACATACTAATCCAATCCAATACACACGTTTAATCCACACGAGCGAAGTTGCGGCCTCTAGTATTATATAAATTTATATCTGTCTGTACTACAGATTACAATATCACGTGAAACCATAGTGACATGGACTCTACTGACATTACAAAGTAATAAAAAAAGGTATAATTTAAAAAATGTAAACCTTTGAGGAGTAAACGTTTGGTTAGTGAAGGCTCACAGCGAAATCGCTCGACCTTTTAAACAAATACAAGTATATCGATATACCTACAGAATAGAAATACAATTAGGTAACTCAGATATGAAACATTAGCTGTGCTCGTGGTGAATCAACGCCGATCTCGCTTTCGGCGTCAACGAATTCGTTGCCAGTCTTTGAAAATCGTGTAGTTCCTTTCATGTAGTCTTCTTGCAATCATATTATGTGACAAAAATGGGCTAGCGGCGCAGGGGCACATATGACGACACCGTCGCCGCCCACGGCCGCGACCTCCGCGGGCCATTTACATCACAATGTATGTATCTACTAGTTTAATTCAAGGCAATCTCACTAAATCATAATTGAAATACATTACATACTTGAATTATTAATCAAGCATTGAAACCTTCATGCACAATGTTAACAAAACTGTAAGTACTACATCACGCATCACTCGGATAAATTCAAATACATTGTGTAAATTAAAATACTAAAAAATAAATGATAGCACAAACAGTTCCTTCTTTGCTTACTCATATCCATTTGACAGTTCATGAGAAAATGTATCTGTTGTTCTTTTCTCTTCCTTGTTGCTACATTAGATTACCGTTTTTTTTTTAAATTGTAAATGATTGTAATCTCCTAATATTTATCCATGAAGCGTTGTTTATTTTACTGTTCAGATTTCTTTGAAATTTTGCTAAAACACTCCCAGGTTCATTTTTTTTTCATGCTGTTGCTTGTGTATTTATTCGTTTTTGTAACGATCATTAAAAATTCAATTAAAAATGCTGAACACGTAGGAGGAGATTAAACTCTAATTAATGCCTATCTATTTTGATCTCACAATGGTTGTATTTTTTATAGTTCTTTAAAAATTTTACGTTAGTTAGATCTCATAAAGTTTTAAATTGTGAGACGAAGTGAGTGTGTGAGTGATGCCGCCGTTCTGAGTTCGTAATAATTACATTTAATATCCAAATGGAAAACTTAATGGTTTTGCTCCTTTATTTTCGTTTTACCAGTTAAATTTTTGCGACTGCGCTGCGCCACTGTACATGGGCCGCCATATACTATATCGAATTCCAAACGCCTATACTAATACACTATCTTGATAATGCAAAATTTGAGATCACAGCTGGGATGAAGTTAGTGAAAAGATTAAAATATGCTTCTCGATCGGACAAGGGGACGAACCTCAGCGTTGAACCGAGCGCAAACTGTCTCTGTGGGACAGGGCGGCGCGTCGCGTGCGGCGCCTGCGGATCATCCATTATTCTATTTGGGGGGAGCGCGGTCGCGGTCGTTGAACGGGGTCAAGCGAGAAGCTGCGTAGCTGCCACTAGGATAACGCCGCATGCGCACGTGCCGCCGCACCCCACACCTTTTTCGCCTCATAACATTGTTCACCGTACCGCATACCTAGTCGTGCATCGTTTTGACCGGCCTTCGGTTCCACGCCATCGTCCTCGTCGCCCTCGCTCTCGGCCATCGAAAGTAACTGATGCCTCGATCGTTTTCATTCATCAATTAATTACCAATCGAGTGGGACGCGTGAACCGTGACGTGGAAGCCGGACAGAGCCGGCTCGCTCACGATGACGCCGTCTTGACGGCCTCTATCTGTGCAGCAGTGGAGCCGAGCTACCACTTCAAGGTGCTTGTGCCGTCCATGGTGGCTGGCGCCATCATCGGCAAGGGCGGCGAGACCATTGCGCAACTGCAAAAAGACACTGGCGCTCGAGTCAAGATGTCCAAGTCGCACGACTTCTACCCAGGTATGGCGCCGCTATTTTCTCCCTTTATTTATAAATAAGAGTTGCTGAATGCTGAATATTTCAATTGTCGCCAAGGAGCAAACATAACTGATGAAATAGGGTTTGGTTGCACTCGAGATACAATACTTGGCATAGTTGAGGTCGGCCGTGCCAACGCCAACCAGTGGCGAGGGCGAGCGTCCAGGGCGCGTCCCACTTGTGCTAGTATTAATAACGCACCGATGAGCCGCCGGAAGCGGGCGCTGCACCGTGCGACCCTGACCTAAAAATAACTATACAGCGGTGTCGAGGTCGCGTCAAACGGACACACAAACACATCGGTCAATGGTCATATTACAAGGGCGGTTCCGGGGACGCTTTCCAGGTACGACGGAACGCGCGTGTCTCATCACAGGCTCCGTCGAGGGCATCATGGTGGTGATAGACTTCATCATGGATAAGATCAAGGAGAAGCCAGAGCTAGTCAAGCCCTTCCCCGAAGGCGTGGACGCCAAGATGCCGCAGGACCGGGATAAACAGGTGCCTACACCCTCATCCCAACTTCCGTTTTTCTCACAAATTAATTAATACGTACAAAAACTTCAGAATCTATTTTAAGCACTCAATAACTCATATGTAACGAAAAGTATTTTTTTCTTAGTTCCGTACATTTCGTACAATCGTACATTAAAAAGAGCCCTTATAGGATCGTTATGGTGCTTGTCTGTCCATTTGTTACTGTCTTTCGGTACATACACAGAGTTTAATAACCCAGTCACGGACGTATAGCGTAATTAAACGAATCGTCATTTTATCATCTGCCCTTTTAAAATGTACAAAATTAAAAAAAAAATATCAAATAGGGTTTCACTCACAGTTTGCGAAAAAACTTGAACGTGTTGCAGTGTTTACAATCCCGCGGGAAACTGAAAATATTCGTGAAAAGAAATTGCATATAAAATGTGTTGCTTATATAATTTCTCTGAAATACGCGTCAGGTGAAATCGGTCTAGTGCCAGGGTCGGCAAAATTAATTATTATATCATCAGAACCATTAAAAATCGTGTAATCGATCCATGAGTGAGTATCATGTCTATCTCCCAGCCACTCTACCGTTTTTCCATTAACACAATAAAAGTGAAGTAAAAGCTAACTAACAAATGAAATTTTGAAGTATCGTGCTTGAAATTTAAAACAAGTTATGAGCCAGATTTAACCAAACTAATGCTCCCATTGATTGTACTATCTCTTATTCAATAACTGTAGTTATATTATTGGATTAATTATTTTAATTATTCTTGCTGAAACACTTTAAACTAAAAAAAAATTTTATGTTTTTAAATCTAAAATGAAATATATAATATTACAAGCAAATGCTATTGAAATAAAAAATTTTAGTGGCTCTTTAAAAACTTGTAAATTTTGTAAATAGTAACTCTTGTCTGTTATGTCAAAAGATTGCCGACTCCTGGTCTAGTGGTTAGCCATACCATAGATAGCTTCCTCTGTCGAAGTTGGGTTCAGTTCCAACCTAAATTTCATTACGGTTGCAAAAAACATGTTGGGCGACGTGATGAGATACATACGGAACCCTCTTCAGTATCTCAAAAGAAAAAAAGGAACCCTTATAGGATCACTCTGTTGTCTGTCGGTCAACCCTTTTTCCTCAGAAACGCATGGAGGAATCAAGTTGAAATTAATATCAAATACTAAAATCTACGGTCTCTCAGACCTGTAAAAAAATCAAGCTTCTAATTTTTCCAATCAAAAAATACGGCCACTTAAGCTGCTTATTTTGACACTCGCAAGTAAATCAAAACCTATAAGGTACTTCCCGTTGACTTAGATTATGAAATTTGGCAAGAAGGGTCTGAAATTGTTATTTCGCAATGATGTAACAAAAAAAATATTTTTTAAATAATTTGAAATGTGCATTTACGTGGCATTATGGCGGCGAGTAACGATAAACACGTCAATAGAGGTTCATCATTGTATGGATTGCATTGACAAACTGCTAGTTGGCCGGCTTTTAATTAGTTGTTTCACAGCTTCTTCGAGTTATAATTTTCCACACCATGCTTGACAATCGTTATACAGCTGCTCTAAGATTTTAAATATCTAATTACATCTTAAGAACCTAAAACTATAATTCATGAACGTATTATTAGGTTCAGGATTGTGCACTTGACTTTGTGAAACGAGGAGATGAGTTAGCGAGGTCAGAGTCCCTTTGTCACTTTCTTTGTAGGGTGACAATAATTTCCTTTTGTTAAAGAAAAACAGACAAATGTTCCATTGCAATCATTAATTTTTTTATTATATGTGTAACTAATTGCAACTATGTATATAAATAAAATTGTTAGGTACCTACTATGCTTAGGTACTTTAGGTATTTTATATTTTGCCATGACTTAAAGGCGTCGATATAAGGCGCCGTCCTATTTGGCTGAAAATCTGTAGAATTACATGAATGCGTTAAATAAGTATTTAAACATCCGAGGCATGCCGTTACCTTGGAGGGAAAAAAGTGTTTTATTGTGACTCAATACATTTTGTTCTCTTATGATTCCATCGTGACGGAGAAAATGTGCTGTTCCACGGGAAATTATATAAACAGCCATCGACTACTACAAGACCTGTTAGAATGCTACAAAATAAATATTATTGTGAGGACAAATAGGAAGTCATTTTGTTGCATTCATAGGTACCTATTCATGTATTTTAATTTATTAAATTATGTTGATATTGTTACGAACGGACAGAGTAATGACCGCCATCTAGCGTCAACCAGTAAAACCACTTTGTAGAAGGGTTTTACAACAAGGACAACACGAAACCCCTACTCAATACTAGATGGCGTTAGAGGAAAGAATGTTCTGGAATTATCCTATCCAGTCGATTGCGTTCGTGCGAGTAGAGTAATTTCTAGAAAGTTCTCGAGACTCGTTCCGACCCATATAAATACCCGCAGGAAGGCGAGCGGGTCAGTTCAGTTTTGGGCTACTTTCGACGCGACTTCGAAGCGAAACTAGTGATACAAGTGAAACCTACGACTTGGCTACGACCTAGGAACATCGTTAGTGCTTAGTGTTTGGACTTAGTGCTTTGTGTTGGACCTAGTGTTAGTGAATAAATTCTTCAATAGAGTCAGCAGGTCTTTCTCTCCAAATTCTTCGAACCCTAACACGTAACAATATCTTTCCTGTGTCAGCTTGCAGTCAGTTAAACATTTCATCAAAACTGTCTGTTCCTTTAGGGAAAAAGAAACTGTTTATTCTGAATAATAACTTAGTCAATTGGAAATGAATGAAACTATAATTAGGTATAAAACTCTTTATTGACACATTTAAAAAAAAAAAAAACATTTAATCTGACTGAATCGAATATCTTTATTTCGTAGTTAACATAGATAATCTTGAAATACGGAAATACGTTACAAAAGTGAATTTATTACTTCTTGGGAGAACGTCGCTACAAAGGCGTGTTCATATAAGTGCTGGTGGCTGTCAGACATATACGCAAAACACTGAGGGACTTTCTTTTGTTAAAAAAAAAAAAAAAAACTAATCATTTGTTTTAACTAACTTTTGATAAGTGCTTGATCAATCAATCAATTCGTTCAACCTATATAAATATTATGGAAAAAAAACCAATAGGCAGGCGGTCTACACCCATGGCTTTTTCTCATCTAAATAGCCCAATACTTTAAAATAAGTTTTTGCATAAAGTTTCGTTTTAGTATAGTTTTAAGTTTGTTAAATTGTAAATCTTGAATATCAACTGGGATCTTATTATAAAAGCGTAAACATTGCCCTTTAAACTATTTTGTGACTTTACTGAGGCGGGTAACATGATCAGCAAGTTCATGTTTGCTTCTTGTATTAACATCATGCCTCACTATCATCACTATTATTTTTTTATAGTACAATATTTTTTCACTTATATTATGTTTTCAAATATATATTGAGACGGTAATGTCATTATGTTAATTTCCTTGAACTTGTCTCTAAGTGATACTTCAGGCTTAAGTTTACAAATTACTCTAACAGCTTGCTTCTGCAGCACAAAGTTTGTATTTATACTAGTAGCATGTCCCCACAGTAAAATGCCATAAGTCATTAAACTATGGAGCCTACTGAAATATACCAATCTCGCGGTTTCTATGTCAGAAAGGAAACAAATCCTTTTTACAGTGTAAGCTGCAGAACCGAGCCTTCTCGCTAAGTCAGTGATATGAGGATCCCATTGCAATTTCGCGTCCAATGTGATTTCTAAGAATACAGTAGAATCCACAAGGTCCAATTTCTCGCTTTTAATAACAATATTGGTTGGTGCTTGTTTGACGTTTGGTAGCGAGAATCTTATACACATCAAAAAAGTCTAAGCAACACATACAAATTTCAATTTTACAATGTGTTTTCGCATTAAATCCTTAGTATTGTTACGAACAGACAGAGTAATGACCGGCATCTAGCGTCAACCAGTAAAACCACTTTGTAGAAGGGTTTTACAACAAGGACAACACGAAACCCCTACTCAATACTAGATGGCGTTAGAAAAAAGAATGTTCTGGTATTATCCTGTCCAGTCGATTGCGTTCGTGCGAGTGGAGTAATTTCTAGAAAGTTCTCGAGACTCGTTCCGACCCATATAAATACCCGCAGGAAGGCGAGCAAGTCAGTTCTATTTTGGGCTACAATTGAGCGACTTCGAAGTGAAAACTAGTGATACCAGTGAAACCTACGACTTGGCTACGACCTAATACATCGTGAGTGCTTAGTGTTTGGACCTAGTGTTTAGTGTTTGGACCTAGTGCTTGTGTTGGACCTAGTGTTAGTGAATAAAGTCTTCAAAAGAGTCAGCAGGTCTTTCTCTCCAAATTATTCGAACCCTAACACGTGACAACTGGTGTCGGAAGTGAAATTTGGAGATGCCATTGACTCCGAGAGAGGACTTCCAGGAGGGCGTCAGGACAAGGGCACGAGCTGTGGAGGCCACGCCCACTAAGGACCAAGCTCCGCCCACTTTGGGTGGAGCCACACTCACTGACCACGCCAACCAGGCCCCGCCCACTTTGGCCGAAGCCACGCCCACTGGCTCCGCCCACCGGGACACGCCCACACAGGCCACGCCCATCAAACAAGCCACGCCCACCAGCGGCACTGTACCATCTACAGCATCTCAAATGGCTCTTCAATTAGGAAGTATAATTGAATTGATGGAGCTGCAGAGGGTTGAAATTCAGGCAATGAAGGATTCACAAGAACGCAAGCTCGGCGCTCTACAAGAATCACAAGAACGCAAGCTCGGCGCTTTACAAGCATCACAGGAATCACAAGAACGCTAGCTCAGCGCGGTACAAGAATCACAAGAGCAACAAAAAGACCTCCAAGAAAAAGCGCTTCAGGCTATAAATGATGTTAGTGACATGGTGATTAAGCTTCGAAAAGATGTCGACTTAATGGAAGAACGAGTCACCGGGTTAGGATTGGATGTCGAAAATGTGAAAGCCGGCCTCGCTGAACTACAGAAGAAAGTAGTGCGCCTTGAAACCACGGGTGTTGCGATGTCTAGTGGAACTACCGGAGTGGCGCAAGGATCGAGAGTGAAGGTACCGCCATACGACGGTACTACTTCTTGGAACGCTTATCGTCAGCGATTCCAAACTGTTGCTATTGCCAACGGATGGACGGATGAACAATGCCTGACCGCTCTCACTGTTGCGCTCAGAGGGCAAGCTTTGTCGGTCCTGGAGGCACTGCCACATACAGGAAATGGGTTCCAAGACCTAATGGAGGCACTTGAATCCAGGTATGGGGAGCGACACCTGGAGCACGTGTTCCGTGCCCAACTGCGTGACCGAGTCCAACGCTCAGGAGAAGGACTACAACAATGGGCGTTGGAAATCCAAAAACTCGTCAAGAAGGCACACCCAGGAGCTGACACCAAGATAGTAGACACAAATATTGTTCAAGCATTTGTCGACGGAATCAAAGACCTGGAGGTCAGGGCTGCAGTGAGGCTTCGTCCACATATTTCGCTAAAGGAAGCATTGGCGCACGCTTTGGAGGTCGAGGCTGTTCGCCATGACATACAGCAGACCCATAAGATCCGCGCGGTCTCTGAAGAAGTCAACGAGGTTAAGGCTCCTACGAAGAAAAGTTCTGGAGCCATGTGCTACAAGTGCGGCGAGAGGGGCCATCTTCAGCTCAACTGCCCGCAGAAGATGACCCAGATATCAAGGATGAAAAGGATCGAGGAACAAATAGAGGAGCTGAAGAAACAAGGAACTTCGTCTCCTGCTCGGATGCTGGTGAAACTGCCACCAGCTGGAAAGAAAAAGTGTAGTTCGATGACAGGCGCAGACCCAGCAAACAGCAACAACTACGGATTCGTGACTGAGCTACTCGATGACTGCAAGAGTAATCTGACTTTTTCGCAGAGCATGAAAGCTAAAAAGTTTTTACAGCGCTACGCGAATATCTTCTCCAGTCAAGAAGGGGACCTTGGAAGAACGTCGATGGTTCAGCACAGGATAAATACCGGAAGCGAAAGACCAATTCGTCAACGAGCAAGACGGATACCAATTGCAAAGGAAAAAGAAGTTGAAGGTCTTTTGGAGGACATGAGAAAGAATAAGATTAGTGAACCGTCTGCAAGTCCGTGGTGCTCACCTGTTGTATTAGTGAAGAATAAAGATGGTAGCACAAGATTTTGTGTGGACTATAAGCGTCTCAATGATGTCACTAAGAAGGACAGTTACCCGTTACCTCGAATCGACGACACCTTGGATACCTTGAGTGGCATGAAATGGTTCTCGACCCTAGACCTAAAATCTGGATACTGGCAGGTGGAAATTCATCCAAAAGACAAGGAGAAGACAGCTTTCTCGACCGGTAAAGGGTTATGGCAGTTTAACGTCATGCCCTTCGGGTTGTGCAACGCACCTGCCACGTTTGAGCGACTCATGGAGTGTGTACTGGCAGGCTTAGTTGGAGAGGCTTGCTTAGTCTATTTGGATGACGTCATCATTGTCGGCCGTGACTTCGAGGACCATTTGCGAAACTTGGAGCGAGTTTTCGCCAAAATAGAGGGAGCCAAATTAAAGTTAAACCCGAAAAAGTGCCGTTTATTCAGGAGTAAGGTCAATTATCTCGGCCATGTTATCTACAGTGATGGAATTCAGACAGACCCGGAGAAACTGGAAGCAGTTCAAAAATGGCCTACCCCTAAGGACAAAACGGAAGTGCGGGCATTCCTCGGCCTATGCTCATACTACAGGCGTTTTGTTAAGGGATTCTCAGAGATAGCCAAGCCATTACATCGACTGACAGAAGATAAACGACAATTTAGTTGGGATGAGACTTGTGAAGATTCATTTCAGAAACTGAAGAAACATCTGTGTGAAACACCAATCCTGGGGTATCCACAAACTGAAGGTTTGTTTATAGTTGACACGGACGCAAGCAACACGGCCATTGGAGGGGTGTTATCTCAAAAACAGGGTGAAAGAGAAGTTGTTATCGTATATTTCAGCAAATCTTTATCTAGGCCAGAGAGAAACTACTGTGTGACAAGAAGAGAACTCTTGGCTGTTGTAAAGATGCTACAACATTTCAACAAGTATCTCATCGGCAGACAGTTTTTACTGCGAACTGATCACGCAGCCTTGAAGTGGCTACTGCAATTCAAGAATCCGGAAGGTCAAGTAGCCCGATGGATTGAACAGCTCCAAGAATATGACTTCAAGACGGAACACCGCAGCGGAAAGACGCATGGGAATGCCGACGCACTCTCACGAGGGCCGTGTTCGGAAGACTGCAAACATTGTGTCAAACAGGAATCTAAGGAAGTAACATTAAAGCTAACGAGAATAAGTCCTTTGGGTCTCTGGGAGAATAATGCCATGAGGGAGGCACAAGAAAAAGATGACGACCTTCGGCACATCATCACATGGAAGAAACGGGGTGACGTAAGACCGATCTGGAGTGAGGTTGCACCCACTGGCGCTGTCACTAAGGCGTACTGGGCGCAATGGGACAGTCTGATACTCCAAAACGGAATACTCTACCGGAAATGGGAGAAGGCTAACGGCAGAGAGTTCCATCTACAGATAGTTGTCCCAAGAACGAGAGTACCAGACGTTCTCCGCGAAATACATGATGGCATAGCAGGAGGTCATCTAGGTGTCAAGAGGACGTTAACAAAAGTGCGAGAACGATTCTACTGGTTGCATTGTCGAGGTGATGTACAGGATTGGTGCCGCAAATGTACTACGTGCGCTGCCGTGAAAGGACCACAGACCAGGAGCCGTGGGAACCTGCGGTTGTATAACGTCGGTGCACCGTGGGAACGAATTGCAGTTGACGTAGCTGGGCCATTTCCTGTAACGGAATCGGGAAACAAGTATTTTATGGTCGTCATTGACTACTTCACCAAATGGCCCGAAGTGTTCGCCATACCAAACCAAGAAGCTACAACAGTCGCTTCTAAGTTAGTCGAAGAAGTGATATGTCGCTTTGGTGTGCCTCTAGAAATCCATTCTGATCAGGGCAGGAACTTCGAATCGCAAGTATTTCAGGAAGTGTGCAGAATTTTGGGCATGCATAAGACGAGGACTACCGCGTACCATCCACAGTCTGATGGAATGGTTGAGAGGTTTAACCAGACCCTTGAGAGGCATTTGGCGAAATTGGTAGACGACAAACAAAAGGATTGGGACAAGTATATACCACTCTTCCTTCTGTCGTACCGAACCGCCGAGCATGAGAGTATAAAAGCTACCCCGGCGTATGTCAATTACGGTAGAGAACTACGAATACCAGTAGACCTATTGACAGGAGGGTCACCGGAGGAACCAAAGACCGTACAAGACTATGTCTGCGATTTAAGGGAAAAAATGCGCTATATACACGCCTTGGTTCGGGAAAATGGGTTACAGTCAAGTGAGAACATGAAAACCAGATACGACCGGAAATCGAACACGAGCGGCTTCGAGGAGGGGTCACTGGTGTGGCTGCATAACCCAACTCGCCGGAAAGGAAAATCTCCAAAGTTGCAGACCAAGTGGGACGGTCCATACAAAGTGGTTACCCGACTGAATGATGTGACTTATAGGATTCAAAAGCAACCTAGAGGGACATTCAAAGTGGTACACATAGACCGTCTGGCGCGCTACCATGGCAGTAACAACGATGCTCGGGACGAGCATCTCTGAGAGGAGAGTAGTGTTACGAACGGACAGAGTAATGACCGCCATCTAGCGTCAACCAGTAAAACCACTTTGTAAAAGGGTTTTACAACAAGGACAACACGAAACCCCTACTCAATACTAGATGGCGTTAGAAAAAAGAATGTTCTGGTATTATCCTGTCCAGTCGATTGCGTTCGTGCGAGTGGAGTAATTTCTAGAAAGTTCTCGAGATTCGTTCCGACCCATATGAATACCCGCAGGAAGGCGAGCTAGTCAGTTCTATTTTGGGCTACAATTGAGCGGCTTCGAAGTGAAAACTAGTGATACCAGTGAAACCTACGACTTGGCTACGACCTAATACATCGTGAGTGCTTAGTGTTTGGACCTAGTGTTTAGTGTTTGGACCTAGTGTTTAGACCTAGTGCTTGTGTTGGACCTAGTGTTAGTGAATAAAGTCTTCAAAAGAGTCAGCAGGTCTTTCTCTCCAAATTATTCGAAATCCTAACACGTAACAGTATTTTCTTATTTATATTATTTTTTAATGCTTTTTTGATATTAAACAACAATTGTTTTTTATATTTATTTTTTAAGAATCTTAAGTAATAATAATTACGAGTAAGTACTGTATGTACGTAGTACAAAGTAAGGTGCCTAATCAACTAAAATTAAATGGTTGTACAAAAATTGCACAAATTAATACAAAGTGTGGCCTTTTCTGTAATGGAGAACTTGCTGGCACCGATTATTCATAGAATCGATGAGACTGTTAATGTTATCCTGCGGCGATTGCTTCCAATGAAATTTTAGTAAGTCCATCAGTTGTTGGGTTGTTGTCACTTCACCCAAGTCCTTTAAAACACGTCTCTGGAGCATGTCCCGTACATGCTCGATGGGGTGGAGGTCTGGCGATTGTGCAGGCCAAGGCAATACCAGGATGTTTTCCCTTGCCAAGTACTCCCGTGTGTGCAAAGCTGTATGCGAAGGCGCATTGTCATGCATCAACGTGAAATCGGAGGCAAGCGTTTGTGCGAATGGACGGACATAAGGCCTTAGAACATCCTCAACGTAATTTACAGCGTTCATGTTACCATTTACAAAAACGAGCTCAGTTTGTCTGTTCTTCATAATACCCGCCCATACCATAACTGTTGAGCCGTTGTATAGATGCACTTCCTGAACGCACCTCAGTCTTTCAGTATTTCCAGGACGACGGTACACTCTTACCCTTCTAGTATCAGGCTTGAACCCAAATCGAAACTTATTGCAAAATAAAATTGTATCCCATTGTTCCCGGGTCCATATAATGTGTTCCCTACACCATTCATTTTGACGAGCGCAATTCCCATGACGTATCGGTGGGCACTTAATTGACCTTCGTGCTCGTAGGCCATACTCATGCAGTCGATTTCGCACAGTTTGGCAGCTAACAACAACACCACTTGAATTTTGTAGCCTTATACTTATCTCTCAGGCGGTCAACATCAGCTGGCGTCTTGCAGTCATTTGTATGTATCGATCTTACCGTGTGGTTGTACACCTTCCTCGACCTGGGTGCTGCTCAGCAGGATCTCCCGTGTTAGTGTAACGCTGATGAAGACGGCCAATAACGCTTCTGTTGACACCAAAATACCGAGATACCTGAGATTGACTTCTTTCCGCTTGCAACATCCCTACAGTTTTTTGCATTTCATCTGCGTTCAAATGACGTCGCTCCATGACGTAAAAAATGTCTCAAAATCCAAATTTGTTTAAACTTTTTTCAAATTATTGTTTAAATCATACAATTGATGCAGAATACTAAATTTTAATAAGCAAAGAAAACGCTATAAAATTCGAACAAATGCATTTCGGTTTTGAATTTGTGAAAAGTGGGTTCCATAGCTTAATGACTTATGGCATTCTGTTGTGGGGACACGCTGTCGATGTTAAAACAATCTTCGTGTTGCAGAAACGAGCTGCTCGAGCAATTTATAAACTAAGACCTAAAGTATCACTTAGAGAAAAGTTTAAAGAAATTAAAATAATGACATTGCCGTCACTATATATATGTGAAAACATAATGTACGTAATAAAAAAATATTGTATTATTTAAAATAAAATTGTGATCAGCATAATGTTAATACAAGAAACAAAGATAAACTTGCTGATCATGTCAGCCGCCTCAATAAAATCACAAAATCTTTTAAAGGGTAATGTATACTTTAAAATGAGATCCCAACTGACATTCAAGATCTACCCCTTAACAAGTTCAAAACTACAATAAAACGAAAGCTTTATGCAAAAGCTTATAGCGTATCAGACTACTTAGGTGATAAAAATCCATGGGTACAAGCCTCTCGCCTATCAGTCAATAATAATAATATTAATCTTTAAGCACTTATTGTTAAAAAATTGTTTATAATTTTGTTAAAAAGAGCGTCCCTCAGTTTCTTGCATATTCTTCTGAGAGGAACCAGCATTTTTGAATGCCCCTTTGTGGTAACATTCTTCCACAAAGTAATAAAATTCGCTCTTGTGACGTACTTCAAGATTATGTTACATAACTACGAAATAAAGATATTTTGATTTGATTAGATAAAAATTGATAATGAACCTACTACATGAAATCTTTTTTTCTAATGGTAAGTGTTAGAAAGGGACAAAAAAGGTACTCATTTTGCCTCCTTACGGCTTACAATTTAAAGTAAACGTTATGCGTAATGCAAAGGTTTCATTTTTGTATTATACAGTTTCGGGAGTGCACAGTCTTGAACCTACGTTGTAGGTAGGTACTATTACGTCCATGCCATAATTACATGATTTCTTTGACACCCATTATGTGTGATGGATCCCTGGGGCCCTGTATAAAAGTCGTAAATACATACCAACATCTATCTGCAATCGACAACATTTAAAAAATTTAATCCTTATTTTCCATTGGTTTATTACAAATTAAAAAGTAAAATACGGTACCCGCATTTATTTTTATCGATATAATAATATTTTCCTCGTTTCAGCGAATTCAAAAGTTACTTATTCTAAAAGGTCTTATCTGAAAAATGACGTCATTTTCGCTTAATTTTAACCTATGCCCTATAAAAAAATAATTAACATTTTAATAGTTGATGCTTTGGTTTAAATAGTATTTATTTTATCACTTCTATGTTTACAACTTTTACAGAATACCTACAAATGACATCATCACCCTTATTTATGAATATTGCGTTTTTTTCATAAACTGTAGAAAATTTTATATAACTATATAAGTATCGGCTTCAAAAATGCTACAAACGAGTTTTTTTTTTTTAATTTAAAATATGAAATGTTGTCAGTTGGGTTAGGGGATAACAATTGCTTGTCACCACATTCCATACAAATATTGCACCCTGAATGGTCATACTTTGTGGGAACATTTTACAACAACAATGAGAAACCTAGAATAAAGGTAAAAAACTGGTCAAGTGCGAGTCGCACTCGCCTACTCGTTTCTCAGTAAATGCCTACCGAGCCATAATCTGCAGAATAGTATAAGTAGCAAAAATTTTATATTATAGGATGGTCGTTTTTGTTCACATATTTTTACGCGGTATTCAATAGGAAAATCGCAAAATTTTATAGACATACAGTTTCACACAAACGAAAAAGGAGAAGTATGGAAAACTGTTTTTTTAAATTTATCTCGAGATCAAATGGAATAGACCACTGTAATTTTCTTATAAAATATACAATTTTTCTAAAATGAGACAGTATGGGCATATATTAATCTGTAAGGGATACGAGAAAACTGTATTTAGAAACTTAGCTCTTTTTTGATAAAAATAAAAATTGCAGATTTAGTTTTTTTGGTCAAATGCGATCTTTACGAAAAAAATCGTGATTTTTTTAAACCAGGTAATTTCTTTTTTATCAGTAATCAACCTGTTGGACCAAAAAAAATCTAAACACGGGAAGTTCATTAAATTTTGAATAAAACTGTTTTAATATAGTTAGTTGATATAAAAATACTTGCTTTCAAGTATTTTCCGTTTCTGTTAATATATTTAATTAATTACGTAATATAAGAACAGTTTTTTTCAAAAGTTAACCATTAACTTCATGTGCCATCTAGTCCCAAACTAAGCAAAGCTTGTATTATAGATTCCAGACATCTGATATACATACTTAAATATTCTTTATAATATATACTCGCACATACATAGAAATTTAATCCCAGACATGGAACAAATACATGTTCATGCACACAAATATTTGTCCCAGGCAGGATTTCAACTGGCTTCTCTAAGCTACTCCGTGTACTTAAGCCTAGTACGCACTAGAGCACGCTCACACGAATGAGCCGCTCATTTGTCCGAGGCGTTCAAGTGCGGACGTCTGAGCGCACTCGCTCCGAGCAAGTCTGAGCACGCTCAAGGCGAGCCGCCAACGTGTCGGTTTTCTGCCGTGCTCAAAGGCGAGCCAGTACTCGCTCAGCACTCAGTGTGGACGGCCGAATCAAGATGGCTCACGAGCGAAGCCCAGTGCATGCTACCGCGTGGGACAACGAATGTTGTTTGATTTTATTACGATTATATTATTTATGTGAACAAAACAGGGTCTTATGGGACACTAAGTGCGAAGAGTATTTTAACAGAATCAAAAAAGAAGACGCCTGGCGAGATATTAGCACGAAAATGAACGTCATCACTTTCGCCTTGCGACATGTGGGTAAAATTATGAAATGGTTCATTCTATCCTTCAAACGTTAGTTTCCGGATCAAATTAACTGAATGTTGTCTCCGATAACGATATCTTTCTTTTGTCCGCCATCGAGGCGTCTTTTTCTCCAAAAAAAAAAAATTATTAAAATAAATGCGGCAGCAGCTATATGCTGACACTCAGGCATCTTGAGTCACGCATCGCCACTGAGGACTGAGCGGCTCACCTTAGCTTCAAAATACACTGAGCATCTCCTGAGCGCGCTCATATTGCTGAGCGGCTCATTCGTGTGAGCGTGCTCTAGTGCGTACAAGGCTTTAGGGTCTCTAACCACTCGGTCAATAAATCGAAAAGCGAGCATAGTGAAATTTTACAGAATATAGTGAAGTGCTCATTGAGTGCTCTCATGTGATATCCCACACAACTAACCTATGTTTAAAACATTTCCCACAGGATTTTTTGCCCATTTTAGAATATCGAAATAGGTATGTAAGTGTCAACATATGTAAAGCTATGAGTATTCAAAATCCAATTTTTACGTGAAGCGATTTTTTAGGTAAATGCCTGTCAAAGACTAACAGGCAGACAAACAAAAAAGAACCAGACAGAGAACTGAGTGATCTAAAAGGATCCGTTTTGACCTGTGAGGTCTGGCACCGTAAAATCGAATTTACAATTACTGAACAATGTAAAACGCAAAAGTCTTCAATGTCCAACTGAGTGATGACTGGGCTTAGCAATTACTGATTGGCTTACTGTAGATATAGCAGTAAAGTATTGTGTGCAGTAGGCAATGGGGCCTAGCCAGGACGTGCGGTGTGTGCAGGTCAAGATCCTGGTGCCAAACTCGACGGCCGGCATGATCATCGGCAAGGGCGGTAACTACATCAAGCAGGTTAAGGAGCAGAGTGGCAGCTACGTGCAGATCTCGCAAAAGGCCAAGGAGCTCTCGCTGCAGGAGCGCTGCATCACTGTTGTAGGTCAGTTTCACCGGTACCTAATCAATTTTTACGACTTTCAATAAGTGTGTGCAAACATCTTATATTGAATAAAAACTTTTTGAATTTGAGTTTTACGGTTATAAGCCACCAGGGGTTGCTATAGTAAATATGTTTCTCTAATACGACTGGCCCGATTTTGATGCGGTTTTTTGCATTACATGGCTAAGTATCAAAGTAAGTTTTTAGATAGGTTTTATGTTTCTATGCCACTAGGGAGCGCTGTAGCATATGTGTTTGTCTAAAACGGCTGAACCAAATTTAAAGTGTTTTTTTTTTCAATTATACTTAGAGGTTCTTAGATAAGTTCAAGATTATAAGCCGCCAGGGAGCGCTGCAGTATATATGTTTCTTTAAAAATATACTACTAGCTTTCCACCCGTGGTTTTGCACGCGTGGAGTAGTACACATTTGCAGTAAAATCGCAATAAATTGATATGTATGTGTTCACTGGACTGAGTGCTGCATGGCGCTAATTATTAGTGATGCGGCTAGCAACCAGCGGGCGACCACGGCACCTCGAATGCCATCATACATTGTCGCCGCTGCGTAGTGCGCCTGCGTTGCACTGCCATTTTTTTTTTCTTAAATTATGCACTAAATTGTTACTGCCAATAATGTAGGTATTAGTAGTAACAATTTTAATTTCGTTATGATTTTCAAACAAACTTTAATCCCCTGTTTTACCCCCCTTAGAGGTACAATTTTAAAAGATCCTTATAATGCTTATCACACAAAAGAAATTTAAGATTTGAATTTTGTGAGTCACTTCAGTGCTCCTTAAAAATGACTGAATTCCCATTTACCCCATCAACCCCATGTTATAAACCTCGCCTTTTGTCCAATTGACAATGGAACATTTGGTCAGTCCCAGAACAATAAGAAAGACCTTTTGCAAACTCTCTCTTTATGAAGCAATTAAAGGCTACCTAAAAAACATACAGTACGGCGCGCCCAACGAAATTGTGTCTGGAGCCGATAACAAAAAGCATTGGGAATAGGCACTTATATAAGAGCAACGCACGCAGAAAACCTACTCTAGAAACTAGATGTAAAAAACCCGTAAGTTATTCCAAAATTCTTCTATCGTGTATTCATTAAATAAAGTAGAACGAAAAATAGCAGAAATCATTCACAAAAGGGTTACCTCACCAGGCTTGATCGCTCAAGCCTTAGACGAAATTAGCGGTATATCTTGAAGAGTATGCTGGAGGTAGCAGAGGATACATCTAAAACAAAATATGGGAAGTTCTGGAAGGAAACACAATAACAAAGACCATAAAAGTGCGTAGAATCTCCTAGTATGGACGTATTCTAAGACGAAAAATACTCCATCTACCTACTACATGCAGCATATAACTATAACGAAGGAAAACGAAAAATAGGTAGTCCTATTTATACATGGAAATGCTCCTTAAACCATGACATCAATGACTACATCAACTACGACAAGTAACACTGGAAAAGAACTGCGGCAAACAGAAAAACACTAAAAAATAATGGCAACGAATACAGAGTTAAACCTTGAAACCCAATACACCTAGTTAACGATCGAAGCCTCAAAGAAACGAACTGCCACGATTGCAGTAAATACTAACCCATCTTCTACTACGGATGGACACTTGGTTCGTAAGCAAAAAGAAGACACATATTAAATGCAGCACTTGAGTATACAGTAGGAAGAAATAGACAGAACAATATTCACCTCGAGGGCTTCTCTGGACCAAGACATGCAGTACTACGAGCGTAGCCACCGAAATTGGATCCGGCTAGCAGGAGATAGACAAGGAATAAAAGAAGCAGTGGTAAATATAGTATAGTGGTAAATAAATGCAGCTTTATCCTCTCGTCATTTATATATGTACACAGTATAATATTTATCCACCCCTCCTTTCTCTGGCTGCAGGTTGCATGTAAACTGGCCGGATATAAAAAAATTCCCTCAATCCCCTTCCAAGCTGCAATGACGTACACTCCCTCCTATAACCACGCCCCCTTCGGTATATCGGGATTTATCCCTTTCAGTTGCATAACTTGCTGAAAGAGAGGCACTTATGATGATGATAATGGCATGTTTTTTTTTTAATTGTTAGCCACTAAGCCAACTAAACAATAAAGTTCAGCATTGACCCACACTATTGATTATTTGTTTCAAAATAAAAAAAACTGTCCCTTAAGAAAATCAGTTTACAGAATAAAGTTTGCAAAAATACCTTTAATTTCGATTTTGTGATTTCTTATTCAATGGAGTTTAATAAACACGGTAAAAAGAGTAGTGAAGTTGTGATGGGGTAGATAAAAAAATTAAAAAATATAATGCAGTAAACAATCTAAACATTAATTTATTAAAGAATATACTGTAAATTCGTCCTCTCTTTAAAATTTTCTTGTTTATCATCATTTAGATACTATTTTTAATTCGTAGTTTTTAGTTTTTTAATTAGATTTTAATTTGGTAAACAATCTGAAATCGAATTAGTTGCTATACTTTACCACGCATGGTGCTATACTGAATTGATAACTAGTTATTATTTTTTACAGCAGATGGCGCTCTCCCTAGAACTGTTTTTAATAAACCTCAGCTACATCGATTTATATGTCAGGATAGGCCGTATAGAACATTTGACAATACGAGCGGTGGCCTCAAATCGTTATTGTTAACACCATTTGTTATTGTTAATTAAAACTACATAGTCAGTGAGCAATCAACCTATTATTGAGACATAGACGTAACCTTGTCGGGACGTACTTAATGAAATAATGAAATATACTCTTCTACATACATAACTACGTATTAAAATTAAAGGAAACGTTTCACAATGTATGGGCATCTGGGCTTAAACATTTTACATTACTTTAAAAATACACAATCAAAGTGATTAATAAGTTTTACTACGAATCTCAGCAATCGGGCGTATTTTCTAGCTGTACAAAATATAATTTGAATTCAACAATTAAAACATTCTGACATAGTGGTATATAGAAAGGCAAACAAAACTGTCGCATATCCTAACACTGTCATCTGCCAGGACAGTGACACTCCAAACAATTTTTTTGTTGAGATAGCACTGCCTACGTTTTGTGAAAGAAATAAATAGGTATATTTCGCGTATTTTATGTGTGAACAAGATGGGCGCCTACCGTAGGCAGCGCTATCGCGAAAAAAAAATGTTCATGAAGGTCTTCTGTTCTGATGCCATTTGGAGTTTGTCAATCTTGACTGAATTTAACATTTGTCTATCAATATATGTCAAAAAATCCGTATAGTCTTTTTATATTGTAGAATATTGATAGAAATCATTTTTGTACAATGAAGATACTAAATAAATAAAATTTTGTATATTTTTACGAAGATCCTTTTATTTTTTTCCTATTTTTTATTAAGGTGTACAAAGACCTAGCCCAGAGTGAAACATCTCGTTCAACAGTGTTATGAAACTAAAAATAAAGTGTTGCCATGATTGAGTCATATGACTGTTTGCAATTACCTCATAGAGTGACATTGTATTTTGTAGTATTTTCTTTCATAAAATTTGTTACTCCATATAATTGAATAAAAATCAATTTACACGTTTATTATGAATATTATATTCCATCCAATATAATTATTATATGTTATCTATGTACGAATTTTTTTGATATAAGGATACAAAAAAAAAACAATGTTTTAAAATGGAAAATATGTGTATTATGATTTATTATCACAAAAGTAGTCTTTTTATTTTTCAAAGAAAATATAGTGTGTTATCATTGGCCATCAAATAAAACAAGTTCTTTAAAGGGTGTAGCAGGATAGTCTTTGGAAAAATGCCCCCGAAGCCTGGACTTCGAAACTATGACCAAACGATTCCTTATATAGGATGTGTACAATGTATACAATTTCGACCCCCCACTACCCCCAATCGGCTACGACACCCAATTGTACCTAAAATTGTATTATTATTTTTCTCTATATCTATATAACTGACTGATTTCAAGCTATGCACTGATATTGCTGTGATTTAAAGTAATACTGCAAAAAATCTAGAGTTCTTGACGCCTCCTATCTTTAAAAAAAGAAAAGGAAAAATTAAAACAACCTGTATTGTGACTTTCTTTGGTGGCACAAACACAGTTTTTTTTATTTTGCAAACCCAACCCAACTTACGCGATTCTCAAAATTCGCTAATCGCTAAGGCCATAATAAGAAATCTCTTTTTGTTTATTGACCTTCTTATAGTTTGTGCAACCTAACACAATTTTTGGCGTTTTTACAAATTAACAACGATAATTACAACGACGTGCACGCAATGATATTCCGAACGTGATTAAGTTGACGACTGTCCTAAAAGTAGAATTTAGGACAGTTAACGTGGAGACATTGAGACGCCTTGTTCGCCCTGTCCTTACATATATGTCAATGCCCAGCTATTAAATTTTTAACACAAATAAATTTTCAAATATGTATTATTTTAGAAAAACACGTATTGTTTGAAATAAGAACAATCGAATACAACCATGTGACATAAAAATGGCGCTACATCTATGTTTTAATACAAGTATATCAGTGGAATTTTGGTAAATGTGTGCAGGTGAAAAAGAGAACAACAAGAAGGCATGCCTGATGATTCTGCAGAAAGTGGTCGACGACCCGCAATCGGGGTCATGCCCAAATGTATCTTATGCGGACGTGGCTGGGCCCGTCGCCAACTACAATCCCACCGGGTCGCCATATGCCGCTGCGGGCGGGGACGCGCACGCTTTAGCCCCACCCGGTGCTGCCGTTACGCCTGTTTTGCTCAACGGGCTGGCCGCACTCAACCTGACCTTGAGCCTGGCGCCACCTGGCACCGCTTCACACACGCCGCTCACTCAGCACACGCTCGACCACATCAAAGCGGCGTTGCGACAGGCCGGATATGCGGATGCCTCCATTGCCGAGATGAGCGCCGCGCTAGCTCTGCTCGTCAAGCACGGAGTGCTGGGTCTGGCGCTGCCGACCGCGCTGCCCGCCACCCCGTTGTCTGCTGCGTACTTTCCGCTGCCGGCCCAGGAGCCGCCCACTGTGTTCGGGCCCATCGGCCAGGTTGGCCTCGGTCAGTACCTTTTGTATCCACATGGTCTCTCTTTTCGGTGCCGTCCCACTCGAGCGTCGCCCGTCGCGCCGTAGGCCGTGCGGGTGCGCCGGCCATCGTGCCGTGCCGCTGCCACGAGAGCGCGGTGGTGTTGCAGGCGGCGCGACGGGCGGCGTACGCGGCTCGCTCGAGCGTTTCGCGGACGTTGCATTTGAGGCGTTCCGCCCCTCAGCCGTGGCGCCGATCTCGCTGGGCGCCGGCGTAGGCGGCTTTCCCGCACCCGCCTCGCTGCTGCCGCTCAGCAAGAGTCCCACGCCTGCAGATGCCGGCTCCAAGGACTCCAAGAACGTCGAGATCGCCGAGGTCATCGTCGGAGCCATACTCGGTCAGTCCCGCTAATTACATAATAATTATTAATCATTTCATATTTCAAAATTGTATTATAGAGAAACATTTTTAAGGTTTTAAAAGTATTGCTTGATTGTTGCATTTTGCAACACTTTTTAGTACCTACAGTACGTTTTTTTTTTCATAATAAAATAAAGAGCTTACCTAGAAGGCGAGTGATGTAGGTATTGCAATCTCATTATGATAAAACTTCAGTATGATGCATTTTGCTTTATAATTTTTATCTGTAATGTCTTAATAAACAGTTTTAACAATTAGAAAGTGAATCATCGGTTTTTTTTGTACTCTTCGAAACAGAATTATACCATTAATTAGGCTATCAGTTGACCTTTTATAAAGAACTCTCATATACTAGTCATTTTTAAAAATCATTTTTTGGGCCTTGTTACTCGCCGCGCCTTAAAAGGTTATCTTATCGACTAAACACTGGAATTTCCATACAAGATTTCTTTCTCGACGTCCCTAAAAGAAATAGATAAAGTCACATCGCTATCCCAAATTTAACCATGCAGAGGTGAATAAAAAAAGTGCTTGATCAGAAAATATTTCGGTCTTCACTAAAATCCATAGAGTTTTACAATGTAGCTAGTTCCAAAGAAACTAAATTCCCAGATTTAATGGTACCTAACCAATTAAATGAATATGTTAATGTTCAACTCATGTCTGTTATTGTATAAACGATATTAACAAAAACTGTTATTTGACTCTCTGGTTGCTTCTTCTCTTTCTAGCATTTCCAAACCAGTTGCACATTTATTGTCACTTCCGATAAGTGTGCGTAATGTACATATTGTTTTTTTTTTTGTACATGTACCACGCCAAAGAAAATGGCGCATTGTTGGTCATAGAAAAGGCAATGATGTTGCTTATTGTAAATCGTAATATCACTGAAATTCTGGACCAGAAGTCGAAGTAGATGCATGATTCTCAGCATTGGGCTTAGCGTCCATTTTTTTTAAAATAGAAGTACTCTAAATATGTGTTTAGAATGTCCATCAAAAATAAAAAATATTTAATTTCGGCATAAAATGAATATAAAAAACTAAATTATTTAAAAAAAACCCGACAGCAAAACCCTTAACTGAAAAGAGCAAAACCGGCCAAGTGCGAATCGGACTCGCACACCAAGGGTTCCGTACAACCATACAATATTAAAAAACGAGCATGACGTTAATCGAACTCAACCATTAATCGTTATTATTATGTTTTTTTTTTTAATTTGTTTCGAAACAAACAGTCATTTACATCTATGTTTATACAAAAAGAACTTAATATCTAGACCTAGAGTTTCCTATATAATTACCATAAATAACTTAGCTGTGGTCCGCCTACTCGACAGAAAAACAACAAATAAATAAACTGACCTTAATTCTTATCTCCTTCAGTAAATGTTGACTTAATACATTTTTTAAAAACAACTGAGGAATTACTAAAAATATCAACATTGCCAAACCTATGATTGTAAACTTCACACACACGTCTAACAAATGAATTTCTAGTATGTCTACTATTTGATGTATTTATAGAAAATAGATTCATCTTTCGACAACTTCTTTCTCGCTTACGAGGTACTCTAAAACAAATTCTGGATAAAAGTGCTGAAAGAATTATGGCATAATAATAATAACATACACATCACAACAACGTCTAGGCCCCAAACTAAACATTAACTTGTGTTTTGGGTACCAAGCAAAGACGTCACATACATATGACATCCAAGACCTGGTACCAGTATCAATATTCATCTTATAAATTCTGACCTGACCTGGGATTCGAACCCGGGACTCCCAGCTTCGTAGGCAGGGTTGCTACCCACTAGGCCAAGTGGTCGTCGATATAAAAGTATTTTTAGAAATATATTTCGTTTTTATTTCGTTAGTTATTTAGAAAGCGCTTGATGTTCTCTAGCTAAACCGAAAAATAATAATATGAGAGCACTGATAGCTAGAAACATTTTTTATTACAGTGAACCTTTGACTTTTAGTATCGATTGTGAACAGAATAAGCTCTGCAAAGGAAAGCGTAAATTTATAGTACCTAGTAATACAATGTAGTTTTCATCATACAATGTTTTTTTTTAAATGGTTTTGGAGAAAATTTTAAAATTATGCATCATTTCGGGTTCTAACGAAAAATTTAGAAAAAATGCTATTTTCTCAAAAACTATAAATTTTCGCTGAACATACATGGGGGTCCTTAGAGTAGCACCTGGACCTCTCTGTCGATGGTTTTCGTTTGGATCATATGTATATGTACGACACCGTGTATATGAATTAAATGGTATAAGGTATTGCAGGCGGGGACAAAAAAAATTGCGAAACATTTGTTGTAAAAATCTTTATTTTTATATAAAGACCATCACCTAACATGTTTTGATTATTATTTTGTCTCCGTCTGCAATACCATAATACCATTCAAGTCACAATTAGATCACTACATTAAAAAAAAATGGTCACATACAATATGGTAATTGGTAAGCTATTTATACTGATATTAATCCTTATCAAATTAAAATGTTATTTATGATAAGCATTTTATGCACATTATAATTGCCCTTTACAGCATACAATTTAAATTTTATCTTAGGATTATCAAAAATGAAAACTATGGCGCGACAAACTTAATTCAAACGATCCCACACCGACGCGATACGCGTGATACAAAAAATATATTTTAATTTGTCAGAATTGGAAATAACATATATTAAAAAAATCCAAGTAGAATGAACATAATATGTTACATTTAAATTAAATACATGCTCGACGCAACAAGCTGATACGATATCACGACCGAAAAAAAAAATGTAGGCATATATACCTACCTGATATCCATGCGAAACCGGGGCGGGTCGCTAGTGATAGTATATATTAATATCTGCCTAAGTAGGTATGGGACACAAAAACATTGCATGGTGTATTCTATGTTGTTCAAACCAAATTCTATAAAATATATCTATTTGTTTTTCTCTTTTCATTTATAAATTTCTTTCTATCAGTGAAGTGGTTTTGCAGTAGTTTCTTTTTATAATTTTTGCATGTATGATAATTATGATCAAAGTCTAAAACCTAGAATTATAGAGTGCCAGACTCGTTATGTAGAGCGTGGGTGGCGTGTTGTAGGTCCCGGTGGGCGCAGCCTCGTGGAGATCCAGCAGATGTCGGGCGCGAACATCCAGATCTCGAAGAAGGGGACGTTCGCGCCGGGCACGCGCAACCGCATCGTGACCATCAGTGGCTCACAGACTGCCATCAACAACGCGCAATACCTCATCGAGCAGAAGATTCAGGAGGAGGAGTTGAAGCGCACGCGCCACAACGCTATCTCTGGTCTTATGCAGTAGGGGTCTCGTTCGCCCCGCCTAGTCAGCCGTTACCGAGCCCGGGTTGCCGACGCGTCCCCGTGATAGCCCGCCGCGCGGCAGCCCGCCCCGCACCCCACACCCACTACCTGTTACCGTTACATTGTTATTTAGTACATTATTCGGTGTCGTGGACAAACGAGCGGAGAGGTTACGCCCTCTGCCGCCGGAATGAGTACAATTTATTATTCGTATCGTTCGTTTCATATCGATTATTTTAAATGTAAATCGAATTTATTTTTATAATGATTGTGATGGATTTAATCTATTCCATAGGGATGACGTCACTCCTCATTTCTCTGTGAAGATCTTTATTTTTTTGTATGTTTGTATATAGTTATTTTTGTTACCGTTTAATATTTTATCGCGTTCAGAGGAATGCTCCGGGGTCTATATATTTTATCTTTGAAGCGGATTAAATATATTTATATGGTCGTAGGACAAACCGCGACCGGCGAGGTACAATTTACAGACGAGAGTCGCCCCCGGCCCCCGCCCGCCCGCCGCCAAGTACAAACGTCTGGAGTACATAGTTCATTTAGTTCCGTCTGCAGTCACTGCACTGGGCGTTGAGGGGGGCGGCGGCGGCTTCGTCGCCACGTTGTGAGTAATGATATAGCGTCGTTAACATATGTTATAATCGATCTTGCAATTGCAGCCATTAATATAAGCGGTAAGTTAGACGGCGCGTGGTGCGCCCCGCGGCCACGCGCCTATCGAATGTCGATTACGCGAGCTCAATTTTCCCGTTACGGTTCCCCGTTAGGACCGATAAGCGTAAAGATGAACGCGTCAATTAGCGGCGTCGGGGCGGGACATTCCAGCTAGAGTAAATGCCGGGCCTGAGCCCAGCGCCGCGCCCCGCACCCCGCACCGACGCCCACGCCCCGAGCTGTTACGAAATCTAGTTAGATATAATTGTCACGTTACCCGTACGTGGATAGGTAATTATAAATTACTACAAAATGTTAATGTTGTTATATTTGAAGTTGTTATAAATATTTGAGAGTATATTAGTTGGCGGGCGGCGGCCAGGCCGGAGCGGCCGTTCTCGTGATAGTCGCCCCGCCCCTTGCCGCCGCACCTACGTTTAGCGCTTAAGAGGTTTCAGTGTCCTAGCATAAGGTAGGTAGTTAGGACTCAGTGTCGGTTGGCCGTGCAGCGGACAACTCGAAACGGGGCGGGGCGGGGCACGGCGGCATCGTTCATCCCCTCCCCCTTGCCATCATTTGTAAAGACTGAGCAATCAATTCGCAGACCCGCGCCGCTCGCCCCGCCCCGCGCCGCCTACGTCGCGCTGCGCGGGTCGTCCATGGATTTTATTTTGTGATGTTAGTTTTGTCGACACGCTCGGCGAGAGATGGGTTCACAGATGTTATGTATATCAAATATTTTTAATTAAGTTTGAATCGAAATGTTAATTCTGAGTTACTATTTTAAAATAAATAAAAAGTGTTAGACGAGTCAGTGTTTATGTTCCGGGATGAGATGTGTCGCGTTGCCCGGCAACGGCGGTACGGACATTAAACAAATACCAAATAGCTGTTCTTTCACTCACCTCGACTAGCTCTATGCCAAACTTGGCACTTGGCTGTTCCTTCTCCCGCAACATTATGTAACCCACACTTTAATTGAGAACAGTATGTGGTACTAGCACGAAGGTCAGACGAAGTGCTTTGCTGCTCTACTTTAATAAGCCGGGAGCCCGTGACCAAAGATTGTCAGGAGTTTTTTAAATTGGAATTTTTGAAAAATGATGTCTAGTAACTTTGTAAGTCAGTTGGATATGGGTGCGGTAAGATGCGGTGCCCTTTTTTAAAACAAGTTTCGATCATGGACTACCCTGCTAGGTATATAAGGTCACAAAGTTTATTCAGAGCAGAACTGAAATGTATGTGCTTTGATTTGGCAACATGTGACCAGTTCGGTCTTCTCGTGAGGGTGCATCTCACTTATACTAACTGATCGTGCACAACAACAATCTGATTATAATTTTTTAAATATAGGTTTGAGTTTTACAGTACATAATTACCTATTATTTAATCTAAATTATGAACTCTATTAAAAACTTTGCAATAAGTACCACATGATGGTAATTTTTTGTTTGGTGAACACTCCGTCACCGATCCACGGCGCTATAAAGTGAGGTGAGGCCAGCAATGACTTGATGTCATTTAATGAGAGGTTTCACTAGCGTTGTATATAGTGCAGTGTCAGCTGAGCCAGATAATTAACTCGTGCAGCAATGGACTATGCTTTCATTTGTTGATGCTGTGGTAAGTTATGTTATGCCTCGCGGGTCGTGTAGGGGGGATGTTTCGCCCACTCGTCTGCACGTAATTCGTGTCGCATAGTTCCAAAATACATGTGGGTTTTTTTGTTCAATTATATTTTTGCAACAACCAAGATTACCTTTTATAAGGTACCTATATTTGTTAGGTATTTGTACAGTCTTTAAATTATTTTAACAGTTCTATCATTAATGCATAAATTGAGCTCGATAGCGCTTATTTTGTGCAGTACTCCACATTTCTTGCTGATTTTATATTTAATTAAAATTGTGTCTAAGATAACACTGTTGTAATTACTAGACTGTAAATAGAATATATTTTTTCTTTTTTATGTAGCAGTGCAACTAACAATATAATAGAAATAGAATTGTGAATACATCCTTGTACACTTTTAACAGTGATTTTTACTGGTAACTCTGCTGTAGTAACGTGAACCGTCTTTTACAATGAAACTCACACTTAGTCCAGTAGGTACGGCGCCGGCCGGCACGGCGGGTGGACGCCCACACGGCAGTAACCAGCACAACAAAATAGATTAATGCGGTAGTGCAAAAACGCGGCTCATTGAATAAGTAGGTAGATGTCTAAATTCGAAGTCAAGTAATTTAATGGGTCATTGCAAATAATGTTTCTTTAATAATAGCCTTCCTAAAAATTAAGTAAAGGTATAGGTGCCTACTCCCGCGCTGTCTACTGAACCGACTGACGGCGCAGACTTCATATGTACGTTTGTGAAAACGGAATATATTTTAATCATTTGCATTATTGGGATGATGATTTCTGATGCTTTCCCATTATTATATTATCCTAAAGATTTTTTGTTCATTTATGATAATGGATGCTTGTTGAAGCCTATGTTGGTAGATATGGTAGCTTCATGTGGATTATATAAGATTCTATACAAAAGAGATTAGAAGTAATGAAAAGGAAAATAAAAGAAATTTACATCTCAAGTATATTTCTTTTTAATGGGTAAGAAAAATGCAACAGAGCTTTGTGAAAAACACTCGTCGGTATGTTGTACACCAACTCTCACATAACAATATGTTCCACTTTGCACACTATACATTGCAGTAGGTAGGTACTTATATTATAATTATGACATTATTTGAAACAACAAAATTACACTGACATGAAACTTCCACAAAGCTTTGTTCGTATTATTACTTACAGTACACTACTTCTATTAACTAGTCATAAAATTAAGACAAAATTAAAACAATCTGAATGAAAAATTGTATAAAATAAAAATATTGTTACACAAAATACTGACTTGCAGTACACCATAGAAAGAAATTAAATGAAGATTATATCAAAATGGAGATTCAAGGATAGTACACTTACTTGGACGGAATCTTAAATACTGTAATAATTTATATATAAATAATGACTTGTAAAATAATGCATGGATGTCCATAGAGCTACCACATTGACAACAAAAATATGAGCAAAAAATATATGTCAGTTGATGTTTTAAAATATTCGCTGTAAAGTAGAATTAATTTTGTGATCTAAGTACATATCATATTTGTACTTGCAAATTCAAAAGAAAATGCTTCTTAAATTACATTTTACGTGTAAATAAACAAATTGTTTGTTTAAAACAATGATGATGGCGTGTCATCTGCGTAATAACAGTACCTAAAATTTTGCTCACATTTTTGGTTTTGAGGTGTGACACATGTTCATTATTATGCTATCTAAGAAGTAACGTCAACACAATCAATATAAAATATCATTTCAATTCTTATATTACTATTAGAACAATTTTGGTATGTAAATAAACTTTAAATAACTAAGAAATACAAAATCTATTCAATACACAGCTGACAAATGTACAAGACAATGACAAAAGTATGTATATCAGTTGCTTAGTATCCTTACTTTGGGCTCTGCCTAGTTTAGGACTAGGTGGACATGTGTGAGAAGCCCCAGGTCTTATTATTGTTGTTAACGGTTACACCCCATTACACTTTAACCGATTGACGAAAAAAAATTAGATAGTATTCAAATCAGAAAAACTAGGTTTATAAGTTTTTTAATTTTTTTTTATGCATCATAAGAAAACAAAACTTAAATGTACAGTTTTTTTTTTCCAAATTGTTCAATTTTTCACATGTTGAAAATGCAATTACATAGTTTTATGTTGAACAGAAAAATGAAACAATTTCAAAAAAAGTTTTTTCATATGCTGTACAACATCTAAAAAATTCATATAAATCTAATTTTTGTTGATCTGAATACCAGTAATTTTTTGCGCCAATCGGTTAAGGTTTAATGAGGTACCTATATACAATTGTAACACCCTTTGTATGGAAATTTGCCACTACACAATCCTCTTAAATCATTATCATACCAGAGCTGCACGCCAGTTCTAGAATTGATGTAAACTAGTCAAGTTTTCAAGTGGCAACCACGAACCAAACTTCGTAGCGTGAGGCGGTTAACTACCAGTTAATGTGGCTGTCCTTGGTTACGGGTGACCCAAGACCGTATGTTGTGGCGATCTAGGGAAAAGTCTATGTCCAACAGTGGACATCCAACAACTGAAATTATTGCCATGAAATATCTATAAATAACTAATGACAATTATATTAGACGTTAACCAGATGACACACCTTTTTATATGGTAGGTAATAATGTTTTTGCCGCAGTTAGTTCAAAACCTAAGTCCAGATTATTTTACACTAAAGATGGACAAACACCACCAAAATGTATCAACTGTGTTCTGCAAATTCTTAATTTATAAGATAAATGGGATTAAATCTGTTCATTAGTAACTTCAACACAAATATCCATGCTATGAATAGAGTAAACGTTTAATATCTTGAAATATAAAAATGCCATGATGATTCTTTCATTTGAGTGTTAACAAAGCTGAGCTTATATTTATAGCTTATTAAATAAAAAATTGCTAGCTAAATCAAATAAAACACCATGAACAATGAAATTAATTCTTAGTTTTACGTGTTGTCCAGCTGTATTTACAAATTTACCTTTGAAACTGCATACCTACAAGTTTCTATAAAATTGTTTGAAAGTAAATACAATAGATTATTTTTCATGTCTCTTGTAAAATTAGTACCTATAGTCATACACGGATATGTAATATAGATAAACAATAGATATCAATAATAGACAAAACAATATTTATTGTTTTTCTATACAGACACTTCACACGCGCCGAGCATAGGCAAGCGCCGAGACAGCTATGCGGGTAAAAGAGAATAGGGAGATGTCTTATCTTTTACGCGCATAGTGCTGTATCAAGCGCTCGTCTCCACTCAACGAGCATGAAGTGCCGGCATTAGACTTTTTCTAATGTTTAGCCCTTAACTAGCTATGGTGTTATTACCATAGCTAGATAGATCGCTGATATATACCTAGTAATGTATATTTTTGTCTATAAATAGTTTAAGCTTGTTAATGTATGTCAAATACCTACAGAATATATGTGTTGCAAATTCATTAATGTATGAGGCATATCCTTAAGATTGTATCTCGAGCCGCGGTACATAAGGCTCGTATCGAAAGCCATCGTAGAGTGTGAACTGGAGCGGGGTAGCGTGCACGGGCCGATCGGTAAGCGATGTCAGTTCGTCTGCTAACGCAGGCGCCGTGGGCCGTTCGGCTGGGTCCATCTGCCAGCATTGCAAACACAGTTGGAAAAGCTCATCATCCACGTACCGCGGTTGCTTTGGGCGTGCGCCGTGACCCAGCTGCACCGCCAAATCGCGGCTCGGGACACCCGCCATTGGTGTCGCACCTAACGTCAACGCCTCCCATACCACGCACCCCAACGACCACACGTCCGCCTTCGTATGGAAGCGAGCCCCGCGCAGCACTTCAGGTGCCATCCATCGCGAGTAGTCCGGTAATTCGTGCGGCGGCCGAATGTGGCTCAGACCGAAGCCACCTACGCGCACCCCACGCGGACCAATCCCTACGTTCCGACACGCCAGCCGTTCGTGTTGCACGCCGCACGCGTGCAGGTGGGCCATGCCTCGTGCTACGTCCGTGCACCACCGCAGTACGATTCGCTCGTCGAGTACGCTAATTCTATCGCTACCCTCCCTAGTTCGACTCATCAGAAGCTCTTCCTTCAGAGTGCTTGGCGCATCTTCGACGACGACGAGAAGTGCGGTGGGCGACTCGCATATGCCGAGCAGCGCCAACACATTGTCGTGGTCGGCGGCACGCAACACCACATCCAATTCACGCAACATCCGTCGTCGTTCGTCACGGGGCAGTTCACGGTCCGTAACCGTGAGCACGAGGGCGCCGAGCTCAAGCCCGCGAATCGCGCCACGCCTGAACTCGCCGTACGCGCCCATTCCTACCACAGCGGCGTCTGTATCGATCGCGTCCCGGGGAATGTTTCGCAGCTTTCGTTTTAACTCGGCGTAATGGTCGACTTTAGCGTCGTCGTCGCGCAGGAAACCCGCGTTCTCGATCTCCACGTAGGGTTTGCTCAGGCTAAGCGGCATCGACTGAGAGCCTCTCTGGAGGCGCACGTGGCGGATGCGTTTGCGTAGTACGATGAGTGCGCCTACACCTACGAGCAGCAGCACAATGCCAATGGCGATCGCGGCGCCCAGCGCAACTATCAGTAGCGAAACCTCTTCCGGCTCGTTGATGTTGAGGATCACTCGTTTACTAGAGTCCGCGTAGCGAACCTTCCATATGTGGTTCTTTTCACTGACCACTCCGAGAGATACTTCCACTTCGTTAGTAAGAGGGAGAGGCGCATTATAAAATCCGTTGTACGTGCGACGATCGCCGATTATGAAATCGTTTTTTATATCTTCAGGCTCTATCTCTGCAGTTATGTAATAAGGTAAACCTTCGGCAAGGGCCGCTGTATAATTTTGCAAATTTTCCGGAATATAGCCCTGCTGATGAAGCTTAATAGAAACAATTATTCGGTATCTGGACACAGGCCCATTTACGTTTTTAGCTGGGGGAACATGAACCACCATTCGGTCGCCGTGTCGCTCTTCAATCTCAATATCAGGTGGGCTCGGGTCTGGTGTACCGATAACGGTCTCTGCTTCCGCGGTGACGTCAGGCCCGACCTCGTCGTCATTAACGGCCGCGATGCCAATCAAATATTTAGATCCAGGATGTAAATTGGGCAGCTCAGACTCTAAAGTATCATTGGCCACTCGCCACTCGAGTGGCGGCAGAGTGCTATCAGAGTAGGTGTGCAGTACGCGCGCCCACAGCGCGTAACCAGTGATGAGTGAATGTGCGAATGGTGCTTCCCATCTCATGCGCACCGATCTCTCTGTAATGAGAAGCATGTGCAATGCAGCTGGTGGCCCTGGAGCGCTCACCTCAGTGTCATATACGCTAGCGTGTGCAGTGTTAAGGCCCCCGCAACGTTGTGACGAGTTTTTGGGACAAGAAGTGTCACACAAGTCGTCTGGCACCCGGAAGAAGCCAGGCTCATTTGCGCACAAGCACACGGACCCATTCGTTAAGAGCGCGTATCTGTAGTGGAGAGGCTCGCACGCATATAGACACACGTCAGCCGACTGGCCAGTGTGAGTGTTCAAGGTGTAGTCTGCACTGAATTTGTAACAACCAAGGTAATCACCATACTCGCCAGAGTTTCGTCCAGGTAGTGATAAAACCAAACACAGGAATAGCAGTGCTACCGGCAACATGACCAACTTTCACAGCATATAGACCTTTGATTCTTACTAATACAGGTCGATACCACATTCACCAGCAATAAATTAATAATAATGGTATGTGTTTACCCAAAAACATTTTTCCTTTAATTTTATATGACTTCTAGTGTGAAGTGCTATGCAAGAAAATACGAATGTACCTTATATAAATGCACTCAGAACATTCAACTGTTTCCTACCATAATAACTAAAAATAGAAATTACAAAAAACGTTCCTTCTATAAATTTTCGGCAGTTGAATTGCACGCTGGTGCAGTTAGTTAGCTGTAGTTTCAGATGGTTTCTTATACGTTTTAACAGTACATTCATGAATGATCACAGATTACGAACGATATAAATATCTTTTCAAAAGTTTTAGGTTTTAAGGCATCACCACATAACCACCACATAAACTTCGAGATCACATAGCACTGAAATATGACTTGTTTTGCTTATTTTTATTAAATAATATTCATTGTTGATAATGTGACAGAACTTTTGATAGAACTTAGACAAGTTTTTATAATTTTTGAGTTGGCTGGTTATTCTACTTCACCCACAGACTTCACCCATGAAATCTGTCACAGGAATCTATGACCACAAACTATCTATGACCTGCTGTGCTGTGACCCATTACCACAGACCACCACAAACTACCCATCACTACCCATTACCCATAGAGTAATAAAACTACCCATGACCAGTGGTGTAAAAATCAGCTATATTTTAAAAACAAGCTTCAGAGTATAAACTACAATATTTTGCCATGTTTATTTATATGCTATGTATAGCATAACGAGCGAGTACAACGTTGTACAACGGTCAACGTATTTCGTTGGCGGCATTAGCGCTAGTCAAGTCTGAAGTCAGTCAGCGCGCGAGCGTGCTCGTTGTGTGTTTTGTTGTGCTGAACGTATCGCTCTGTTGGTAAGACGGGACTGCGGGATCGCGTGGCGATGTTGAATAGCACCAAGAGGCAACCAATACATATAATATGTTAAATCCGTTGGGTCTAAATAACGCGTTTAAAATTATGCTATATGTTATATTACCCATCACTGCCCATGACCAGTGGTGTAAAAATCTGCTATATTTTAAAAACATGCTTCATACTATAAACTATATTATTTTAGATATTTATTAATATGCTATGCTTTAGCATAACACACAGGAATGCTTATCGCGAGAATCGTTCGTTGCGTTGGGCAACGGTCACATGCTGTCAACCGACAGCTGCGCTAATGCCATGCTAATGCTAAAGCACAGCAAAAAAATCCACAGATCTTGCAGTCCCCGCAACCATCGGTTTCATTGAAAATGAACCTACCCAAACCCGATTTTCACAGATTACTTTAGTTTATTGCCACGAAAACGTGGCACTATTCTTTTCAACTCTTTAAACTCAGAAATAAATCAACGAAAAAATTCTCTGCTACCCGTGCGAAGCCGGGGCGAGTCGCTAGTTCAACATATTTGAAACATTTAGGTTTTAAACTGTAGCCTCTGATATCCTTAAACGTTCTGAACTCGATAATTAAACATTCGAACGAATACAGGCCGAAAGGCGATGACCGTAATGTTAACAAGTTCCCGAACGTCCATAAAATCTAACATGTGATGTCAAATTTCTTGTTCGATTTCCAACCGATTTCCAAAATTTTGGTTTCAAACTGTAGCTACCGACGCCTTCTAACCTTTGGCATAACACTTTGAAGCGATCCGACGAATACCCTCTGAAATATAGTAACTTATATCCACAAACACAAGCGATCGACCAAAAAATCTCATCTTTCGGAAATAATTTCTCTTACAATTACCAACCGATTTTCAAAACTTGGCCTCAAATCGTAGCTACGTTAATGGCCAAGATACTATTTTTTTTTATTCTCGATATCGGTTCCCGTTTTTGAAATATTTTGGATTTAGTAAAAAAAAATTCCGAAAAAATCCCGATTTTTTACATTTTCCAATTTTTTTTTAAAAACTTCTTAACCGATTTCTAAAATTTTGATGTCATACAATGCACAACTAAATTCTTAATCTTTTAAAACTTAAAATCTTGGTTAGACCTCATACCCTCGAAGTTATGGCCAAAAGTGCGTCTCTCGTGAAATGGATATGATAGTCATTTTCAATGACAAAAAACTGGAGCTTTTAAACCCATAATCTGATTTTTTATTTATATTTATTAAAAAAATTTTACTAACTTTAGAAAATGTTATGGTCACCTTAGTAATATGACGTCAAAAACTTCAACTTTGACAATATACACGTCAAAATTCCCCAAATTCTCGTTTTAGTTGTCAGTATAAAACCATAAATTAAGACATCCTTTTTAAAAAAATAACATAATTTCTATATATACAATGTAAAAAGCTAAAAATAACCAGTTCCTGCCGAACCTGATGCAAAGGTACCCATAACGCTCGCGGCATTACCGCGCTGGATCGCTATGGCGAGCCTCTGCATCAGAAACGACCCCGAGCGAGGGTCACACCCCCTCTCCTGCAGTCGGCGACTGATGCTCTTAATTAAATTTATGGCCTCGAGGCTCCAACAGCCCGTGGTCTCCACAGCAAAAGGAACAAAGATATAGGACATTTCTAAGTTTGAGTATTTATTGTGTTTCAGACGGGCCGCAGACTCAGCGGCCGCCCCTCCCACGCGCATTGTTAAGTTGAGGTGGGAGAGAGCGAAAGTGCTGACGCAAGTTGCGTCCCATAATAAGCACCTCCCTTTTTCCCAAGGTACCAGGGTCAAGCCATCAGGCCTCTTTCCGTCCGTGCGACTAAGACCCCGTGGTTCGGTAACACAGGGCACATTGGCCGAAATGAGGGCGCGACGAATGATATCATTAAGTGTGTGGTGACGTGGAAACCTGCCCGAGCATCTATTACAGCTCAGGGCGTGGTGACCGTTGCCTTCCACCATGGCACCACACGAGCACTGGTGAGGTTCACACACCTTACAACCCAATCGCAGTGCCACTGCTATACGAAGAGACTCATCATCGAGCAGAGTACCCACATGTGGAGAGGGCAGAGCATGCAACCATGCCCCAGATTCCAGCCGAGCCACCGCTCTAAGTCTGGCTAAATTTACACCAGAAGCCTCACCTAGGAGACGCTCATATGAGCGTTTCGCACTCGTCTCGTCCCATAGATGTTGGCATTCTGGGGTATTCGGCAGTTCTGAGGACGGATGAATATCTGACCAAGCTTTGATTGCCTCGGATATGAAGGGAATGTAAACTTTGCCACCGTTATAATGAAGTATGTTAGTGACAAGTTCCATAACCCCGTGTGTCGAAGCTAGGAAAGCCGGTAAACTCAAGTCCCGCATTCTCCGAACTCCCAAGCCCCCGTGTCGGATGGGTAATGTTGCTTGGCACCACTGGTTTTCGGATAGATCCACATTCAGGATGCTCTGAACAGTGTCTTTTAGAGCCTCATCAAAATGAGAAATATCCTGAGGAAACAACCAAGTGGGTGATGTTCTAAGAAGGTATGTAACTTTTGGAATCGCAAAACATACGCGCAATAGTGTGAGGGCAACATGGGCAGAAAGGTCCAGTAGGCGCTTTTGGGTCGAAAGTAAAAGCTGTTTTCTATGCTCTAGAGCCAACGGGATGGCCTCCGGGAATATGGGCGAACCCAGGAGACTGAAAGAGTATCTATCCAGTTGAACTAGGCCTAAGATTAAATCCTGAAAGTTTGTTAGACAGGATTTCGACGAAGAACTGCAGGGGTAGATTTTGCATTTCGCTGTATTGATTTCGAGCCCCAACTGACGTAAGCGCGGAAACAGTTCACGGATGTCCCGCTCCACCGAATCAGGCCTGCCACCAATGGTGCCGTCATCGAGATACCACAAATTTAAAGGTGACTCCAACTTAGAAATAGCATCTTGGATAGCGAGGCTAAAAATAAGAGGCCCAAGAGGGTCACCCTGTTGCGCGCCAACTTGAGACATAATTAGGTTGTTATTATAATACAGGTTACTATGGGAGTGATAAGCCTGAAAAAGAAACGGGTAAAGAGATGGGATTTTATCTTTGGCCTGACTCAGAAGAATGTCCCTTTCCAAACTATTAAATGCATTTTTTATATCAAGCTTAATAATGATGCAGTCCTCATTGGTCGGGTCAACAGCAAAAGTACGTATCGCATGTATGGCAGCCTCACAACCCAAACGGACCCCAAAGCCTAACTGGTTCGGGTATAAGTAGGTGGACATCTCTTCTCTAACAGCACGACAACCAACTTTAGCGGTCAGGCGACGGAAGGCATTCCCGATAGCAATTGGACGAATGCCTCCGTCCTTTTTTCTTAATGCACAGAGAGAGGCGCCATACATGAAAGGACATACCTCCGAGTTCAGAAGACCACTTAAAAGGAAATTGCATAATTTAGTCAGGCACCCGACTAATCGAAGACCATTTTCTCCCGCCGACAAGGACGTAAGCTCCTTTAGATGGTCAGGTCTGATGCCATCCAGGCCCGACGCTGAACCGCTAAGGAACGAATTCAACGCCTGCACGACGTCTTTAGCCATAACCGTGAGGGCTGGGGTTGAAAAATCAGGTGCCGGCGGGATTGAGAGGGGACGAGAAAGCGAAGGATGTTTAGAAAGCAAGGAAGTCAAAGTATCCGAACTAGGTAGGGCAACCGTGTCATCGGATATTAGCAGGCGAACAGCACCCCTCAAGTCCCGCTCGTGTACCTTACCCTCAATACTTTTTACGGCAGACAACAGCTTAAAAGGTGATGGGTTGAAATTGATATCATTACGTGCGGAAGTTATGTTCCTTTTAACTTTGTTTGTAAGGTTACCCGTGGTGTTGTTTTCTGTGACCCTTAGTGCCAAGTACGAAAAGAATAAAAGGGAAATCCAGTCATCGGTGTGATTAGTTTCCAGGCATTTTTCGATAATTTCGCACAGTTTACCCGCAGCTAAATTTCTGGATCCCTTAGGAATGTGACGGAGAATTCGGATCGATTTTTTTAATTTTGGAAGACTCTCGAGACAAATAGTAGGTTGCGGGCACTGGGAAGATGCGACATCAACAGGGGGCACTGTGTTAACTACAGAAACATTTTTGTGCATGCGACCTATGTGGATACTTAGACCGTGAGCTCCGGAAAATGATCTCATACAATATGAGCATTGGGACGCCGACAAAAGGGAAATGCTCATAACTTAGCAGTTAATATAAATTATACAACATTAAAATTCACACTTTATAAAAAACAATATTTTAAATGTGTTGTTATTGAAAAAATCCAACTTTGCTCTAGAACTAAATAGTATCTAGTAACTAAAAATATATAAGCAAGTATCTACAACTAGGTAAATATAAATAGCTTATAAATTAAATAAATAAAACAACTAAATATATTTAGAGTAAGCCGGAAACCAACATAATATACATATCCCACAGGTATCGGGTTGCAACTCCACAGCTTCAAAAACCAAGTCTGACAGAGCTCGTACTCGTTTTGAGGCTAGCTCGTAATGAACGCCTGATAGTAGTGAAAAAGCGGAATCAGGAACATCAACCGAATGTACGAGAATTAGCAACGCCAATGACTGTGTGACTGTTCGTATCAAATCAATAGAAGAACGACAAATACCTAATTATTTCTTGTACTTTCTTGAACGGCAATTAACAACATTAACCATAAGGGATGTGAGGATATAAAAGATATAAGGAAATTCTGTTTCTCAGTAGTTAGGACATTATGCTTCATTAGGTTTTTTTGCTAATCTGTCTTGAACAATTTCTCGAATGATATTTAAGTTCGATTAGATTCCATGTTTCGCCACTGAGACACTTCAACTCCGCCTGGATCAACTTCTCCGGTAATTTTATATTTGTAATATTTATTTGACGTATGACAAGTCGGTGCGTTTGACGCAAGGATTCACCTGATTAATTTTAAATTCAGCTCACCGTCTGCGTTATATGTATATAAATATAACTAAGAGCCAAGATATGCAAATAACAGCTTCACAGTTACTGTTTTTGCAGTTTTACTACAAAAATCTGAATTTTATTTATTTATTTGCACCATATATTTGACATTAACATCTTGTCATTTTGACTTTTTTTTTAAGGATGTCGTTAACTGTTTTCAAACATATTAGGAGGTTTATTTAGCCTGGCAGCACATTGTAAGAGAAAGTATGACATCTATACATATAAATTATACATAGGATATATATAAATACAAGAATTGCTCATATGAAAATATAAGATATATACACAAATAATTTTAATCGTTATTTATTTATGATTTAAAGTCTGACGTTCTATCTGCTCTCTGTATAAAAACGTTGTAAATAATTTAACTTTGAATGACGAAGTTACTGTATACAACAGTTTAACCTCATTTTCCACCAGGAAACTGCGGTGTTAAAAAATGCTTCCTGATAATTTATTTATTTATTTAGACTGCATCATAATATCCAGGTTTCCTGTAAACGCGGTTAGCAGAGAACAATGAAAAAGAATGTTAAATAGAGCAGGTGGAACGCCTCGAAAACATTATTTGGTTTGCAGTAGACATTTTACGGAAAACTGTTTTGTCTAACTAAATCACCGACGACTTTTGAAGAAAGGATCTATACCTACTGAATTTGTGCCGATAGGGGTTTCTTTCTATTTCATATGTGCTTACTTAGTATATTAAGTAATATACTAACGCCGCAGTATATACTTAGTATCTCAAGTCAGAGCATTTATGCCAACTGTAATTTCTGTACAGGTCAATCTGAAGCCCAAGCGATCGGTGTCAGCGCACGTTTACCGGGATATATCACCAGAACCTTCAAGTTTAGAGCCTAAACCTTTATTTCAGCACTAATATAAGACGGATTTGAAGAAAAAAGTCCATCACAGTGAAAATACCAATCTTAGGCAAATTATCACTTTGTCTTTTACAAAAACTTGTTCCTTTATAATCAAATAAAACTTAACTACTTATTACATAAAGAAACAAAAGATATTATAGACTTGGATGAAATATAGGAATTTTCATCCAAGACATAATTTGTGGTGCAGTGAGACGACGCGACACTCAATCGAGTAGGCAATGTGACGTCATGGGCAGTAAGAAACCACCAGTCAAACCGCTCGAAAATACATAAATATCAATAATTTGTCAGTCATTTATTGACGAATTAAAAAAAAACTTTCACTGTTTTATTAGTTTTGGTTTATCTTTCAATTCTATCGAGTTAAATATGATATTCATCATGAAACTTCTAAATTGTAAATGTTTTTGTTTTGTACATTCTCATTTTTTTGTTTACAAAGAGTGTTAAAAAGTTTTTTGTTATGCGTTGCAACATGACGTATTGTCATTAAAAATAAAAATGGTTTATTTATATTGTTTTATTTATTACTTGGCTTGTATTCAACTAAATATAAAAATTTCCATGATGATGTTAACGCTTTCTTTACTTCTTCCTGCAAATTTTTTATTTACAACTGTTAACAAAAAAAAAAAAATATTTATTGGAGTAAAGGAAATGGCATTTGAATTGATTGATTGATTTGTTATTTTAAAAACTAAAAGTTAGGAAAAGTAACTCAAAACAAAAATGTTGTAGTATAGCAGATTCAAAATAATAAATAGGATTGCCGATTTCGAGTTATGATAATGCGGTAATTTCAACGACACATTATCATGAAAGTACTACGTGCTATCGATAATATAAAAAACACCCATGCACATCACTAAAAGTTGCTCAACCACATGTGAATTTTGCACACATACTCATTTCCGTTTCGGTCATGCGATGTTTATATGTCAGTTGGTCTCCTACGCTAGTATATGTATGTCTATGGTAGGTACTATTACGTCCATGTAGTTTTCTTACTGCCGTACTATAAACTGAAAATCAGTGTGACCGTTTTGAGCATTTTTGATGCTAGTTTAGCATTTTGTTGCCTCTTTGGAATATTTTTAGCACACTAATAAATTTTAGCATATTTTGGCACAATTGTGATAAATGAATTGGTTGACTCACTATTATGTGTTAAGTATGGCAAAACCTTTATGATTTATATGACAACACTCTGGATATCGTTTTATGTATGTTCCCTAATTTCCTATGAAATAAACTTGGAATCTCAGAAACAAAATCGACAAGTTATATCGTCAATTAAGAATTAGCACTAAAGTTCAAGGACTGATGACAGGCAAATCAAGTGCTACAGTAATGATAAATTTTCTGACATCTAAATAAAAAAAAAAACCTTACTTGATAGTTGGCCCTGACCTGACGATGACACGCTACTATAGAACATTATTCAGATAAACAGAAGACCCACTCTAAATATTTTTTTGTCGAGAGAACGCTGCCCATGTTAGTTGTCTATCTTTTTCACACAAATGAAGTTAAATTACTGTGTGAATTTCTGTGCTCTTATTCTAGTAGCGTGTTCGATCAGCGCCATCTATCGAGCTATTTGAAACTATTTTAATATGCCAAACAAAAATACTTCCAATAATGAGTATAGAGTGTATGTGAATTTAGAATATACTATATACTTAAATGAAATGAATATATTGTTTTATTTTATAGCATATTTTTGGCATTAATATCTATATGTTTTAGCATTTTTTAGCACAGGCAACCTTTAGTTTTAGCACATGTCTTGATTAGAAAACGGTCACACTGCTGATAATTTTTCTCTGACAACACTGGTTCAAACCGTTTAAGTTTAATCGTTTATTTCAAACTACTGTGTCATGTTTCATTTGCACGTTATTTTGCACAGTTATTTTATTCTTACTGTTTCAAATGAAACGACGTAGGACATAGCTGAACCTAACACTGTGGTGCGCCAGTGATGTACTCTGCTTTTAATTGGTATATATAAATAAATTTTAATGAGTTTTAACCAGGTACATATAAGTCGGTGGTTTTAACCACCAGATTTAACGTAGGTATTTAGGTTTATACTTGTTAGAATGATTGTAATTCTGAATTGTGAAATTATTTCCTTATAGTAATAAGTTTTTGCTGAATTTTCTAGGTAGGTGGATATAGAACTAATAACACAAAAGTTCGATGACAATTGGATTACAACCAGAAAATTACAGATCGTAATCATCCGTAACTGTCCAAAACATTGACGATCACAGAGACGATGGCTACTAGGTCCGGAAGACGTACGTATGATGTTAAATTCTTCCAATATTATCATTGAATGCCTTTATGAAATTGAACACGACTTGTTTACAGGCATTCGTAGATCATATCAGGATAATAACACGACCACTGCCGAGTCTACGAGCAAAAGGAGTACTCATGACGAGCAGTTTCACTGCAACTCTGATGAAATGCGTAGCCTACGGTCTGGGAAAATACGAGGTAGTGTCACTATCGCATATGATGACTCTAACATCCCCATTTCAATGAAAGACAGTTCTGTTGGGTATTTAAACAAAATCCAAGTACCTGCAATGTCAAAAAAAAATATAATGTCTGAATCAAATATTTATAATTTACCGATTACTCAGCATAGGAAAGCTGTAAAAACTAATGTTAAAAGTGGAAAAAGCTTAAACAAGAAAGTATCTGAAGATTTAAAAAATTTTAAGAAAAAGAGTACCAGGAATAATAGTAAACAAAATCTTATCAATTGCCTGAACACTAAAGGTACTCAACAAGAAATAAAATCACAAATACTTGACAATCCTAGTATTACTCATACAGATTTAGTTCACAGTGCCACCAGTAGTCCTGTGGTTGTGAAGAATGTTAAAGAAGTATTGACAGCAGAGATTAAACACTATGACTCTTGTGATTCTTTATCTAACACTGAATCATACTCGGGTACCAAAAATGCTACATTTGATCTGAGTGATCATGAAGATTTGCTTGGGGTTACAGTGATGCTTGATGTAACATATGACAAATGTGGAAGTCCAGAAACACAGATCCTTAAAAATCAGTGCACAAATACAACTTTTGAGAAGATTGATTCTAATTTGGATGACAGAAAAACTAGCTTCGCTGGTCGAGGCACTTACCGAGATATAATGTTGCAAAAACCAAAATGGTCAAAACGGCCAAATGAAATATCTGACAGTTTATTAACATATATTGACACCAAACCCATTCCCATAAATAATTCTTTTGATTCTCAAACTCTCATTCCTAACAAGAGGTCTAGTTTGAAACTCGACTCTTCAGAAAGGAAACTCTTACATAGACAGGACACTTTCACGAAAGAAGTGATGTCTTGTGGTGATTCCTTGGAGGTGCAGCGACATAGCCTTAATGTTCCCGAAGTTTACACAAGTGGCAAACATGCCGGTCAAATAAAACATACTTTGAACCGCACCCATTCCATAGAAAAAAAGATTTCACCTAAGTCTGCTGCGCGCCTCACTCTCCACGAAATGGCGTGCGACGCGAGCTCATCAAAGAAATCAGGTTAGTACTACTGAAAACTATCCACTCCAGTGAACTTATTCCACATCAGTGTTAAGTTACTTAAGGCAAAGTTTATTTTGATGTTGCTAAAATGCAATTTATTTCTGCCAAATGTGTTATCTTTTTTAATGACTTTAGATGTTCAGAAAAACGATATGCCTATTGTTAGGAGCACTAGTAGCTTTCCGCCCAAGATGAATATTTAAGTATAACTGGTGTCACCCTGCAGTTATAATAACATTAAAATAAATGAAATACAATTGCTTTATTTTCACTGACTCCATATCTTGAAACTAAATTCTAATATGTGCATGTTTCTTAATAGATTTATTTATTTAACTTTAAATGCTGATGTCAGCAGTATCTCCATTCCAGTTTGGCCTTTGAGATTGGCATCCTCCCAATTACTCCACGTCTGCTCTATGCAACTTTTTTCCATCTTTTTGGTAGGTCATCATCCTAAATTTTATTTAATCTAGGTATCTTCCTTTTCATCTCTACAACAAACAAATTCTATGACAAAACTTTGCGACAAGTATGTACATGTGATGGTAATTAAATGCATAATAAACGCTCCGTCTCCGAGCTCGCGACGCGATAAAGCAAGCTGAGTCTACCTGAGGCTATCGGTGACGTGGCCGACCGAGACTTGGCATTTTAGCATTGTCTACATTGCGTAGTTTATACAAAGAGAGCCAGAGTTTATGATCATGCAGCAATGAACTACGTCCACATTTGGTAAGGCCGCGGCGTGGCCAATGAGTCACCGGCGTCTTGTTTATTGTTCTCAGAAAATTTTATATATTACAAATCTACTTGCTTCCTTTAGAACACAAGCGATGGCAGACAAATTTTTCAACGATGCCGTTTTTAAAACTTCTTTTCTTACTGGCAGAAAGTATTCGAAAATGTTTGAAAATTATATCTGAGTAAAATGTCGATCTCTGTACTTTGAAATAATAGATAACATGTTACTTCAATTACGCGAACGTTTTCACGATTACCGCAATAATTCTAATATCTTTTTGTCTTTGGTTGACAACAGGAAATTCAAAACGTACAGGCAAAATTTATAATATAATATTTAAATTCGATAAATTAAAGGCGAAACTTGATGATATTTACTGTGATGATGATTTAACTAATTTGGAGTGTACAACTAAAGTACTGGATTTTATTATAATCAGTTGTCTAGAAGAGGTTTTCTCGAATTCGTAAAATTAGTACTGTTAATTTTAACACTGCCCGTAATTAGCGTATCAGTTAAGCAAAATTTTTCGAGCTTAAAATGCATAAAAAAACTATTTAAGAAATACCTACTATCGTTCAAGCCCGCCTTAATGACCTAGCACTGTTATCAATAGACAAACAATTGTTAAAACAAATTATTAACGAATTCCCTAATTTTTACGACAAAAAAATAGATGCTTTGCTGGAATGAAACAGCGTATATAATAGATTTGAAATTTAAATAATTTTTCTATTATTTTAGGTATTCACTCAAACGATATGTTACTTGCGTATTTTATTTGGTCCCAATGATGACACTAACGCATAGCTACCAACCTAGCTGACTTGTTGTGAGGATAGTGCTGGTGGTGCTTTCTTTCGACTGAGGGACGTGTTCTGTATTACTTTGTCTACCTATTTCCTATATTTATTAAGTAGTCAGATAGACATTAAATTTTTTTACGGTTGCATAACATTTCATTTTGTACATTTCATTACATCATAAAATGCAAAAATTTAGAATACGTTTTATTAAATTTTATAATACTACCATAAATTAAAGAAAAAATTACCATCACTGCTTAATGTTGTCTCACTACAAATTACCTTCCAAAGTCGTCACTGATCTCTACCTAATCTATGTCTCTACCCATCCCTGGGGTACCAAGTGGTGATACTTTTTGTCCATTTGTCTGAACTCATCATGTGACAAATCCAACACCATTTGAGTATTCTTATTTTTATTACTACATTGATGACTTTTGTCAATGTTTCTAATTTTAAAGATGCCCCATTTGTCTTTCTATTGTATATTTCTCTTCTCTCCCTGATGTTCTGATAAGCTTTTTAATGTCCAGATCTGGCAGCCATAAGTAAGGCCGAGGAGGATGCAAATGTTGAGATTTTTGCTTTTTCAATGTTTGATGTAGATAGATTCTAAATTTATTTTATTTATTCATATACATACACTGACAGAGTACATACTTTTAGAGACTACCGGTACCAACTGTAGGAAACTCTTCTATTTAGCTCTTTGGACATCTGCTGTTTTGGTGATATGATTTACCCCAAATACGAGGCATGTTTTTTAAGTAAGTACCGTTTTGGAATTAAAAAAAGACGTGCAAAGATATGGCAATAATTTAATTTTAACATGGAAGCCTGTATCTTAATCTACTTTTCTACATAATTTCCGTGAATATTGAGGCACTTGTCATAATGTGGCACCAGTTTTTGAATACCCTCCTCATAAAATTCTGCCGCCTGACAACCACGGTATCACAACTGTTTTGACTTCGTTATCGTCTTGAAGACGCTGACCGCCTAGGTGTTTCTTCAAGTGCAGGAACAAATGGTAGTCGCTGGGCGCCAGATCAGGGCTGTATGGAGGATGATCTAGAGTTTCCCATTGAAAATCTTCATTAAGGACCGAAGGACGCCTACTCCGTTCTTCATCATGCACATTTGTGCAGCCATCTTTAAATGCTCTCACCCATTTCCTTACCATTCCATCACTCATAATGTTTTGTCCGTAAACTTCACAGATCTCACGATGAATATTGATCGATTTTACGCCTTTAGCACTAAGAAATCTTATAACAGCCCGTACTTCACAATCGGCGGGACTCACGATTGTCGGAGGCATCTTAAATACTCAGTAAACAACGCATAACAATGAAAAATCAGACTGTAATGGCGTCAGTGCGTAGACAAGAGATGTAGGTAACCAGCGCGTATGCGCGGAACGCCGACCGTAGCGCTGCGGCGGCGGAATCGTAAAACGGTACTTACTTAAAAAACATGCCTCGTATATGTATTCATTTATGTACTCTATTTCATGGTTTCTTATGTAGATATTTTTTTGTTCCCATTTGGCAAATTTATTTAAATATCTGTTTTTAAACTATAATTCTAAGCAGTTAAAGCATATTGACGACTGCTTAGCTTAGTGGGTAGCGACCCTGCCTACGGAGCTGGTGGTCCCGGGTTCGGTCCCAGGTCGGGTCAGTATTTATATGATGAATATGGATACTGGTACCGGGTCTTGGTTGTTATATGTATGTGGTGTTTTCGCTTGGTACCCAAAACACAGGCTAATGCTTAGTGTGGGGCCTATACGTTGATGTCATGTGTACGTTATTATTATTATTATATTGAAGCAACGACCGATTGGACGCGTGGTTAGACACCCTAACTGCGGAGTCAAGGGTCGCGGGTTCGATTCCCGCCCGGGACAAATATTTGTGTGCATGAACATGTTTATTTCGTTCCAGGTCTGAGTGTAAAATATTTATATATGTATATATTATTATTAAAAAAAAAAAGAATATTTAAGTATGTATATCAGTCGTCTACTAACCTATAATACAAGCATAATACTTGTTTAATTTGGGACTAGATGGCGCTGTGTGGGATGTCCCAGATATTATTATTATTATATTCCCTAATGTTTTAGGGTTTTTGGCGAACAGGAAGAGTAGAGTTTGCATCTATTAATATTTATTCCACGTTATTTCCAGTTAAAGTTCCTAATGCTTTCTAGCGCTGTGGAGCAGAGTTTAGGTGATAGTGGATCTTCTTGTTTGACACCTCTTTATACTTTGAATTCTTGTTCTATGCATTCCAGTTTTACTTTGGTGGGACTGTGGCTGTAGATTTGTTTAATTATTGTCACATTTTTTTTTTCTCCTCGTTTGATTTATAGATGCAATGATATGCAAACGATACTTCGCAAACATAGAGGTCTGACTTATGTGCATATACATAAGCGCAGTAAGCACAAAATTTGTTCTACAGTTGCTCATAGCACAACTCTTGCTGAACACCATTTCTATGTCATTGGCTCTCAACTCTACAGTACAGCTAATAAAGCTATACCTACTCCCATTTACAAATGCAAATAAAGTAGCACACACACACACGCGCGCGCACGCACATCTATACACATTCATGCACACATACACTCACACATTATTATACATACACATAACGTTACATTTTCATTCTCTATGTGGTATAATTAACTTGTATCATTCTTAATACCTAATTCACATTTGCTTTTGATATAATAGTCATGTTATATTTGTCATCTCAACTTTTTCTGGGTGGAAGACGTAGGCAGCTGTAGCCCAGTTTAATACTATCACAGCTGCCACCATTAATCTAATGATAGTTTTGCGTCTTTATTACATTACCTTGAAATTGTATTAGGTTAAGTCTCTTTTTGTACAAGAAAGTGAATAAATATCTATTTTATTTTATTATAATTTTATATTTTATAGATGGAGCTGTGGAACAGCGAATCAAAAGCCTTTGTTTACTGTACAAACATGATGTATTACTTTTTTCTTTACCTACTTGTTATATTTTTCAGCTGCTTGACTACATGTATTCGGTCCACTATATAAAAATCTCAAAGAAATCATGCTTGTTTTCTTGGGTGTGGCTCATTTTTTTAAATTTCGTCAAACGACCAAGCAAAACTTATGAAAAAACTTGGTTTATGTAGAACATCAAGCTTGCAGTTTTAGACATTTTGTTTGTTTCCGTTTTTATCCTTCAGTTTTGATTATGTCGTTGAACAGTTTAGCAAATGGTGTAAGTAGAGCATCAGTGAAGCCTTTTAACAATTTATTTATTATTTTATCGATTTATTGTTCAGTTGTGCAAACAATTGCTTTTCTTACTTTAAGTTTTATTGCCAGTTGCCTCTGATAGGTCTTCCTCGTTTTCCTCCTCTATAGTAAAATATGAAGTAGGTATTCATATTCTCTTACTTCCTCTCCGTATTTTCTGACATCACTAAATCCTATAATGTCCCCCTTTACTTATTGCTTCTTCATATTCAAATATTCTTTCCTTAGTTTGCAGAGTCCGTAGTCCGTATGTTTAATGTTGCAATATGCAATTTTTCTTTATTTTTTTTTTTTTATTGTAATTCGTTACCTATTGTATTCTTTAAATCTGTTTTTGCATTATTTTTATTTTGTTGTGTAAAAGATTAATTATTGCTCATAGAGAAGACATTTAATTAAATTTTTTTCATCAAAATGTTTGTGTTAAATGGCACAAATATTGGCTCGGTTTATAAAAATAATTTTATAACTCGCGTGCTGTTATTTTCGTCTCAAACACACTCCTATAAATAAATAAACAATTTTATGTATGCCCAATTTTACATTGGGTTTGAAATGTCAATATATGTATATTGTTGGCAACCAAATTAAAATGTGTAAATTGTAAATAAATTTTAGGAAATCATTTATATTTGAATATGTATGAACTTACTTATAAGATTAAAATATGCATGTGAATGCCGTCAATAAGGTTAATATTTTATTGCATGTCGAATGTCGCATGATAAATTATATTGTAATTACAAAATTTTGCATATGTGAATGTAAATGCATGTTGCATCATAATATAAGTATATTTCAATAAGTAAATTGGATGTCATGTATTAGGATGATTTTTGCGAATAAATATTGTTGTGAATTCCGTGCGTTACAATACAATTACATCGTCGAAGAAAAACATCTTTGAAGACCGCACACTACGAGCCTTCCTTGCGACGCTACGCGGCGCCGTATTTGAAAAATATTTGCTCGATTGTGCGAGGTGGTTGCTCCCGATTTTTCCTAAGTTTCTTTTCATATATATTATAAAGAATATTTAAGTATGTATATCAGTTGTCTGGTACTCCTAATACAAGCTTTGCTTATTTTGGCGCTGTGTGGGATGTCCCAGGTATTTTTCGCATCAGTATTCGTGATCATGCGATTTAGCACTAGCCTTGTGAAAATAATTACGCTAAGTCTTCTCTCTACTCTAAAATGGCACAATATATTGTAATTAAATGTAAATAAACTTTGAAAATAAATGTCTTGAGTTTTCATATAAGATGCAAAGAAACTTTTTCCCCGACCCAATATGCTATTTGAAATTTTATTACAATGCATACAAGAGCGTCTGAAAAAGGTATTCTTTGCATAGTTTGTATGAAAAGATGGAATAAAGAAAGTGTTTCTTGAACGTGATGAGGAAGACCGCGGAGTTTTAAAAAGAATTTTTTCCAAAAGAGGTACAGCGTTGATATGGATATTATAGCTAATATTGTATAAGAAAATGCTATCTAAGAATTTCCGCCTTGCATGTAAGAAATGTATATTGTGCCTTGTTGCACCATCTTCATAATCTGTACAAAGGTCTGTACAATAAGTTTGTATGTGGCACAGGCACTGGGCGCAAACGCAGCCGCACCGAAGGTTCCACGCTTGTCACTCCTGTGCAGCGAAGCGCCCTTGGCACTCCCTCTTCTGGTACTTTTTATTTTATTAGTTCGTCGCCCATAGTCTACATAATTCTATGTGACATTTAAAATAAAAAAATGATTTTGTTTTTAAGATGCCAACCAGACAACTGATTCTATCTGCATATAAAAATGTCAAATAACTTAGAAGCAAAGTATAAATATTTGCATAGGTCAATCTACAAAAGGGTTTGAGTAAAAGTGGCCTCATTTGTAGTATGACGACCACTAAATAGAAGTTAATTGTAAATGTCTATGAAATTAATTATTTTATGAGTGGAAGCCATAGATATAGTGGAAGCGTAATGGTGTATCAGTGTAACATTAATCCTTACACCTTGTTTCCACCAAGTTTAATACACTGTATTATACTGTCATATCCATACTGAATCACTACTGTATCATGCTGTGTTACACTTGGTGGAAACGAGGTGTTACTTACCTATCGCAAGGTCATCAGGATGCGCAAATTAATGGTCATCTGTTGCGGTAGTCACGATAAACCAAAGCAATACCTTTTACGCGTTTTAAGATTCTTTACTACTGTTTCTCTTTTAACTACATGCTATCTCCTACTCAATTAAAAAGAATAACTCTATGATTATGATACATTAATTGTGAATACATTAATTATGATACACAAATTGGGATGATGACTAATATTGAAAATATTATATTTAACAAGAAAATATTAAAATAGACTACACGATAACAAAATTTATAAACAAAATTATATTCAGTTGAAGGATATGGAACTTTAAGCTACTAAAGTTTATCTCACCATTTTGTCTAACAGGGCGTTTTGCACATTCTTAATCTTATTATTAATTTTTGTAAATTATTTCAGTGTTACTAAACAAAAATAATTTAAAAAACTCTTTCATACATATAAAATAATAAAAAAAAAATAGTCAATCACCGTGTTTGAGATAAAGACATCAGGGTATGAGCAATAGCGGTGGGAATAAGAAGCGCATGTTAACGGTCCAATCGGAGAACGCGAGCGTGTCTGATAATCGGTGTGGTTTGTCCTAGTTCACTTCATAATGAACAGTTTTTTAGTAAAGGAATTTTAAGTCTAGAAAAAAAGATACATTGAGTGTATTATATTAAAAGTAATTACGTTGAAAAATAACATAAGTATTAATAAAAGATACCTGTGTGTCTTAGTCACTCTCACATTTTTTGAACACTCTTCGGATTTGATTTAAAAAGAATTTGTCATGTTTATGTGTGTGGCCAGCTGTGACGAGTGCTGGCAAGACGCGTACGCTGTTGCCCGATTTCGCTGCACTGCATCGCCGTAATTTTGACCGCATGGAGTCTCTGGACGAGTACAAGTCGCGACGTGAGCTCCGTGCACAGCGGCTGTTGCGGCCACTACGCCCACACCCATACCGGCAGCCGCCCCCTAACAGTACTCTATCTTTCATTTTGTACATTTACAAGCTCTGCCTTTGGTTTGAAAGGTGACGTGATTGAAAGTGTTCATAGCTATGATTCAGAGATATCTATTCAGTCGTTTGAAGATCATCGGCTCTTTTCTAGTTGATGAAGGGATGTAAGCAACTTCTACAGGTCTGATCAATTCAAAATTGGGTATCCTGTTACTTTGACAATAATGCAAGAACATAGTACCCTAGAACTGATGCTGTAGCATCATCAATTCAACTTCTTACCAACTTACACCAGAGGTATTATGATTGGGCTCACTGAGTTAATCTCAATGAATAAGTGATAATATATAGTTAACAGGGTGTAATGATAGAGCAGACAAGAGTAATTAGGATAAATTGGTGAGGGATTCTTAGCTACTTTCATTTTTTCAATTGATATAAACTTTTGGTACTTATACGATGTAGTACCTACCCCTAGTGGCGAATCAGTGCATGAATGTGTAAAGTGAATAAAAGAACGAATGAGTAAATGCCATTGAGTGAACAAATAAACATGATTGATATGGTACGGTGACTATAAACATGGGAGGTGAATAAATGGGATCAAGTAAATGAATTATTACGATTTGGTATAATTGGTTCAAATAAAAAAATCATCCAATGTTTATAATAATTGTAAACATTGTATGATTTTTTTAACTAATTTTTAATTCAAGATTTTTAAACTTAATTATTAAGTTTAAAAAACTTGAAATAAAAATTTTAAGAAAACCCCTGAGACAAAAAAATATCTATAATTTAAAGAGTTTGCAAGAGAGGTTTATTTACAAATAATATTTGTTCCTTAAGGGCGTCGGAAACCGTTAAATAAATTTACACCTAACCACTTATATTTTGTTGTGATGTGACGTAATATCACAAAAGGTAAGAACAGAGGTTTTTTTTGTGTCAGGACTTCTTTAACTTTTTAATTTAATTTTTCATCAATAGTTTCATACAAGTTTTTCAGTTTTAAGCGCTTAAAACCAAACCATTCATAATACTGTGCTAAACGTTATTTAATGAAACTAATTTCAAGTAACAGGAAAAATAAAATAAATTATTACAATGACAGCAGACCTTAAATAAGAGAGCAGTGAGTTCTCTTATTTAAGGTGAATGGACTATGTTATGTATTTGACTTGCGTGCCAATACGCGGCGACGCTCTACAAAGTTGTATTGTGTGAACCCACAATCAAACATGACAGATAGCAATTTTCAATATAGTATGATTTTACGCGATACATGTACTTGACACTATTATCTTCGTATATTGAATTGTAACCATAAAATTAATGTTTATCAATATTTCCGCGTTTGTGATTTAATATAACAGTGGCGCAGTCATGGAAAAAACCTACAATGGCATACGTTGTTAAGAATACTATGAAGACGAAGATTAGGAAACGTACCTATATTGAAAGATTACAATATTGTTTCGTGGCGAAGGGAATTACAAAGAAAGTAAATAAAAGGCGATTTTTTTCGCAGTATGTGGCGTGAAAGTGTACGAACTATCAGCAGCTTTATGCACGCAGATGAAAATTGGAGATGATCCATATACAGATTTAATGGACTTACTGAAACAGCACTATAAACCTAAAGTAAATGAGATTACAGCATCATACCTATTTTACGCAAGAAAACAGAAACTCGACGAGAAAGTTGCAGATCACATAGCAGAACTCCGAAGAATGAGCACGTACTGTAACTTTACGTGTTTGGATAGAACGTTGAGAGATAGATTGGTCTGCGGAATGAAAGTTGAAAAATTACAATTGGAATTACTGAAAAAGCCTAATTTATCATATACAAATTTAGTGGACTCCATGTTAGCAGCAGCATCGGCAAAAACAGATTTAAAAAGGATTAAAAATACAGATACAACACCAGATTATTGATCAAGGCGAACTGATGGACATTAACGCAATCCAAAATAAAATATGTTCAAGATGCGAAAACAAGCAGAAGGGACAGTGCAAATTCATAAACAGTGCATGTAGACATTGTAATAAAAAATGACATTTAGAAAAAGTGTGCTTTCTTAAAAAACGGGAACAAAAATGAAATTTAATTGAAAACAGAGACAATAGTGTAGTGCAAACAGATGATAGTGTAGTAGGACTGAATATCTTGTATATTTTAGAACATAACAGTGAAAAACCATTGTCAGTAAATGTTTTTATTAACAACTATTAAAGTCACTATGCAAATAGACTCAGGTGCTAGTCACACTATAATAAAAGAAGAAACATACCAGAAATTTAAAACAAACTATCAGGTTGTCCAAATATAAATCTGCCATTATTCAGAAAACTTTATTATAAATTTTATTTTTAAATTAACAACTACTTTTCATTAATGTATTGACCGTCGTTATCTACAACTTGCTGCCAACGATTTGCCACGTGAGAATCCCGCGCTCGTAGGTTATTCGTCAAAAAAGTTTGTCAGGTCACATTTTAGTTGGTATTCGTCATCAAATTTTTTTTCTTGTAAGTAATTAGATAAAGCCCTGAATAGGTGGTAATCGGTTGGCGCTATGTCTGGTGAATAAGGGGGATGTGCAATAATAGTCCATCCAAGTTCCTGTACTTTCTCACGAGTTTTCTTGCAAATGTGTGCTCTGGCATTGTCATGCAAAAAGTAAATTCTATCTTGTTTTCCTTTCAGATTTTTAGATACTTGGTCAAGCTGGTCACAGTAGATATCCGCAGTAGCTGTAGTATTAAGTGGTAAAAGTTCACAGTATATTATTTCCATAATTCCCCACCAGACGCACAGCATAACCTTTTTTTGGTGACTGTCTTGTTTCGGTGTTGGTACTGCCTTCTGACCGACGCTAAGCCACTGACGCTTGCGGGTATGATTCACATAGAAAACCCATTTCTCGTCGCCGGTAATAAGATTGCGTAACCACTCGAAGTTCCTGTGCGATGTCAAGTTTTGCATGCATATGTCGACTCGCTGTTGTTGTTGAGAAGGAGTTAAGTCGTGCGGCACCCACATTCCATATTTCCAGGTTTTATTAAGTTTGTGGAGATAATTATCTATTGTCCCATGGGAGCACAGAAGACGCTCTGTCAGTTCACGCACCGTAGATCTTGGTACATCTTCAATTATTTTGTTTAAAACGTCGATATCAATTGCTGGTGGTCTTCTAGGGTGGGGCTCGTCGTCGAGGTTAAAGTTACGCTCACGAAACTTCTGGAACCATCGTTTTGCTGTTTCGTAACAGAGGACATTTTCTCCCATCGTACTACAAATATTTTGCACGGCTTCCATCGCTTTGTGACCCAGACGAAACTTATGAAATAGAAGTAGCCTGAGTTCTCTTCGAGAAATGTCGATTTTTGTCGATCGTCCGAATCGTATCGAAGTTATTGTTCGAGTGTTGAGGTCGCGCGAGCCTGCTCTTCTTATATAGCCGAACTGTGGACGTTTCCAGAACCCTCTTACTATTTCGTGAAATTGTAAATTAGATTGCGGGTTTATATTTGGACAACCTGATAATTATAAAACAGTAACTGTGACCTAAGATCATGGACAGGGAATCAACTACAGATTTTAGGGATAGTTAAAGTGTTGGTGCAGTACAACAAAAAACAATGTTTGCCAGTCTTAGTAGCTAAAGGTAGTGGGCCAGATATTTTAGGGCGTTATTGGTTTCAAAAATTAAGAATAACGGTTACGCGTATTAATTTTGTATGTGACACACTATCGACAAAGAACACTTTAACCAAACATGAAAAAGTATTTCAAGAAACCTTGGGAAAGTACACGGTTAGTGAAGCATATTTAAACTTAAAAGAAGATGCAAACCTAGTATTTCTCAAAGCAAGGCCAGTACCGTATGTGCTCTGAACATGCGTTCGTGACGAAATTGATCGCCTGCTAGCCGAAGGTGTATTAAAACCCACCTTGTTCTTACTATGGGCCACACCCATTGTACCAATACTGAAGAAGGCTGGCAGCGTGCGTTTATGTGGGGATTAGGTATCGTTCAACAGTAAACAAAGCTGTGCATTTAGACACATACCCTTTACCCACAATCAACAAAGTCTTCGCTTCACTGGCAGGAAGAAAATTTCTCACAACGCTAGACATGGAGCGGGCGTATGTACAAGTAGTAGTGAATAATGAAATCGCAAATATCTCAACACTTAATACACCAAAAGCTTTGTTTACGGTACATCGTTTACGTTTTAGCGTGAATGCATGCCCAGGAATTTTTCAACAGCTTATGAATACATTACTAGCAGGAATTGATGGAATGGCAGTGATATTAGACGATATATTAATTACAGGATCTACGACTATGCAACACAATAAAAGACAATATGAAGTATTAATAAGGATTGAAAATGTTGGTTTACATCTGAACAGAAGGAAATGTAAGTTTACACAAGAGAGTGGAATACTTGGGATTTCGAATAGATGGTATGGGAGTACATCCAACAAAAAGCAAGGTGGAAGCCATACAGAAGACGCCAGAGCCCAAGAATGTCAAGGAACTACAAACTCATATGAACCTTTTGAATTTCTGTGAAAGGTTTATACCAAATAAAGCTACGTTATGTGAACCATTGCACACATTACTTCACAAGAATACAAAATGGCACTGGTCTAGTGCGCAAAGAGAAGCTTTTAATAAAACTAAACAGTGTTTAACCACAGAATTAACATTACTTCATTATATTTGGCATCATAAAATTTCACAAGTATATTATGGGACAGCATGTTACTATAATAACAGATCATAAACCTTTATTGGGTATCTTGAGCCCTATAAAACCACTGCCTGTTACTTTATCACCTAGAATGCTTCGCTGGTCACTAAAGTTGTCAGCCTAAGATTATGAATTGACGTTACTGACTACAAATGCTCTTATTTTTCGCTTTGGGACGTAATTACAAAAAGTGACAGCTCGAAAATAGCTTGCATACTACTACACGCGCATCTACACCACGCACACTTTCTGGCGCTATTACCAGCAACTAATTGTCTTGATCATTATTAATTTTATGTATTGAAGAATTAGGTTTCTTTTATGCCAGCTTTATAAATGTTGCTTTATTTTAGATAATGATAATAATACCTGGGACATCCCACACAGCGCCATCTAGTTTCAAACTAAGCAAAGCTTGTGTTATGAGTATGGGTTAGGATGTGTCTTAAAATTTCATTAAAAAAAAATTTGACAATACTAAACTGACCCACAGTCAACCTTTGATGAGTTTTGCAATACGAGTGCATTTTGTTTGTGATCGTGGCGAAGTCGAGTTCGTACTGAATGAGGTGTCTTTTTCATTTCCCATTTCTTCAACTTCAACTATTTTTGATTCTGGACCGATTGTCGAAAATCAATTTCTAAAAGTCTGTATGGTCTCCGACCACGAAACTTTGATTAGATGGCCAGAACTAAAAAAAATTGCTGCCATTTGAATTTTTTTTATTTCTGGACCGATTGCTTTCAACATCGATATTTATGGGTTCGCGTGGTCTCCCATCAAGAATCTATGGTCAAAATTTAAAATGGCTGCCGTTTTGAGCTCATAGTATCCAGAACGAGTGATTTCAACATCTATATCTGTAGTCAAAACTGAAATAAGTGTCCGCCATTTTGAATTCCTTCTTTGCTGAGCTTAAACTACTAAAATAAAGTTTGTTTCGTACAGATTAAAATTTTATTATTTCGTACATATTACAAAAAAAAAAACAAGTCTGTTCACATTATTACAACAACGAATAATACTTTTTTCAAGACATTTGCTATTAAACCCGGTCTTTATTACATCGAAACTTGTACCGTAATGTTGTATTTTACAGTACTAGGCCTTTTTTACTTTACATCAATCACAAACAAGCATTCTGTTTGTAACGCATGCGTAAATCGCGAAAAGCAACCCGCTTATATCTACCTAATTTTAATCGCAAATGTATTGAAAAACGTCGTATGATACTCGTATTTAGTAAGCTGGCTATTATAGTCATCGATTTATTATAAGTACCTATTAACACCGCGACTATGCAGCTTACCGTACTTGCATCATAATGTACTATTTTAGATTCATATGCATGGAGAATCTTTTCCCAGACAACACCCGCAGCGCGACGATCTGCGGATAGTGGAGGATTGAAACCCCCTAAACTTTTCTCCCTGAATTTTTACTGTCAGCCACGGGGCTTTCACAGCGTAAACGAGCGCTTTCGGGCGAACGGGAAACTCGAGCCATGCGAAAATTGGAGAATTAGACTAGAACCAGATGGGTCTAGCGACGTCGAAGGGGTGAAACATGATACCGTGTGCGCTTGGTTATAAGCTGTCAGTGTGCTGTCAGTTCATACAAATTAGTATGGCGAAATTTTGGTGAAATTGCATATTATTTATAATTTTTTTCTGCCACTTTTCCGTGTATTATCAAAATATCCTCTAACAGAAAGAAAGGATTTTTCAACTTAAAAATCCTTGTGACGATGGTGTAATATGTGCCGAAAATGTCCATTTTCCGAGATTTCGGCAAAAGTGGGGTACAAAATAATGTTTTTTCTATTAAATTTCTATTTAATATTTCTATTCAAATAATGTGTGAAAGAGTGAAAGCTATGCAAATGTTTTCTAACACGATCGTAAATTAAGAACTATTCTTTATTTCAGAATTTATAACGATATACCTTTCCAAACTTCCTAAAAATGTACCTAAACATGCCGTTATTTGGTAATTGCGCCCTTAATATACATACTATATGCGCCACCTATCTAAAAGGCCGCTTGAAGTTGGCTACGCACGAAGTCGTGCAAGTACAGTCAAACGTATCAATTTAATAAAACAAATATAATATTTAATTATTTTGAACTTCAGAAATCGTTTAACTTATTAACCATATATCGTCAATCTTAACTGCTCATAATAAGTCTAATAAATAGAAATACAACATATTTAAAAAGAATTAAGATAAATTTACGAATGAAACATCTTTTTATTCGTAAACAATGATGGTCAAAATGGACCACCTTTTTTTGAAATGTATAGGTACGAATTACTCATTAAAAAAATAGCTTAAAAACACTTAGTTTAATTAACTTATCACTGTACAAAATAAAAGTAAAAACATTTTAAAAACTTTCATGTAAATTAATTTGTGACGGCAATAATTCTGTGAACAAAACGGCACGTAGGTATATTGGGTGTTGATTAACTACAGTGTGACCACTGTAGTACACTTTTTCTCATAAGTTCGTTTTTTGACTCAGGTATTCAAAATGTTCTTAGGTAATTTTCGAAGCCATTGCAAGCGGTAACCTATTTAAAATAAAGGTAAATAAACACAGACCCCAAAAAAAGAAGTATCTGGGTTTTATTTACGTAAAAAAGGTTGCCGCCTTGTGCGTGACTCGTTGCCATCCTTTCTTCTTAGGGTGGTCAGTAGCTGGGAGTACGGGGTGTATCGAATGAAAGTCCTTATTCAATTCAACGCCACCTCGTCGTCCTTTCCCTTCGCTTCCTGAATTTGCTTTCTATGTGGACTGTATTGGTGTGCCTTGTATGCCCGCTCGCTGCTGTCGAGAGAATACCCGCGCGTGTAACACTCGTGAAATTTATACTTTCTCCGACCACAGGCGAATGAGGGGCGAAGAACGGTGGCGACAATTTATTTTCCTACCTTCTATTACAAAAAGTCGCCCCGGCGGGTTTCTATCTACCCTATATTTGCCGGGGTGCTATTTATCATGCCGATATCGGGCCCTATATCTAACTATCTATATGGCCGCGCGTGCTGCGAAGCGGTTGTCGCGTACACGCCTTGAATATCATTTACGTGGGCAAAAAAAAACAGGCTTACGTAATAAAAACATTACTGCTTCGTTTGCTAGTATAGTAGGACAATCAATATAGGCAATAAGGAATTGCAGTCTCATTTCATCCATGCTTTACTTGCATAAATGCGACCCCAAAGTATGATAGATAAACAAATAAGTTTAATAAGTATATAACCTCAACTTTAGAAACTCCAAAACTTCAAAGGAATTTCATTTCATTTTTGTTGTGATTGAAGTGCTGTCGGTCGCCAATCAACGTGCAATCATCCGCTTCTTATGAAATAAAGTCCCGAATAAAGAATGGAATTCCCGCAAAAGAATGTACTATAAAAAACAAAAAGGGTTTCTGAGTACTATAAAAAAACGAAAAGGGTTTTTGAAATAAAAAGGACTAGTTTACAAAAAAATAAGTCTATTTATTTAATCATAAACATTACTACACTTCAGTACCTACGTAAGAATAGTCCAGTAATAGTCCAATAATCTCTAAGTAACTAAAAAAAAATTATTTAACTACAAACGTCAATGACCCATGGAGCATAGCGCAGACATATTTTCATTGAAAAGAAGGGAAAAGAACTATGCCTATATAGCCATGTCTGAAGTATTTTTATAAGATATTTATTATTTCTGATTTCGTTTCAAAAATATTAATAGATGATTATTTTTATTACACGTATACTTATCAAATCTAACATTTATTATATTTATACAAATACCCTAAAAATGAGGTCCAAGCTAAGTATGGGACGTGACCGGTGTTCTTTGTATTGTATATTTTTATTGCTTTTCGATTTTTATCCTCGTAGCCATTATAATAATAACACATACAATCACAACAACGTCTAGGTCCCAAACTAAGCATTTGCTTGTATTTTGGGTACCAAGCGAAGACACCACATACATATAACAACCAAGACCCGGTGCCAGTATTAATATTCATCATATAAATACTGACCCGACCTGGGATTCGAACCCGGGACCTCCAGCTTCGCAGGCAGGGTCGCTGCCCACTAGGCTAAGCGGTCGTCATTCTGTTGTATTTATTAATTAAATAAATCAATTAAAATATTTTGTGAATAAAATATATTTTACGAAGGATAGAGACTGATGTACGTAGACTGTACATAGACAGCGTGGACTCTGCGCGGGGTGCGGGGGACGCGACCTGCGGCCTTACTTTAATAAATTAAAGCAGCGCCGAATACGCGCCATTTCAAAAATCCGTACTCGCGTCCATAGTTCTAGCGAACGGATTTTTGAAACGGAACGTATTCGGCGCTACTTCGGTGTCGTGAAAAGTCAGGGTAGGGCCCACTGTATTCGCGGCCGACCCGCCTCCACGTGCCAACTGCCCTCACCGCCCCTTGTCCAATTTTTGGTGTTTGCGCAAGTATTTGGTGCTAACTTGAGAGCCTTTTACTTTGGTGGCGCTTATAGTACGTTTGACATTTTAGATAATGTGAAATGACATTTTTGACTCTATTACAAACGCTGCTGTCAAAATTATCTATTTTATGTGTAAACCACATAGAATCAGAATCTATGAAAATAATTGACAGTGAGGTTTCAATTTGCTTGTTATATATCATCACCTGGTTGTGATAGTATAATCTGGTAATGTGCCTCCACAAAACAGATTACTTTTGTAAATAGTTATGTGATAGTATGTATTTATCGTATTTATGTGTCGTGATAGCCCGAGTGCAACGGACCTGTTTCAAATTTACATGGCCGTAGTTCGAATCCGGGCGCGTACCAATGAATTTTTCAGACTTAAGTGCATAATTACCACGGCCTCCGTGCCTCGGAGAGCACGTTAAGCAGTCGGTCACGGTTGCTCTCAATAGATAGCGGTCGTTACAATCCGCCAACCCACATTGGGGTAGCGTGGTGAATTCACGCTTCAAGCTCCCTCACCCTGGGGGAGGCCTAAGTCCCTGCAGAGGGGTATAATGAGCTGATGGAATGGAATGAATGTATTTATAATATTTCAAATTATTTTGAAATAACTTGCATAATATTATTGATTCAATGTTAAGTACATAATTTCCATTTGATTGTTGATTATTCATAGCAATGTATTATAAAAAATAAAAACACAAAGAAAAATGAAATACATCTCCTTTACTATAAATTTTTGATGCACCATATTGACATAGATAAGACAAACCAAAACCCATTTCATAGATTTGGAAAAGGCTGTGTCTCTAGACGAGTCTTAATGATATGAGCCCTATTTCTCTATTTGTACGTGGGGCATACTAAAAGTTTCTGGAACTGGCCACTTACAATAAAAAAATATAAAGCCATTTATGAAAGAATATGAAACTCTCTGCGAACACTTTACTTTTTAAATTGCGAAATATTCATTTGTTTTTTTTTTTTAAATTCTGTGTCGTAATTTCGCAATTATAATGAACTTAACTAGAGAAAATTTTGGCGCTATGATTTTTTACGATTTTCACTGCCGCTTAAGTCAGTTAGAGAGTTGCCAGAGACTTCAATCAGCATTTAGTAATAAACTTCCATCTCGTAGCGCTGTGTATACGTGGTTCAGTAATTTTAGACGTGGACGTAATATCTTGACGATGCACGTGAAGGTTGACCAGCGACTGCGGTTACCGAATTTAATATTGATACCGTACGTCATTTTAGTTGACAGTGATAAAAAAATACATGTCAGCAAATCCGTACTGTATTAGGCATTGGAATGAGTCAAGAGCAAAAGATTTTACATGTGCATCTGAAGGTATGGAAGCTTTAACACTCATGGATGCCGCATGATTTGACAGAAGACCAGAAACGATTGTGTGTAGAGTGGTGTCGCAAAGTTATAGCAAAATTTAATGGAGGGCAATCATTGGCTGTATATAATATCGTGACAGGTGACGAAACCTGGATGTGCTGCTTTGAACCGGAAAGAGAAAGTCAATCGGCAGAATGGATCTTTCCTTGTGAAGATTTGCCAACGAAAGTTAAGAAAACTGTTGGCAAGAAAATGATTGTTTCTTTTTTCGGCAAATCAGGACATTATACAACAGTCTCACTTGAACAGTAACTGCAGATTGGTATGTCAACACTTGCTTGCCTAGAATCTTAGAAAAAGTTCAAAAAGTTCGGGAAAAGCGTCCTCGAGCAAAGTCGTCCTTCGCCGCGATAATGTGTCCTCACATACCGCTAAGGTAACAGAAGTGTATTTGAAGGGTTCAAATGTAAAACTGATGATGCATCCGCAATACAGTCCAGACCTCGCACCATGCGACTTCTTGTTCGCGAAAACTAAAGATAAACTTAGAGGCATACGTTTTACGAGCTCCGAATCGGCGGCGAGTGCATTTCATGAAGCTATTGAAGAGGTCCCTAAAGAAGATTGGTCCAACTGCTTTTTACAATGGTTCCACGGAATGCAAAAATGTGTCAATTTTAAAATTAATTTATTTATTCAGGTAAAAACAGTCACATACAGTCATTCTTAATAAATAATAATTATGGCGGCATATACTTTGAAAAACAATAAATGTATCATAAGTAAAATATCAGGTCTTATTTATAGCAATCCAGAAAGTTTCAGTATGGCCTATTTAGTTTTTGCCAACTAACTACCCTGGTGTGATATTACCTATGGATGTAGGTTTTTGTCTTTGCGTACAATCGAACATCACTACATTTATATTGATATTGGTACCGGGTTTTGGTTGTTATATGTGTATGGTGTCTTTGCAAAAATATTTATATATGTATATATTATATTTAAGTATGTATATCAGTTGTCTAGTAACCCATAACACAAGCATAATACTTGCTTACTTTGGGACTAGATGACGCTGTGTGGGAAGTCCCATGTATTATTATTATTTATTGTGTCTGATACACGCCGGCTTACTTGGCGACATTTATTCTTTTGTATGTGGAAGTACATGTGACTTTTTGTATGAACACACAGAAGACACGCGTCCGAGCGCCAGCGTAGAATCGGCCGTCCCACCCTCGCTGTCAACCCACAACAGATTCGGATTTAAACTGACGATGGCCATGAAGCCGTTCAATCTAGGTGTCTCGGAGGCTAAACGTCCCACCACAGCTGTTCCACCTCTCCCGTCGCTGCGCGGCGCTACTCGACCCAAGATTGAACCGCGTGCGCGCTGCCGCACTATATTGCGTGGCGTACGCACCAACCGACGCTTCGAGTTGCTCATGAAGGCGCGGAATGCAGCTCTTTGATTTATTTTACTCTGCATGAGCCTTACGTTACTGCTCAGGGACCAACTCTTTTTCTCTCTAAAAACTTAAGAGTAAGAGAGAATGGGTTACATTTTACATAAACGGATACATACTTATCCCTAGAAATTATCTTTGACTTAACATGAGTATGATTATTGCTAAAGTACAAGACCATTATTAATACCAACACAATGTGACCATAACTATTAAACCTTAGATAACTTCATATGTTTGATTGTTTTAGCACATGCTATTTATAATGTGCCTATCCATAAGGCTCAAGCCAGACGAACGTAATTTGAATGTTTTCGGGAAAACTAGGGCTTAATTAACGTTTGAAACTCAACCCACAATATCTCCCATAAGACGTGCACCATGTTGCATTTGAGACGGCAACCAGTGTTCGAGCTGGCCATATACCTACCTACCTGACAGCGAGACGCTACTACTAAAAATGACTTAAATGGCTGATGGGAATTGAGCAACCGAAAATATGCTGGCATAATTTGAGCGACACAAGCTATGTTATTCTGGGCATGACCTAATTATTAGTCTGCCCCATGTTGAGCAGGTGGAATACTGTCTGCTTTTATTACAATTACGTTTACTTATTACATTTTTATCTATAAGGTATATTGTTAGGTTTGTAATTTTTATAGAAACAAGCAAATTGTTAGTTTAAATACTACAATAATGGGAATGTTTGTAATGTTCCAATATATGTTTGTCGACTAGCAAGAATGTAAAATACTGTGGAAATCCTAAACAATTTGAAATCTCTTGATGTGCTAGTTAAAAAATTTGTTTTGGTCTTGCATTTTCATATATATTTTTATTAAAAATGTTAATCTTTCTACATTAAAGTAGAAAAGCTTAAAAGTCAGGTATTTCATGTATTTTGTAAATACCCCCCTTATAATCAATTTAAATAAAATAGTTAATATATATATATTTAAATAATATAAACTAGCATGCCAAGAGTATTTCTATATTTATTTAGATCTTACGATTCAGGCGTAATTTTAATTTGGAGTTTTCAGTCAGTCACAGAGCCAAATGAGTTATGTGTCCCTGATGTAAGTGCCACTTGGAACTGTATTAATATTATCTGTTAAAAAAATAAATGCGTACTGTAATTCTAAGTTTGTTTGTTTATGTTGTCACAGAATTAGCTATTATTATGGTAAATTTTAGGCTAAACTGTAAGTTCCTTAAATACAATAATTATATGAAAATAATGGCTTATTCCAGGCGTATCAGTTTTCATAAACTATTTAATTTATTCAGGTTCAAATAAACAAACAGCAACCACGAATTATGCCGTCCTCGTTGCTATTATTAGGCCTTAACCTTTTTTCAAACATCTTTATTTCTGTTATTCAAAGTAATCACCCGTGCAATCGATGAATAAACTGGACGGGATGCAACAAAGTGTACGGACTCAGTGCCCGCTCAAATCGAGCGTCCGGCGGTGCGGGGCGTGCGGCATCCATGACAAACGTATGTTTGTAAATGGTCGTGGTCTAAGTGGCCGGTCGGCGGAGCGGTGAGGACAGCGTGCATGTTTGCGTTCTGCGGAGCGTCGGTGTGCGCGTTCAAACAAGTTTGAGTTTTGCAGCGGCGTGTGCAGCGTTTTATAATGTCGTTCGAAGACATAGTTTCAAAAATTTAAAAAAAAAGTTGAAATATAGTTGTCATCGCATAAATTATACAAAAATAGGAACAGGTTGACATTGACATCCTTGTATATTCGTGGAATTTGTTTTCGTTTAATCTTAATGTTTTATAAAGCGTCGAGAATTCTCCCAACACTTTTCTTTGTTTAATCACTTCGACGTTCCTGTAATTCAAATTTCATCCATAAATTCTCTTCTAAATACATGTCAATAATATCGTACGATACCATGGACGCCATGTTAACGCGAACGCTAGGCGTTTACTGAGGCCACTTGGTGAGCGCTCGTACGCCGCATGAACGCCACGCCGCACGCCCCGCAGAACGCTCTTTCACTGAGGCCGTAGACAAACTCTTCAAAGGTATTTTGTAATTTTTTTTCCGTTAATAGTTGTCCAAATTTGAAAAAAGTAAAAGTCGGTAGGTGAAAGGTCTGGTGAGTATGGCGGATGACGGAGAACTTCCAACCCCAACTCTAGCAGCTTGAAGACTGTTGTGCAGTATGGGGTCGCGCGTTGTTGTGAAGGAGCAGCGGGGACGACCGATTGATCAAAGCTGGTCGCAAACGTACGAGCTTCTCCATCATTGCCTTCAGTTCTTCACGGTACACATCTGCAGTAATGTTCATGCCATTTTGTAAAAAGCTGTGATGAATCAAACCGGCACTAGACCACCAAACAGTGACCATCACCTTTTTAGGTGTAATTTTTCGTTTAACACATTGCTTTGTTGCTGAACCAGGATCTAACCAACTTGCCGAGCGCTTTCGATTCTCGAACAGAATCCATTTTTTATCACAGGTAACAATCCGATTCAAAATTCTTTCATTTCTGTGCCTGTTGAGCAACGCGAGACAGGTCTCGGCGTATACGTTGCGCTGGCGATCGTTAAGTTCGTGAGATACCCATCTATCAAGCTTTTTACTTTGCCGATTTGTCGCAAATGGTCCAATATTGTTTTGATGCTAACATCAAAAGCTGCTGCTAGTTCAGCTATAGTTTGAGTATCATCAGCTTCCACAATCGCCTTCGATTCATGATTGTTGACCAAAGTGTCCGGACGACCACGAGGTTCATTATTCAAGTCATAATTTCCAGAAAGGAAGCGGGCAAACCAATAACGGGTTGTGCGTTCGTTTATTAAGTTTTCTCCATAAACGTTGTTGATGCTTCGTGTCGTTTGTGCCACGACGGAACTCATATTCCATAATTACACGAATTTTTAGTGTCCATTATGACGAAAAATGTTCAAATGTAATGAAAACAACGCTAATCAATAAACAAAAAACTGATTTTGTAAAAAGAATGACATGTTTTTAAAACAAAATTACTTTAATTTAGAACTCACAGCCTTTAAAAATTTTTAAGCTATTGCATAGCTTCTATCGCGGGCCTTGAGCGCGGGGACCGAATCCAGAAATTCCGTAACGAAAAAAAACCTCACGCTCCCCACTCCGACGGGCACGGAGGTGTGGCTTAAAGGCCGTGTTTTTTTTTAGTTTATGTAGGCCGATCCCGGCGGCACTGCAATGCCGGGCCGACCCGTGACAGGAGTGGAGCGAGCCCCGGCCCTCGAACTCAGCGTCGGTTTACAATAATCAGTTTAATATACTTGTCCTGCAATGCAGGAACTTTCAGATATTAAGCTCAAAAGAACAGATACTACACTTCGATCTTAGCCGAAAGGCCGAGAATCGATACCGAATATACTCATTAAAACTACATATGGAGTGACAGAAAAATTTTGATAGCGCGATGTACGTTTTTTAAAACAGCGCCATCTATTATAATCTGTTGCACCTATTTGTGTATGATTCACTCTCAGTTGTGTTATTTTTGTTTGGTTTTTGTGTAGTATAAATACAAATTTCGCTTATTATTTTTAACCGTATTTTATTTTTATCGATCATCTCACAACCACATCATCATCATCATCATCAGCCCATTTTTACCCCACTGCAGGGGCTAAGGCCTCCCCCAGGGTGAGGAGGAGGGCTTGGAGCTTAAGTCCACCACGCTGCTCCACTGCGGGTTGGGAACTGTAACGACCGCCATCTATTGACAGCGTCCGGGACCGACTGCTTAACGTGACCTCCGAAGCACGGTGTCAGTGATATTGTGTACTTAAGTCAGAAAAACTCATTGGTACACGCCCGGATTCGAACCATGGCCCTGTGGGGCCTTATAAATTTAAGACAGGTTCGTTGTGCTCTGGGCTATCACGACACTCACAACCACCAATCACCAAAAATGTCGAAAAACATACGTTTCTTGTAAAGGGACGCCCTTTGATTTTTAACTTTATTTTAATTAAGTATTTGTTGTTATTGCCGCCATAGTCGTACATATTTCAAAAAAATTTCAACTCTTAGTGATGATCTTATAACCACCAATCACCAAAAGCTATTGCATAGCATTTTGTATCAACTTATGCAATATAATTATTTATTTATTTTATTTATGCAAAATAAATAATTATAATTGCATAAGGTCATACAAAATGGTATGCAATAGCTTTACCGCGGCAGTCCTCGAGTGCCACACGTCTTTTTTTTGAAATGGCCAGTACTGAGGAACGGCAACTTCATAGGTTAAGACCTAATATTTTACAATATAAGTTCCTATATTTAGTCGAAGCCTATAATGTCTTATGTTTTTTTAATGTAATAAGTAGTTTACGATCGTGCAGCAATGGACTACGCTCTCATTTGGTAAAGCCGCGTCACGGCGTGGTCACGGCTTGCGGCCAATGAGTCACCGGCCTCATATACCCAGAGGTGGCAACAGATAGACTAGTTAGGATGGCTGATTTAGTATCAGTAACATGAAATCACTTATGTGAACAGAATGGAATCGGTCTGCCGGCATGACCTTGGTGCGTTTGGTAGGTACCTACAGCGTTGAAACCATAGACATAAATGGTTGAAACACATAAAGAAAAAAATTACCATCACTGCTCAATGTTGCCTCACTACAAAATACCATCCAAAGCCGCCACTGAATATGGGTATCCCCGAAGAACCGAAGAAACGTCCCAGTGGCCACCTCGTCGCATACGATATTTCGTGTGTCCGGTGCCGTCTCGTATCAGCTCGCTATCTGGATAGCGAGGCCAGGAGCAAGGTAACTAAGAAGCCAGCCGTATCGTCCCGCCGACCGCGTCCAACCTCAAATGGTACGATCCATCTTTATAGATCTTTACTTTCGCGCCCGAATCCTAAAGCGTTTTCATAACCGTTCGATCAAGACGTCGCGACTTGTGCACGCGGCTGCGAAATTGCTCACATGGTAATTTTGTTGTAATTTGTAAGCCTATTTCGTCCAACATCGAGTAATTGCTACGCCCGTTGCAGCATACCCATAATACCCATTATTGTAAATATTTTTTACTTTGTAATTTTTTTTTTATTTCTGTTATTGTTTCATCGTATTTTTTTATTTTCAACAACTTTTCTATTGTGCTTAGATAGTTTGCTTTTAGGATATGATTTTTTTATAACATATCTTTTATGATTCTCAAGCTAAATAATTGCTCGCTACAACTCTACACTACATATTACAAAATAAAGTCCCTCGCCGCGTCTGTCTGTCTGAACGCGTAAACTCGCAAACTACCGAACAGATTGGCATATGGGTGACACCAATGTACGGAGTGATTCAAGAGGAAGATTTACGTGTATAATTTATTGTTTTGGGTAAATTAGTTGAAATGTGACGATTATTGTTAAAAAAATCAGAAAAAAAAAACTGGCTGGGAACTTTCATCAATAACGTTGCCTAATTCCTTTGAGGTATAACAAAATAAGGTATTGGGGAATTGTTCTTTTTTCATAGGACTAAAGGAAATTCCGGAATGGCAAATGTCTATCTTTTATGGATAGATTACAATACCTATTTTTATGTTTAAGAAAATGGTGTCGTATGATGAGGTAATTGGTAAGCAATTTATACGGATACAGTATTAATATTTATCAAATTAAATACGTTATTTACCTTCAGCATTTCATGCAGATTATGATTGCCCTTTACACCATTCAATTTAATATCTTTGGAGTTATGCAGAAATAATAAATAAAATGGGCGGCACTTTGAATACTTTGACATTGATTTAACAATTCAATTAAAAGTACCCACAACTGAGTGTTGTACACAAATACTAGAGCTTAAATTAATTTGACAATGAACAAACTTGTATTATTTCAAATTTTTTTAAGGTTATTTTTTTTGTGTGTGTCGGGGGTTTTTTAGATTTTTAATTTAATTTTTATTTCAAAATTTTTAAACTTAGTTATTTAGTTAAACTAATTCATACATTATCAGACAAAAAATTATTTTCAAGTTTTTAGTTATTTCTGTAATTAATATTCCTTATTCACTTTCAATATAGTGTACATTATTCTACTCCTTTCATTTGATACCCATATTGATGGAGTAGTGAAAAAATATGTAATTCGCCATTTTGTAGTGGCGGCCATCTTGGATTTGAAATTTGTCATAGTGTATAGTATTCTACTAGTCAAGTCCTTTCATTTGATACCTATATTGATGGAGTAGTGAAAAAATATGATATTCACCATGTTGTGGCGGCAGCCATCTTGGACTGATTTTGATCAAATATAGCTAAGAACACTCCTGAAGAATTCACCTTTCATATAAAAAAATCCGCATCCAAATCGGTTCATCCGTTTGGGAGCTACGATGCCACGGACAGATACACACACACACACACGTCAATAATAATTAAGTAATCAACTTATAACACCCCTCTTTTTGCGTGGGGGGTTGAAAACAAGGCGGCCGGTGGCCCCCGCCGACGCGACTCGCGTGATGTAAAATTAGGCAGAAGGTATCAATATTGTATACAAAGAAATATTGTACTTTGTTTTTATGTATTTATTCTTTACTTTTTCAAATATTTATAGAATTGGAAATAAAATACATTAAAAATACTCTAACTAGGATGAATTTACGTTACATTTAAATTGAATCCACATGTTCGACACAATAAGCTAATAGGACACTTTGACAGAAAAAACACTACGGCTTAGGTATATGCTATGCTACCCGTGCGAAGCTGGGGCGGGGCGGGTCGTTAGGATAGTATTAAAGGAAAACATTCGAAAATACCGTGTATATATTTAAAAAAATGTCTATTTGCATTTCATTTTACTACGTTCACTTTTGCGACTAGTTATCGTAAAAAATATCTAAGTTTTATAATACCGGCCATTTAGCATTAATATTCTCGAATCGTATCCTTTGAAAATATTTATTTTGAGTATTCACGTCTACCCACTGTTTTATTTATTTACCGCTACCACATGGCAGTACCTATACTTCTGTCGGGCACAAAAGTACCCACCGTTAACCATTAATTTTTTTGCCTACCGTGGGAGGATTTTACTGAACCCGATTAATAATTGTGCACCCACAGACATTTAAAAATTTTTTTTTATCTCTATATTATATTTTCAATTGAATTTTTTTTCGCTATTTCGCATTTCAATAATATTGTACATATATTACGAGCAAACCAGCTTCGTTCACTTAATTGTATCTTTTTTTCTGTAACTATATTGTAATTTGTAAACGCCGACCATTCCAGGCACACCCCGAACCAGAATTCACGCACCGGTTCAAAATGTTGCAGCAGCGATGAGCAGTTTTATGAACCTTGCCGCAAAAACTTGTAAGCGGTGACACGTGCGAACAGCAGCCATAAAGTAACCAACCTTTTTATATTTCTAACTACGACTTTAACAACACGGACCCGCCATTCGAGTTCACAAACCCGACACGTTAAATAAATTAAAAGTAACCGTTACACGATTTTGTTTTTGAAAATACACAAATTATCGTTCATTTTCATACGCCACCACAAACGCAAACGAATTGTTCTTTATCGTAGGGCCAGCGACGTTATTCATGCGCATAGCGCTTATTTTTTTGGTCGAGTCGTTGAGCTCCCATTTATAGATAAGTATAGTAGCCATACACACATCATCACATCGTGTACATATTTTTTACATATGCTAGCGCACAATTGGACCCCGATAAGTTTAATTTCAAAATTCACATACCTGCGGATTAGTTACGAACTGCATGGAGGGACTTAATAAAAACATATACCCATCAAATTATTAGTTACTAACAAGGAGCTTAGTAAAGAAATACACCCATCACTACCATAAACTGACAACAAAGGGCTCAATAAAGACACATCTACACCCCCCAAACCACAAATTAAAACCAACCAACAAATAAATTAGGACCCAAGATCGTCCTACACTATTCACCTACGTCAAATACACATATACCTCAGCCACAAATCCTCCAGGATATGTCAGAAGAAGTATGAAGAAGAAGAATTATAAAACAAGGCGCCTTTGCAAGAACTGTATGCGAGAGATCCCGAATGATAGGTCGAAGTCGAATGTGCACATTCACAGGCGCAACAAACACAGTTACATGTTAGCACAATATAATACGTTTTGTAAAAATATTTGAAGATTGAATCTATACACTAGTTTCTCTCATCAACGAAAAGGTTTTTTTAATAGAACACGACAACAATGAGGACCCGATACACACGCAGGACACCGTCATTTCTTTATTTAATACACGCTAGGCATTAACGACCATTATGGTCGATGACCATTAACGTGCATTACATGCATTGGTATATTAGCACGGTACTCACCTACAAGGGAGCAACCACTAATAATTGTTATACGAGATATCTGTACAATCAGATAATCTCTCTTTCTTTTCTTCTTTTAACACCCGACGAAAAAAGAGGGGTGTTATAAGTTTGACGTTTGTGTGTATCTGTGTATCTGTCCGTGGCATCGTGGCTCCCAAACGGATGAACCGATTTGAATGCGAATTGTTTCATATGAAAGGTTAATTAGTCGGGAGTGTTCTTAGCTATGTTTGATAAAAACCAGTCCAAGATGGCCGCCAACACAAAATGGCGAAATACATATTTTTTTTCACTACTCCATCAATATGGGTATCAAATGAAAGGACTTGACTAGTAGAATACTATACACTATGACGAATTTCAAATCCAAGATGGCCGCCAACACAAAATGGCGAATTATATTTTTTTTCACTACTCCATCAATGGGTATCAAATGAAAGGGGCTTGACTAGTAGAGTACTATACACTATGACAAATTTCAAATCCATGATGGCCGCCAACACAAAATGGCGAATTATACTTTTTTTCACTACTCCATCAATGGGTATCAAATGAAAGGGCTTGACTAGTAGAGTACTATACACTATGACAAATTTCAAACCCATGATGGCCGCCAACACAAAATAGCGAATTCTATTTTTTTTCACTAGGTACTCCATCAATATGGGTATCAAATGAAAGGGCTTGACTAGTAGAGTACTATACACTATGACAAATTTCAAACCCATGATGGCCGCCAACACAAAATAGCGAATTATATTTTTTTTCACTACTCCATCAATATGGGTATCAAATAAAAGGGCTTGACTAGTAGAGTACTATACACTATGACAAATTTCAAATTCATGATGGCCGCCACTACAAAATGGCGAATCACATTTTTTTCAGAAATCCCTCAATATGGGTTTCAAATGAAAGGGCTTGACTAGTATAATAATGTACACTAAATTGAAAGGGAACGAGGAATATTCAATAACGAAATGAAAACTAAAAACTTGAAAATTATTTTTTAGTCTGGTCATGTATGAATTCGTTTAACTAAAAGTTAAAAAATTTTGATATAAAAATTAAATTTAAAATTTAAAAACCCCCGACACAAAAAAAATTAACCTCTAAAGTGTGAAATAATACAAGTTTGTTCATTGTGTAATGATTCATCATCATATACATCATAGCCTAATGTCATATGGCATTCTGGTATGGGGAAAGGGGGCTGATATTCAAACAATATTTGTTCTGCAGAAAAGGGCTATTCGAGCTATAAATTAAAATCTAGAGATAGTGTAAAGGCTCATTTTAGAGAAAGTAATATTTTGACAGTCCCTTGTCAGTACATTAATGAAAATATAATTTATGTACATAAAAACTTAAATGGTTTCTTTAGGGTGGGTGATGGCCACAACTTAAATACAAGACATAAGCATATGTTATCAATTCCCAGGTTCAGGCTCTCAAATGTTAATAATTCTTTCATGGGAAATTGTATCTGTTTTTATAATATAATTCCAAAAGAAATGTTAGACTTGAATTCTAATCAGTTTATAAGGCGAGTTAAAGTCCAACTCGTGAAAAAAACTTATTACTGTATTAGCAAGTATTTAAATGATAAGTGCGCATGGACATCATTGTAATAGTTGTAAGCACTTTAAAATAAAAAAAAAAAAACAAGAAAAACATATATTTAAATAAAATAAACAGAAAAGAGTTTCTTGCCGGTTCTTCTCCTCCTAGTTTTTGAATCGGTACTTAATCAATTTATTTTGACTTTCAATAAGTGTGTGTAAACATCTTATATTGAATAAAAAATTTTTGAATTTGAATTTTGATCCTTAAAAGCGTCGGGGACCGCTAAGTAAACTTAAAATAACTAATAATTAGCGGTCCCAGATGCTTTTAAGGATGAAAAACAATACACAATGAACAAACTTGTATTATTTCACACTTTTTAAAGGGTAATTTTTTTCGTGTCGGGGGTTTTTAAATTTTTAATTTAAGTTTTTAATAATAATGGCACGACGATACTTAGGTCAATTTCCTGCGAGGCACATTAACCTTTGGATACCTCAACCGTGTCCAACTACAGTCATTCAATCAGACACCCATGAACACACCACCACCAACACACTTTCTGTTTAGGTGGGACGGCTGTTTGTTTCGGAAGGGGAATATTGTAACGCCCACAAATATAATAGCAAAACGGCCTCTTAACAAAAAGTAACCATAGAGGAATAAAACTAATTTTATATACTGATAACGCCACCTGCACGCGTAACAGCGCGCATCGCCAAATAACAGACAACACACCGCGAAACACTAACCCCAGTATACGCCGCGGACAATAGATGGCGCAGATCCGTATATTGAGTGACGTTCCGTCACGTTAGGCGCCAGCGCGTGCGCGGCGAGAATTCATTCAGCGACGACGGACTGCCGACCGACATGGCATGGCAGCCGACGTCAACTTAGGATAGGACCGTCAGGGGGCAGTAGAGGGTAGCATAAAAAAAATATAATTTCAACTCTAGTACATGGGACGAAAAGGGTGAGGATAGTAGTACGTAGGTACCCCGAATGGCGTAGTCGGTACCAAAGTTTATTAAAATCACATCAATAATCTTTTATTTACGTTAACAAATTAACATAACTTTACTAATGATTGGAGTCTCCTTTTAAGCATGTAATGCCTGTGTCAGGAGATTCCACACTCACATAAATGCAATCAGGCAGATAGCCAAAGTAAATAATAAAAGTTTGCCTTTTCACACGCGTCTTATAGAGTTCGCTGTATCTAAGTATAGGAATCTATGGTATTGCCGGAGAACTGAAGACACGTCCCAGTGGCCACCTCGTCGCATACGATATTTCGTGTGTCCCCGGCGTCGTCTCGTATCAGCTCGCTATCGAGGCCAGGAGAAAAGCTGACGAAGAAGCCAGCTGTATCCGGCCGCGTCTATCGCGCCGGTACGCCATGCCCAACCTCAAACGGTACGATCTATCTTTATGGGGCCCTGCCCCAATCTAAAGTTATAGTGAAAAGTGAACACCCTCATAGAAAGCGTACCTATATCATAAATTTCGTCATCGCGAACTCTCGGCCCCGTACATATACCTCTTATAGGTGGGATAAAGACTTTAAGGTTTCTCTTTGTAACGCTAGTATAAGATTACATAGTGCATATCGCTATTGTCTGTATTCATGTGTAATTGTATGTGTTTGAAGGAAAAGTAAACGCCATGTTTTAATCTAGCAAAGTTCTGAGTTTTACTTTCGCCAGCCGACCGAGCGCACAATATCCCGACGTCCCTTTATTTAGAACATACGGACCTTGAAATCCTGGACTCACTCCAGGACATGCTACATCGATCACACTAAGTAACGTAAGTACCTTTCATTACACGACATCAAGTAAACCCCTTTGTTTCATATTTAAAATGATATATTTCTTTTTCCACACATTACAGGTGTTAAACTTTTTAAGTGACTACATACCTTATTATCTAAAGTCTCAGTTTAATAAATCTAAGTATCTAAATCTAAATTTTATAATTTTTCGAGTAGGTTCAAAGATATGGAGTCTGGAAAATCCCAGGGAACTATACTTATACCTGTCATGGTCACTTTAACCACATACTAGCCACCAGCAGGTCTGGCAAGATTGAATATGTACAACCAAGGGAGACGAACAAACTGCAAGGGAACGGTACATCCCCGTAGAACATTATAAAATAAAACTAGCTTTTAAGATATAGGTAGCCTGTGATAAATGTACATAACCATAATAACACTAACCAAAATGAGATATAATAAACATTCATTCTATTCATTAAATCCACTTATAAACACGCGAACGAAGTCATGGGCAGGTGCTAGTATCATATAATAGGTACTCTTATTCTATTTTCTAATAAATACTATCTATAATTTCATATTTAGTTATTTAAATCCCATATTTTCAATTATTAAATCATGATATCTTGTCACCTGACGAAGTAAATCGGTCTACATGTGACAGATAACGCGACATTGCCAAATGTAATAACACGGCTTGTAACTATAGAAGGCAGTCGTGAAAGTGATCAGTTTCTGCTTAGTGGCAGGGTCTTTTGTTGGTCTTTGGTTTTCACATTCAGCAGCCTCGAGCTATTTAGTAGTGTAGAACAAATTTGGTGTTTAAAGTTCTCAAACTTTGAATATAATTTAAGAATCATCATGATAAAATCACTTCAGTTCCAAAAGGGAGTGAGGTTGGAGAGGAGTGAAACGAATGTCTGTCTACAATCAGCTTTATTAGATGTCTCGACATCGGCATATGCCGGCCTCACACATACGTTCATATACAAAATAGTTCCCATAGGCGTGTCTTTGCCTGCCGTTCTCTCGGTCTTTACAGACTACATTTATACTTTCAGAGGCAGCGACAAACGCTCTCCCCTCAACAGACTTAGAATGTGAACTGTCAACACTTAACTCTACGTGAGACGCGAAAAATTGTACCATTTCTATTAATTATTATATTAATACTATTTACATAGATATAAATAGCTGAGGCAGGCTATGCATCACCTTACAATTTGATGTTAAATTAGTTAAATTTACACTTAATACATGTTTGCCTCCCTTCTGTTTATATACACAACCCTCCAATCAGTTCTCTGTATAAATAATACTCATCGTGTGACTCACTCTTCCATAGGTAGTGACAGGGTTTGTATACTACTCACTTTGAACGAGTAATGTAATATTTAATATAATATTTTGAAAAAACCTAATATACAATTACAGAAAAAATATTCACCACATGATGCACTGATCCCTCCCTAGCCCCATGAACGGTCTTACCACATAGTTAAATACTATATTAAACGGAGTTGCAGGTCCTCATCTACACTCATTAAATTATATCTAATCTTCAGAAATCTGATAACAATGTATTTTCCTTAATTACTACAAATATTATCGAAGCCTTAATATTATTGGGTATAACCAAGATAAGAGCCCTACCAGATAAGACAAGAATGGGCAGGTGGGTGCTCTGATGCATAGAACAAGCTTTGTTCGTCGACTAACCTCATACGATGCACTAGGTCATTTATGCGGCCCTAAAATATGTATGTACATCTATGTATCATGTAATACATTTCCAGTGTTGGGTATCACAGCGAGTAGCCTCTACAATGCTAATGAAATGTGCAAAAATGTTCTCTGCATCATATGTCAAAAAACAAAGTATTGAATATGGACAATAGAGATGGCAAACAAATTGCAAAATATATTATCAAAATAGGTACAATTGAAAGATCATACTAGACAAAAGCGTCTATATAGTCTCACTTACATGGTATAAAGTATGAGCACCTGCAACTCCAGAGTCCCTTTGGTAGAACGATAAATGCACGCGGATGGCGGAGTCACACGCTAGCGGCGCGGCCCGCCTTGGCCGCTAGCTAGAGTGCCGCGGATTCCGGCTGCATAAGAGGCGACAGCGCCCCTACGCGTCGCCCGCGCTCTGTCTCGAACAGGAGCTCGGAGGCGGCTCGACGCACTCCACCCGAACTAGTACCGGGGCCACCCTCTTCTGGCAGAAATGCCGCTACCATTAGCGCACAGATCACGAGCAGCGCACCCAACACGAACGGCGGCCCCGGAATGAGCCGTTCACGATGATTCACTGCCGCCGCACCAGCATGCTCTTCATTTAGGTCGACGTGAAACAGGTAGAAGATAACACCGAACATAGCAGGGCCAAGCCCGTTGCATAGCCCGCGAACGCCCGTCACCATACCTTGCACGACGCCTTGGCGATCGGCTCGGCTGTTCACTGACACGTAGGCACTGATGGCGGGGTACGTCAATGAGCCGAGTGCCGCCAGCACGCCAGCCGCCCACATCATCCAGGTGCGGCTGCCCAACCCATACCACATCAATTGTAGCATTTCAAACAGCAATCCCACCATAATGGTGTGTTTGGCGCCCAGTGTCCTCATCAACACACCGAGCACCACTTGCACGCCGATGCTGAGCACGCCCACAATTGCGATAAAAACGGCCACCTGCACCACACCGAATCCCATCACCAGTTTTAGATACACAAAGATACACGAGTACTGTCCCGCCTCCGGCAGGTACGACAAGAATACGGCCACGCACAGCATCAGCACAGTGCGCTCGGCTCCCACCTTGCGCAGCGCAGCAAAAGGGTCCGCTTGTTCCCAACTGATGGCTGGCCCCCAGCCGCTCGGGCGTATTTTCTCAGGTAGACTCTCAGGAACCGCCACCATAATAAAAAATACGTCCAGAACAGCCACGGCCGTTGCTGCCGCTACCACCAGCGCCTCACCATATAGGTCCATGAGATATGCGCCCAGCGCTGGTGAAATCACCATACTGGCCGCGAATGTGGCCGACACGAGTCCATAAGCGCGCGACCGCTCCTCTTCTGCCGTCACGTCCGCCACGTACGCGAATACAATCGAAAATGTCACCGCGAAAACACCACTGATGCTAATCATCGCGAAAAACCACCAAGTGTTTATAGTCATCAGAGGAATAGGCGCGCATGTGAAGAACACCGTCACAAGCAGGAAGAATTTACGACCCCATACGTCCGACAGGGCCCCTATCAGCGGAGCAGACAGGAACGACAAAATGCCCTTAATACCCATGATCAGTCCGTTCATGAGGAATGTGTGCTCCGGAAACGTTGCGTTTAGCACCGATATGATTGGCATTGTAAGTAGGCCCCAAGCGAAGAACTCCAGAAATATCACCACGAGCGCGTGCAGTACGGACGGCTCTCCGATGCCCGACATCGTCATGATGCCGTCCTTCATCGCGCTTTTTCTATTTCGGATCACCATGTCTGCGTCGTGCTTCGTAGTCGAATCACTGCCACCGCCGCCAGAGTCCGTCGGAGTCATAGGGCTCCGTCGCGCTACTATCGGCGCCGATACATATCCTCTTTAGGTTGCTGCAAACTATACAAACGTATTTGTTTTACGGAATGCAGATATCAGATACATCTGGCTCGATATTTTGTGGGCTCGATCAACTGTGGAATTGTGTGCTATGATTGTGTGGAATGTGGATCAACTTGACAGAACTACACTGAACTTGATGCTTGACGGACATTGACTTTGACAGAACAACAGAACCTAGCAGTGTTGCCAGTGCCTTGTCCACAAAAGTTACCTAAGACTGGTCTAAAAGTAACATTTTCACAAGAAAAGTAACATTTTTTTTTTATTTTTACTTTTTAATACATTAAGTATTATTATACACAATTTTAATGTAATTTAAGACACTGACCATTATTTCAGTGTTTTTTGAATAATTGTTACATAAGGATTAATCAAATCGACGAGTGCAATCCTGTAAAAGAAAATAAATGCTATAATAAAAACAGTCAATTACTGTTATTTACGTGATCGCAATTTTACATAATTTTAGTTTTCTTCCATATGCACAGAATACTCCATTGGAAGCGAAGCTAATTTATTTTCATTGAGCAATAATACTACTATAAGACTACTTTTGGATGAATCAATGAACAGGCGCCATTCAGACGAGATATACTGTATAACAAAGTAAAGCATGAGTTGTTACTAATATCTATATAAGTCTATGTTAGTATGTGATAGAAATGTTTTGAACACAGGTTTTGAATATTTTTCCTGTTTTTGGGAGGTCAAAATTTATAAGAAATGGCTCCACAAAAAACTTTTACTCGGACTAAAACCAACTAAAACTCACAAATTCACTCGCTCTTTCTATTTCCTCATTCCAGCAAGCAGTGCGATCAGAGGGCCAAGTGTGAATTTTTGTCATTGAAAATGACTATCAAATCCATTTCACGGGAGACGCATTTTTAGCCACAACTCCGAGGGTATGAAGTCTAGCTAAGATTTTAAAGTCTTAAAAGATCAATAATTTAGTTGCGCATCATATGACACCAATTTTTTGGAAATCGGTTTGGCAGTTTTCGAAAAAAATTGGAAAATGTTACAAAATCGGGATTTTTTCTTATTTTTTCTTTTACTAAATTCAAAAATATTTCGAGAACGGAGACCGATATCGAAAATAAAAAAAAAAACAGTATCTTAGCCATTAACGTAGCTACGGTTTGAGACCAAGTTTTTGGAAATCGGTTGGTAATTGTACAAGAAATTATTTCTGATAGATGAGATTTTTTGGTCGATCGCTGGTGTTTGCGGATATAAGTTACTATATTTCAGAGGGTATTCGTCGGATCGCTTCAAAGTGTTTTACAAAAGGTTAGAGGGCGTTAGTAGCTACAGTTTGAGATCAAAATTTTGGAAATCGGTTAGAAATCGAACAAGAAATTTGACATCACATGTTAGATTTTATGGACGATCGGGAACATTAATGTCATCGCCTTTCGGCCTGTATTCGTTCGAATGCTTCATTATCGAGTTCAAAACGTTTAGGGATATCAGAGGCTGCAGTTTAAATCGTGGCAATAAAATAAAATAATCTGTGAAAATCGGATTTGAGGAGGTTCATTTTCAATAAAACTGATGGTTGCGGGGACTGCAAGATCTGTGGATTTTTTACTATTAACTGTGTCGTATGCGTTTTCCGTAATTTGTATGGAAACTCGTAGTTACCTAAAACGACCGCTAGATGTGCTGTACGAGTTTCCATACAAATTATAAAAAACGCAAACGACACAGTTAATAGTAAAAAACTCACACTTGGCCCTCAGCGATACAGTCACAGGACTCCCAGGATACAGTGCGATAGAGAAAATCACAGGCATGTCACACTCTATACATATTTTTTGGTGAAATACTGCTGCCTACGTTTTGTAAAAGAAAGTGATGGATGTTATTCAAGTGTCAAATGTGTAAAAGAGATAAAAGACAAAATGTAGGCAGCATAATCTCGAATAATTTGTTTGGTGCAGGTATTGTTTTCTATCTATCCAAAGACGAAACCACAGAATAGTATAAACTATGCAAGACTACAGTTAACATTAAAACGCAAAGTACTCGTTTGGTTTGCGTTCCGTTTCACGTAGTTTTTCGATGAGACTACAATTTTATTTTTAATTCCGAAATATAACGCAAAAGTAACGTTTTAAGCCGTGTAACGTGAATGTAACGTGAAGGTGTTAAAAAGTAACGGAAAATGTTACAAAAGTAACGTTCTGGCAACACTAGAACCTAGGACAGGACCAAAACATAATGGACAGAGTCATCAGTTTTTAGGCATGTCCATTTTTTCCAAGTGCTTTGTATTGTATTACATTTTACATTTGATTTTAATTGCTATCTCATACGAATAATATATTTTAGAACTGAAAAACGTTTTTTCTGGATAAGGAACGCATTTTACCGGATTAAAAATGACGCCAAATACTTACCTATGAAATGACAAGTCCAGGTCTTATAATCCTCCTTTTGATGTTCTTGTCGAACAAGACACAGCTGAACATGACATTCTTTCAAAATTAAAATACTTTTAGATAACACAATGAGATTCAGTTATAAAATTCAATAAAATGCTACTTTACACTGCAATGTTTTGACCGACTAATCGGTCAAGGCAAGGCTTGACATGATTCACACCGACAGTCTAACGTTGCCAGAAGTACATCAATTATCTCTTTTACTCATAGCTAAACTCCGTGGGATGGACAAAGGTACACGATAACGCGTTAATACACTAATACAAAAGCGGCAACGTATTATGACTCCGTCCATTACGAAGTACAAAATAATGCTTATTGTATTTGAAACGTTTTCATTACCATCAATATGAATCAGTCGTTTTCAGTGTTGCCAGTCCTTGGATTTAGCCTTTAGACAGTTTGAAACAAAGAAGTAAAATTTGAAAGGCAGGATGATTGAAAATCATGAAGTGTGTACTACTCATAGACATACATATACTAGCGCAGGAGACCAACTGACATATAAACATCGCATGACCAAAACGGAAATGAGTATGTGTGCGAAATTCACATGAGTTTGACCCAGTTTTAGTGATGTGCATGGATGTTTTTTATATTAACGATAGCACGTAGTACTTTCATGATAATGTGTCGTTGAAATTACCGAGTTATCATAAGTCGAAATCGGCAATCCTATTTATTATTTTGAATCTGCTATACTACTAAATTTAAATTAAAAAGTTTTGAGTTACTTTTCCTAACTTTTAGTTTTTTAAAATGACAAATCATCAATCAATCAACTCAAATGCCATTTCCTTTACACCAATAAACATTTTTTTTTCTTAACAGTTGATAATTAAAAATTTTCCGAAAGAAGTAAAGAAAGCGTCAACATCATTATGGAAATATTTATATTTAGTTGAATAAAAGCCAAGTAATAAATAAACCATTTTTATTTTTAATGACAATACGTCATGTTGCAACGCATAACAACAAACTTTTTAGCACTCTTTGTAAACAAAAAAATGAGAATGTACAAAACAAAAACATTTACAATTTAGAAGTTTCATGATGAATATCATATTTAACTCGATAGAATTGAAAGATAAACCAAAACTAATAAAACAGTGAAAGTTTTTTTTTAATTCGTCAATAAATGACTGACAAATTATTGATATTTAGGTATTTTTGAGCGGTTTGACTGGTGACATCTTACTGCCCGTGACAACACATTGCCTACTCGATCGAGTGTCGCATCGTCTCACTGCACCACAAATTATGCCTTGGATGAAATTCCTATATTTCATCCAAGTCTATAATATCTTTTGTTTCTTTATGTAATAGGTAGTTAAGTTTTATTTGATTATAAAGGAACAAGTTTTTGTAAAAGACAAAGTGATAATTTGCTTACGATTGGTGTTTTCACGGTGATGGACTTTTTTCTTCAAATCCGTCTTATATTAGTGCTGCAATAAAGGTTTAGGCTCTATAGTTGAAGGTTCTGGTGATATATCCCGGTAAACGTAAGCTGACACCGATCGCTTGGGCTTCAGATTGACCTGTACAGAAATTACAGTTGGCATAAATGCTCTGACTTAAGATATTAAGTATATACTACGGCGTTAGTATACCACTTAATATACTAAGTAAGCACATATGAAAAAGAAAGAAACTCCTAACGGCACTTCAGTAGGTATAGATCCTTTCTTCAAAAGTCGTCGGTGATTTAGTTAGACAAAACAGTTTTTTTTAAAATGTCTACTGCAAACCAAAGAATGTTTTCGAGGTATCCCACCTGTTCTATTTAACATTCTTGTCCATTGTTCTCTGCTAACCGCGTTTACAGGAAACCTGGATATTATAAAATAGTCATCATTATCAGGAAGCATTTTTTAACACCGCATTTTCTTGGAGGAAAATGAGGTTAAATTATTGTATACAGTAACTTCGTCATTAAAAGTTAAATTATTTACGACGTTCTTAATCAGAAAGCAGATAGAACGTGAGACTTCAAATCATAAATAAATAACGATAAAAATTATTTGTGTATATATCTTATATTTTCATATGAGCAAATCTTGTATTTATATATATCTTATGAGTAGTATATATATGTAGATGTCATACTATCTCTTACGTGCTGCCAGGCTAAATAAACCTCCCAATATGTTTAAAAACAGTTAACAACATCTTTCTAGTGGAACAGGTGCAATTACGTAATATTAAATATACAAAATGTTTTGTCATTGAAAATGACTATCAAATCCATTTCACGGGAGACGCATTTTTGGCCACAACTCCGAGGGTATAGGGTTTAGCCAAGACTTTAAGGTTTTAAAAGATGAAGAATTCAGATGCACGTCGTATGACACCAAAATTTTGGAAATCGGTCTAGTAGTTTTTGAAATAAATTGGAAAATGTAAAAAAAATCGGGATATTTCCGAATATTTTTTTTACTAAATTTAAAATATTTCGAGAACGGAGACCGATATCGAAAATAAAAAATAAACAGTATCTCGACCATTAACGTAGCTACGATTTGAGACCAAGTTTTTGAAAATCGGTTAGTAATTGTAAGAGAAACTATTTCCGAAAGACGAGATTTTTTGGTCGATCGCTGTTGTTTGCGGATATAAGTTACTATATTTCAGAAGGTATTTGTCGGGTCGCTTTGAAGTGTTATAGAAAAGGTTAGAAGGCGTCAATAGCTACAGTTTGAGACCAAAATTTTGGAAATCGGTTGGGAAGCGAACAAGAAATTTGACATCACATGTTAGATTTGCCTTTCGGCCTGTATTCGTTCGAATGCTTCATTATCGAGTTCAAAACGTTTAAGGATATCAGAGGCTACAGTTTAAAACCTGAATGTTTCAAATATGTTGAACAAACGAAAATATTTTTTTTCGTTGATTTATTTCTGAGTTTAAAGAGCTGAAAAGAATAGTGCCACGTTTTCGTGGCAAAACCACGATTACGTGGCAATAAAATAAAATAATCTGTGAAAATCGGATTTGGGAAGGTTCATTTCCAATGAAACCGATGGTTGCGGGGACTGCAAGATCTGTGGATTTTTATTTGAAAATATCGACATATCGATAGATTTTGTGCAATCCCTATGTTAAATTGTTTGATTGTAATTTTACACAGTATTTTTGTATCTTACACATAATTGTTTAAAATAACAAATTATTTATAAAATAGAGTATTTACCGTATACTATTGACGTATATCCAAGTAAATTTAGGATTGCTTTTTATATAAATAACATTAAGATAGCAGTATGTTATTGGCAGTACTTACATGTGAAATCTCTCTTTATTTGGATTATTATTATATATTACAATGCAATCTAAAACAGAACATGACACCATTGTAATTCACAAGATTTAATTTATGTAGTCCAGAATGATTAAAACACAAAATAGAAAACAAAGCTGGACCTTATTTTGACAAGTCGCTATTGGAAACTAAATGTGTTCAAAGAGGTTTTATGATAAATTTTGTTGCGTTTCTTTTTCGCATGTAGGATTTCCGCAAAGAGCTGGATGTCATTCGCACACTGTGTTCCTCTCTTACGCTAGTATATATACCTTATTGGTACTACTCATCCAAAGTACTACCACAGGTACTACTATGGCCGTAATAACAACAAATAATAAAAATAAAATTAAAGTTAAAAATAAAAGGGGGGTGTCCACCCCACCCCGTACAAAAAGGGTTTTGTCATTTGAAATGACTTTCATTTCGTTGGAGTATAGGGATCATTTGGGAGTTTCGTGAAACAGGCAGATTGCACAAAGAGTTTTCGAGATATCGGGATGAACGTGGTGTCAAAAGACGCAGCTCGGCGAGCTCTACAAGATGGCAAATGACAATTAAGAAAAAGGTCAAAAAAAAAATTATCGGCAAGAAACGAAAAAAACCGCAATTTTTTTCCCCGATTTTTATTTTGGGAGCTCGTTATCTCGAGAACTAGGTCCGAATAAGAAAAAAAAAACTTCTCGGGGTAATTAAACGGGGGACCGATTGAGATTGAAATTGTTAGAATCGGACAACTGGAAGTAGTGGTTAACCCCTTACTGCATAGAGTATCATAAATGATGTACAAAGTTTTTGGGGTATAATTTACATTAATTTTGGATTTTTGTGCTGGGAACACTCATAATTGAAAACCGGAAACATGATCTGACGATTTGACGTGCAACCATTCTGTGAGAACCCCGCACTGTCTAAAAAAGAGTTATGTCACTTTGAATCACAGAACATTATGATAAAGACTTAGTAGATTTTAGATGATTTTAGTAGAATTTGACTGTTTAACTTAGTAGAATCGTTAAAAAAATGTGTCACGTCACGTTGTTCTGTGGTTTATCGTTGGATTAGATTTTACTAGTGATTTCAGTCATTTCAGTTTTAAGATCATTTCAGCGGTTCAGCCAGTCTGGCACGTTATTGGATTGTTCTGTGGTTAGTGGGCGTTAGTGAATTAACTTAGCAAGGAAAAATATATTTTAATCCATATTAAAGCACTCGTTATAATGGTCGGTATCTATCTGTGGTATCGTTTCGATATTTGGCAGATGAGCCGGAGATGCTAACTGTTGTTTAACGCTTGCAGATTCGTTTCATACTGATTCAGAACCGAGCAGGCAAAACGCGGCTGGCCAAATGGTACATGAATTTCGACGACGATGAGAAGCAGAAACTAATTGAGGAGGTGCATGCCGTGGTAACAGTACGCGACGCTAAACACACCAATTTCGTAGAAGTGAGTGCATCTACTGAGGCCTAAAGTGGGATCCTATTTGCTTGTTACCCCCTCACATATTTTGATTTACTAAATGTTCTCTTTTCAGTTCCGCAACTTCAAAATAGTTTATCGACGCTATGCGGGCCTCTATTTTTGTATATGTGTGGATGTAAACGACAATAATCTTTGCTATTTGGAGGCAATCCATAACTTCGTTGAGGTGCTCAATGAATATTTCCATAATGTGTGTGAGCTGGACCTTGTTTTCAATTTCTATAAAGTGTACACTGTAGTAGACGAGATGTTTCTTGCAGGCGAGATCAGGGAGACATCCCAGACTAAAGTTCTCAAACAGCTGCTTATGCTTAACTCCTTAGAGTAAATTGAATTGTTGCTATAAGCGTATAAATGTTGATATGACTTTCCAAAACTACTGCCCCATAAGTATTAATAATAATTTAGGGGGTTGAAACGAGGACACAAAACAAGTTTTCAAAATTTTTAGAAATGCAAAAAAAACCAAAATGAAAAATACCTGACAAAGACATTAGCTCCTCGCATTGTCATTATCATACCTAACTTAACCTATTGATTGAGAAATGGTGGCAATTTACCTATCTTGACCAAATTTTAAATTTATAGAAAAGCTTCCTAATGGCTCATTGCTCTGCTTGATTATGAACTTGTGGACAATCAACCTACCTTGACCAAATTTTTTGTGTGCGTCAGGATGGCGGTACTAAGCAATACAAGGTTACTGTACCTAATTTGTACTATTTAGTACCTAATTTGTACTATTTAGTACCTAATTTGTACTATTTAGTACCTTTTGTCAAAAAAATTGTACCTGCCTACTTTAAAAAATATTTGAGTTTTGAAGTGTACCGCCATTCTGACGTCAGGATGGCAGTACATTTTCTAAATTAGGTACTTCTATTATTTAAATTTACATTTGGAGTTATCAGATATTTAGTACCTAATTTGTACCTAAACATATATAAAATCCACATCTCCAAGTCAAACCGTTATGTAGTATTCGTCAATATAAACTTTATGGCGTATAAACATTTTGACGTCGGGATGACGTCATTATCAAACTTAGGTCAGATTAGGCACTTTTATTATTTAAAAGTATATTCAGAGTTATGAGATATTTAGTACCTATTTAGTACTAAAACATATATAAAACTAAATGTGGCACTCGAGGACTGCCGCGGTAAAGCTATTGCATAGCATTTTGTATCAACTTATGCAATTATTATTATTTATTTATTTTATTTATGCAGTATTTATTTTTTTTTATTATTTTTTCTTCATTTTTCTTCAAATCTTTCTGACGCTGATAATATGCCCTTTGACGTGAATTAGTTTTTTTTTCTTTTTAGCTCTTTACGCTTTTCTTCTCTATAAAACGAAAATAACTAGGTATAAATAGTGTAATGACACACCAAAACAAAATTATTCATTTAAAAAAAAATAACGATATTGAGAAGTGATTATCGAATTTCGCGCGATGTACATTTATATAGATATAATATCATATATACTTTCTCTGCCCGGCATTCATGTGCATTATCTATACACCAAAAACAAAGGTAGGTACTGAATAGTACACATGCTTGGTTTGATGGTTTCTGTTATATACATAATGAAGAATGAATTTATTTATATATATATACATATTGAGAATCTAAATTGAGAATTTAAACTATACGCGTGTGTGTGTTTGTGTGTATAAAAGAGGGCTACTTTTAATATCGCTCATTTTAATATCAAAAATTTAGGTTATCTTTATAGCAGTATTATATTTTTAATTCAAAATTAATACTGCATTTGTGATAATAATAAAATGTATGTATATAAATTACTCACTCATTTTCTTTCACTATTTTTTCGTGACTTTTTTCATTAATAATAAGTGCAACAGATTATAATAGATGGCACTGTTTTAAAAAACGTACATCGCGCTATCAAAATTTTTCTCCGTGCGGCGTGCCCGTCGGAGTGGGAAGCGTGAGGTTTTTTTCGTTACGGAATTTCTGCATTCGGTCTCCGCGCTCAAGGCCCGCGATAGCAGCTATGCAATAGCTTAAAATCCACATACCCAAGTCTAACTGTTTAGCAGTATTCGTCAATACAAAATATTTTTCAAATTTAACAAGAAATATGTAAAAGAGTACAAATGTTGATAAACAGGGATTTAGTACCTAATTTGCACCTAACAAAAATATATATCTTGAGTAACAGATTAGGCACTCTTATTATTTAAAAGTATATTCAGAGTTATGAGATATTTAGTACCTATTTAGTACTAAAACATATATAAAATCCACATACCCAAGTCTAACCGTTTAGCAGTATTCATCAATACAAAATATGTACCGCCATCCTGACGCCTATGAAATTTTCAAATTTAACAAGAAATATGTAAAAGAGTACAAATGTTGATAAACATGGATTTAGTACCTAATTTGTACCTAACAAAATATATATCTTGAGTAAATATACAGTACTTGTATGAATATATAGACGAATAAACGATAAGTTAGACCAAGAGCCCATATACAAAATTTGTCCAATTACGCTCGACAGAAATAATTTGTTTGGTGTGCTTCAAATACTTTGAGTCCAAAAAGGCTTTGCTGTTACCAGCTGTTAAACAAAAAAGTTCATGGCATTGCTACTGAAATAAAAAAGAAGAGGCTTTAGCTGCTTATTAAAAATGGGGCGGAGTAATGAAGTTATGTGCCACATGAAACATATTAATGTCGACATCGTTAAATAGGTGGATGCAGATGACGTTATTGGCACAAATGGGACCGAGGATCCGACGCAGAGTAAACATGTTCCAGTCGCCGAATCATTTGCCGATTAATTGTTGAGTCCCTGAGGCCCAGACTGATTCACATAATGATTAGAAGTAATACATCTAAAAAAGAATTGTTTAATTATGATACCAATTAAAACTCATTAAAACATTACTTTTCTATAATAAAAACCAAGGAATTTTCATATTTTTTTCCTAATGAGGTTTTCTTATATAGGCGGAGAAGAAGGTCAAAAAGTGGTAGGTATCTAAAAAATTCTTACGTTATTAAGAATTATTATTAATGACGACCGCTTACCCTAGTGGGTAGCGATTCTGCCTACGAAGCTGAGGGTCCCGGGTTCGAATCCCAGGTTGGGTCAGTATTTATATAATGTATGTGGATACCTACTGGTACTGGGTCTTGGTTGTTATATGTATGTGATGTCTTCGCTAGACACACAAAACACAAGCTTATGTTTAGTTTGGGGCCTAGATGCTGTTGTGATGTATACATTATTATTATTAATTAACAGCCCCCAACAGTGAAGGCATTGGACACTATAAAGCTCATTGTTATCGCGCCGCATGGATGTGCTACGGTGACTTGAAGACAAATAACAAACATCTCAAGATAATTATGTTATTGCACATTGTATCATGTACGGAAAGAATTTTAGAAAAATCACAAAAATTAAAGACTTTTGTATATAGGCTCTTGGTCTAACATAACGTTTATTCCTCAATATATTTATAAAAGTACTGTATACTTACTGAAGTTATATATTTTTGTGAGGTACAAATTAGGTACTAAATTCCTGTTTAATAACATTTGTACTCTTTTATGTATTTCTTGCTAGGTTTGAGAATTTCCAAAGCGTCAGGATGGCGGTACACTTTATATTGACGAATACTACTAAACGGTTTGACTTGGGTATGGGGAGTTTATATATGTTTTAGTACTAAATATCTCATATCTCTGAATGTAATTTAAAATAATACGAGCCTAATCGAGCCAAAGTTTAATAATGTACCATCCGTCCCGACGTCATAAAGGCCGCAAAGTGTATATTGACGAACACTACTTAACGGTTTGACCTGGATATGTGGATTTTATATATGTTTAGGTACAAATTAGGTACTAAATATCTGATAACTCAAAATGTAATTTTAAATAATAGAAGTACCTAATTCCTGACGTCAGAATGGCGGTACACTTTAAATCTCAAATATTTTTGAAAGTAGGCAGGTACACATTTTTTGATGAAAGTTCAAATTCAAAAAGTTTTTATTCAATATAAGATGTTTACACACACTTATTGAAAGTCAAAATGAATTGATTAGGCGATTAGGTACCGGTTCCAAAACTAGAAAGAGAAGAACCGGCAAGAAACTCCTCCCTGTTTATTTTATTTAAATATATGTTTCTCATAATTCATGATTTTTTGTACAGCCATACTGACACACACAATTTTTTTTTATAGATAAACACAAACATAACAGACCATGAAATTGTTTTAAACATTTTATTTATTACCAAACTTAAACAGTCAAAAGTTAACTAACACTAAGTGCCTTGCCATTTAGTGTTAGTTTCCGGTGTTTTGAGTTTAAGGGCTGTCTATCCCAGGGCTGTATCATCTGAACCATAATAGGTAGACACTTGAAATTTCCACTGAATGTGTATTGCTATGGCCACTATAACAAAAAATAATGATAATAAATAAAGTTAAAAATTATATGAGGTCCTCATACAAAAAACATGTTTTTTGATGTTTTCTGGTTGTGAGGTCATTATTTACACTTGAAAATTTTCATGGAGTGTGTACTACTATGGCCACTATAACAAATAAAAATAAAATGAAGTTCAAAATTAAAGGGTATCCCCATACAAGAAACATGTTTTTTTTATTTTGAGTGGTACGGAACCCTTCGTGTGAGAGTCCGACTGTTTTTGTTTTATTTCATATTTATTCATTTATAAAAATTCTAAATGTCTGTTTAACCACTTCAATTCACCCCTCTCTCTCTTATTATTAATACTCTTAAGGTTGGTAGTTTTGGAAAGCCAACTCCTAAATGTTTATCCTATTTTTTTTTGCATTCTTTGATATGAAGGTGTGAGTCGGTTTGAATGTAGGGGGAGAACATATAGTTTTAATTCTGAAAAAGATTTATTGACAGATGTAAAATTGCATGTATCTAAGAATACTCATTCCACTATGTACGGTTAGCCCTCTGTAAATATGCAGTGACGATATTTTAAATATATATGTTTACAAAGTGTAATATGTTTATTTTTTGTGAAGATCTTCATTAAAATATTGAAAACCAATCTTCATTCGACCACCAGAAGTCAGCACAGTAAGCAGAGTTTTCATCAGTGAAGCATTCTTTCAAACATTGTGGTAAAACTACCCATCTGGACTCTGATGCTTAAAGTGAGGCATTGTTTATTTTATTTATTTAGAAAACCAAACTGTCTTATACAAATTTTTTAAAAATCTTGTTTATAAACAGATGACATTAGTGTGGAATTCAAACCTAGTTTATTTTGACATATATGCTTGTGTTTTACATAAAGTAGTAATCATTACAAAACCTACTAGGAATTGTTTGGACACAATATTGTGTTTAAATCTTGTTCAAAAAGAGACTATAAATTACACGGTTATGATGCTATTAAGATTGGATATTTGGTAGTGGAGCTGCATTGTGGGCGACAGTGTCCATTTTTACATTTGTTAGTTTTATTACTTCAAATAAAATTATAAGTAGTATAATAGTTTTCAATAATTAAACCATATTTTTGTATTTAGAATTTTAAATATATTGTTACGTGTTAGGGTTCGAAGAATTTGGAGAGAAAGACCTGCTGACTCTTTTGAAGAATTTATTCACTAACACTAGGTCCAACACAAAGCACTAAGTCCAAACACTAAGCACTCACGATGTATTAGGTCGTAGCCAAGTCGTAGGTTTCACTTGTATCACTAGTTTCGCTTCGAAGTCGCTTCGACAGTAGCCCAAAAACTGAACTGAACTGGCTGCTCGTTTTCCTGCGGCTATTTATATAAGTCGTAACGCCTTCTCGGGCATTCTAGAAATCACTCCACTCACACGAACGTAATCGACCAGATTGGATAATTCTAGAAAGCCCCGCGATTCTTCCCTCTAACGCCATCTAGTATTGAGTAGGGGGTTTTAATGTTGTCCTTGTTGTAAGACCCTTCTACAAAGTGGTTTTACTGGTTGACGCTAGATGGCGGACATTACTCAGTCCGTTCGTAACAATATATACCACTGCAGTTACTTAAACCTCCCTTCGGGATGAGGGTGCTTTGAGCTTAGTCCACCATGCTGCTCCAGTGCAGGTTGGTGGATGTTAACGACTGCCATCTGTTGATAGCAACCGGGACCTACGGTTTACCGTGTTCTCTGAGGCACGGAGCCAGTGATAGTGCGTTTATGTGCATAAGTCAGAAAAGCTTATTGGTATATGCCGGTTTCTGGGATTCGAACCATGACCTTTTAAATAAGAAGCGGGCTCGCCACCCTTCGGCTATCACAAAACGAAAATGTTCAAACAGTTCCTCTTGTAATGCTGAAGAAGCAAGCACAATGAGTGGAATAGAAGAATTAATATGATTTTTTTAATATTGTTACTGGCTATTGGTCCAGATATATGATATGCACTAAAACAATATTTTAATTGAAGTTTATTTCATTATAAAACAAAATCACAAACTGGTTTAGTAACAATTGACATAGATCACAATTTACACCTTATACTTCGCAGTTAGTCGTCCTTTTTATACTCTCAGAATCCCCCCACCAACAGGCATCGTGAACATACCATCCTTGAATATTATATTTATAAACTACAAACATATTCTAGCCTGGAAATGTTCTAGCGCCATGGCGCTACTTTGACAAAATTTAAAAGTTTAGACTACCAATTTAAAAAGTTATTTAATTATTACGAACAGGCCTGTCTGCGTTATAACCTTTTAACCTTGGAACCCTTACCTCAAATATGTAAACGCCACCCTAGGAACAAAGATCCCAATATAGGTAAAACCTGAAAATGGAACCAGGTGACGCAAAGATCTCAACTCCGTCTTAGACATTGAATTCGAGACAAGTAGGATAAATTTTTCAAATTCAAATTCAAAAAGTTTTTATTCAATATAAGATATTTACACACACTTATTAAAAGTCAAAGTAAATTGAGTACCGGTTCAAAAACTAGAAGGAGAAGAACCGGCAAGAAACTCCTCCCTGTTTATTTTATTTAAATATATGTTTTACTTCATTGTTGTTTTTTTTTGGACTTTTGGGTTGGACTTTAACTCGCTTTATACATTGATTAGAATTCAAGTCTAACATTTCTTTTGGAATTTTATTATAAAAACGGATACAATTTCCCATGAAAGAATTATTTATCTTTGAGAGCCTGAACCTGGAAATTGATAACATATGCTTATGTCTTGTATTTAAGTTGTGGCCATCACCCACCCTAGAGAAAGCATTTAAGTTTTTATGTACATAAATTATGTTTTCATAAATGTCCTGCAAGGGACTGTCAAAATGTTACTTTCACTAAAGTGAGCCTTTACACTATCTCTAGATTTTAATTTACATATAGCTCGAATAGCCCTTTTCTGCAGAACAAATATTGTTTTTATGTCAGCGGCCTTGCCCCATAGCAGAATGCCATATGATATTATGCTATGAAAGTAGCTAAAATAAACCAGCCTCGCTGTAGGAACATCGGTTAGTTTTTTTATTTGCCTAATTGTAAAAACAGCAGAGCTCAGTTTACCAGCCACCTTCATAACATGAGGACCCCATTGTAAATTTGCGTCGATTGTAATGCCCAAGAACAGTTTCTTTAACCAAACTTAATAAATCTCCACCAAGTCTCAACTGACATCAACTTGTCTAACATTGGGCAATGTAAACTTTAAACGTTTTGTTTTATTTGCGTTTAATAATAGGTTGTTAGCGTTGAACCAATTTAAGACCTGCAAAAATGAAGAGTATACTGTTGAAAATTCCTCTTCATTTCTATTAATTTTAAATACGAGAGAAGTGTCATCAGCAAACAACACTATCTCGGCAGATTTTTCTACCAAATAAGGTAAGTCATTAATATACACTAAAAACAGAAAGGGACCCAATATAGATCCCTGAGGAACTCCTATTTTCACAATAGAACCCTTCGACTTAACTCTATTAATATCAACTTTTTGAATTCTATTACAGAGGTATGATTCTATTAGATTGTTAGCACAATTATTTATACCATAATGTTTTAATTTAAGCAACAATGTCCGATGATCAACACATCAAATGCCTTCAATAAATCAAAGAAGACCCCTATAGCATTTTTAGAATTTTCACATGCATCAAAAACATGTTTCAAAAGTAAATGCCAGCCTCTGTTGTGGATCTTCCTTTCGTAAAACCAAATTGCTTAGAATGAAGTAAATTGTGGGACATAAAATAAGAAAGCATTTGATCGAGCATGATTTATTCGAAAACTTTGTTTAATGTGGGCAACACTGCTATTGGTCTATAATTAGTGGGGTCCTTTTTATCACCAGATTTAAACAGAGGTATTATTCTGCTATACTTCATTAAATTAGGAAATATGCCCGCTTCAATACATTCGTTAAATATATTCGACAAATACGGTGCTATAATGTGAACAACAGAACCTATAACTTTCACTGACAGCCCCCATAAATCCTCGGTCTTCTTAATTTTTAAAGATTTAAAAGTTTTAATAACATTGAAAGAATATAGATACATAAAGATAACAGATGCAAACCTAATATCTTGGGAAAGCAGCTGTCCTGAAAAGAAGATATCTACTAATAAAACTTCATGGTGGTCTGAGGGATTAACCACATTAAGAACCTCTACTAGGAAAGCATTTAACAAAGCAAAACAGACAAATAAGTGGTCTGAATATAGGCAATCCCTATCTACTTATAATAAAGAAATTAGAAAAGCAAAACGCAAAGCATGAACAGAACATTGCGAAAATCTGGAAAGAATTCCAGAAAGCATGTGTCTGGCCAAAGCTATGGCCGTAACCAAAAGCAATCCACTTTCCTCAATGACAAAAGCAAATGGATGCACCACGAAGACTGGTAAGGAAACTCTGACAGAGATGCTAAGAGTACATTTTCCAGACTCGAAGCCTTTTGATACACCATTCCTATCTCATGACCTGACAGGGGAGAAAACAAGTTTAAAAACCAACCGTCAGAGATGGGATAGTGCCAAAAAAGTTGTGAATTGGGCCAAGATAGAATGGGTAATCGGCACCATTCAACCATACAAATCGCCTGGAACCGATACCGTATATCCAATTATGCTACAGCAAGGCCTTAATCAGTTGGCATCTGAACTATGCTGTTTTTACCGAGCCTGTATAGCTTTCACTTATGTCCCAACAGCCTGGAGAAGGGTCAAAGTAGTGTTTATACCCAAGGCGGGAAAAGAAAGCTATGAAGAGGTAAAGTCATACAGACCCAAAAGCCTGACATCGTTCCTCCTCAAAACGCTGGAGAAATTGATAGATAGGCATATCAGTGACTATGCATTGGCACAAAATTCACTGCACACAATGCAATTTGCCTATCAAGCAGGTACCTGGCATGTCTTTTAAATTCTGTCGTTTAAATATTTCCCGCTAAATTTTAATTTAGAATTCTTCAATGTTCAAATTTGTTTGAATTTAGAATATCAAAACAATTGAAAGAATTAGGATTGATGCAACTATTTAGTCACAGCGTTGTTTTGAATCTGTCAGGTCGCGTACGAAAATGAATCTCTCGAAGGAAAACGTTCGTGCTATAATTTTTTACAATTATCGGAGAGCCTAACTCGGCTTCAGTGTTTCGAGGAGTTGAGATCTGTGTTCAGTGATGAAGCCCCATGTCTGCGAACTGTCGAACGCTGGTATTTAGAATTCCAGCGTGGAAATACTAGTCTTAGTGACAAATCTCGTGAAGGACGTCCAAAATCCGCCTTTACTGAAGAAAACATCGTTGCTGTTCGACAACTGATACTCAAAGATCGTCATGTGACATATCGGTAGATAGAGGCGTTATTAGGCATCTCAGGGACAACCATTCATAAGATCTTGCATGAGGAGCTTGGTGTGAGAAAGCTAGTTTGCCGATGGATCCCGCATTTGCTTTCTGATGATCATAAAGCAGCCCGCGTCAGATGGTGTAAAAAAACTCTTCAAAGGTTCAAGCGAGGAGAGTCAAATCACGTCTACGACATTATCAGTGGTGACGAATCTTGGATCTATGCTTACGACCCTGATTCCAAACAGCAATCTACAACCTGGGTCTTCCAAGATGAGTCAAAGCCGACTAAAGTTGTTAGCCCTTGAAGCACTTCGAAGAAGATGGTGGCTACGTTCGTAGCGAAAACCGGTCATGTTGCAACGATTGCACTTGAAAATCGTAAAACGGTTAATGCAGAGTGCTATTTGTTTACCACAAGTCATCGCCGAAGTTCGGAAATCTAACTCAAAGCGACGCATCATCCTACACCATGACAACGCAAACTCGCATACCGCTGGTAAAACAATTGATTATTTGAAGCAGGAAAACGTACAAATTCTTGACCATCTTCCATACAGTCCTGACCTAAGCCCTGACGATTTCTTTACATTTCCTAAAATTAAGAAAACTCTTTGTGGGCAAAGATTCCAGTCTGGTGAACAAGCAGTCGACGCTTTCAAGTCGGCCATTTTGAACACACGCACTTTGGACTGGAATAAGTGTTTTAATAACTGGTTCGAGCGAATGAAAAAATGTATTAAACTTAGAGGTGAATACTTTGAAAAACAATAAATAATATTATAAGGTTCTAGTTATATTTTTTCTTTAAACGACAAAACTTAAATAGCAGCCCTCGTAAGTCCACTGAAACCGCTCTGCATCGTGTGGTAAGGTAGAATAATAATGATAATCATAATCGTTTATTGACCTCAAAATTAACAATTCATAGTTTTTACATTCTGCCTTCCACACTAGGCTTTATGCCTGTGTTGTGGATGCCGAACCAGTTAATATTGTGAAAATTTTCATAATCTGTACACAACTAAACAATCAACTTCCAATATTCTTTGAGTCTCACTATAAGACAGGGTTAGTAGCCAATTAGTTATCAATCGTATATGGGAGGAGCTTTTGACAGAACAACGTTTTCTGCTATCGAAAAGGCTTTAATAGCACATGAAATAGACCCCGTTTTATGTCAATGGAGAGTACTAATCCGTAACAGCAGAATAGTCACTATGTCATTGCTCGGCGATGAAATAAGCGCTGATACTACCCAAGGATGTCCCCAGGGAGGGGTACTTTCTCCACTACTCTGGAGCCTGGTAGTAAACTCGCTTATCAAAGATTTAAATGACAATGTATATCCTACGGTGGGTTATGCTGATGACATTGTCATACTGATCAATGGAAAATTCTCCAGTATGGTTGCAGAAAGACTCCAGAACGCTTTACAAAGAGTAGAAATAATAATTTGATGATGTTGAAGGAAATTACCTTATGGCAGGGCCTTTAATTACTACTGCTACTATTACGAATATTGATCAGCGATACGAATGTGTGAAGAAAAAAAAGATAAAAATTTATATTTAATAATAAACAAATTAAAAGACGGCGGCGCCTTAACAAAATGTATCACATGTGTTTATGACAGATAGAGAGCGCACCTAACTGTCTATTTGAGCTGACAAGAGTGCGCGTGGCATATAATGTACACGAGGCACAGACAAGTCAACCTTATAGACCATGCTTTGACAGGGAATAGCATTCGCCAAGGCTATGTAGTGACACTACATAACTACGTCACTAATGAGCCGTCAGTTGGAAGCACGTTGGAAGCCATTAAATTGTCAATTTTGAATGAGCCAATGAAAACTAGCCGACCTCTCCCCGCACCCCGCCACTTTTTGGCGTTTTCGTTTTCGTACTGACGTTTATTAAAGCGTGGTCTAAAGGTTGCCTGGTCTGTGACACGAGGACAACAAACACAATAGAAAATTTAAAAAAAATTTATAGATATGAGCAGAGCAAAAAGCGCGCGGGGCGGGCCTTTAAATTATTACGTAAAAAAGCAGAAATATATAGTTAACTACAAAAAAAATATTATTAAATTCACCTTACGGAAGTAATGAAATGAATAAAGTAGGTGTTTCAATCAAGTCGTTATTTATAAATTGTACTTGCAAAGTGGGCGTTCGTCTACCCACAATTTTTTAATAAAAGGTAAAATTGTTGAAGTGATTATTTAATATTAAATTACTATGTGGTATGAAAATAAACATAAAAAAAATATTTTTAATTACTAAGCGGATTTTAGCTGATAAAAATATAATGAGATATGGGTGAGCAGAGATATGGGTAAATAGGTATTGGTGAATAGCTTATTTACCGAAATTTATGATGAAGATGAGATAAAAAAGACTGTGGACTGTATGTATAGGTGCAAGGTTCAGATCTTAACGGTGCGAAGGACCAGAAATATGTGACCACAAGAGTGGACTCACATGCGTGGTTGGGCTGAAAGTGAGATGGAGTACTGGGTTGAGACTGACCTTGAGTTCCTGATAGCGAGAGTCCCGGGAATGGCGAGAGCCGTCCCGGTCTGTACCGGTTCCGTGAATGAGCTGACGAGATCAGTTCTAGATTAAGTTGTCACTCAACACTGATAGTTATTTGTCTGACTTGCACGTTTAGTTCACAAACTTTGTGTGACGCACTGACACACTGTACGCGTACCGTTCGCGATGCTCACTCCGCGAGACCTTCTCGGAAAGTATATGATCCTGCCGTTCGGTACTGTGGTTATGGAATGAGTTTTCCCTTTAATGTAATACCTAACTGTCGCCGATCCGTTGTGTTCGGCGGTTACATCGTGAGTGTTTACCGGCGCTGGCGCGCGCTCGGCCAATGAGCGAAATGAATGAATATGAGAACGTCAAGTTATGAATGAATGGCTTGAACACTATGTTTAAGTAATGTTATATGAAACAAAGATTTTATTTGATTACACTTGATAAAAATATGTTTTTCATTTCATATAAACAGTCCTCTGTTGCAAATTTCCACAAAATCGCCTATAACTCGCAAAATGAAAGGAAATTGCAATTGTTTTTTGTAGATAAGTATTTAATTAATTACTACCTTTCGATTAATATACATCATTTCTCAATTTTCGAGAAAAATATGGCTGGGACAGCATTGCATGGACGAGTTTCCAGTTAGTAGAGAAAGGCCCAAATAAGTGTTAATTTGGGGTACTATTAAAACATTTCTTTTCTATAATACAAACTAACTATTTCTTTGTAATTTTGGTGGATAACGATCTTACGTAAGATTGGATCGGGGGGAGGGGGATTAAACAAATCTTATTTTTTCTTACATAGGGGGAGGGGAAGGCCGAAAAGTGATAAAAATTGTCTTACGTAATTAATGAACAGCCATTATCTAGACATCAAACCCATATAAGTTGTTGTACATGACCAGAAGTTGTACCAATCACTTATTGAATAAAACTTAATTTTGATAGTCTTTATTAATAAAATTTTACCATGAAAATTTTCCAAATTCATGGCGAATTTGCCTAAATAGCAACACTTATTGCGATGACAGCGACGCCGTAGCCTGAACGGATATGTCGGTGAGCGTCGGTGGCACTCATGGAACTAATAAGTACTACGTACAACTGGAATGTCATCTCTTCAACATCAGCATGGTCATACGCAAACTGGTGATTAAAAAAAAAAGTGCGAAAAGGAAGTAACCGGGTGCCTAACTATCTCTTTCTACACCTCTTCTGTGTGGCTAGCATAAAATACTGTACCACTACACTGGGAAAAGTACTATGGTGAATTTAGATTTTATTATGAGGGAACCGAGGAATAAAAAACTATGCGTCATGATAATTTACGTTACAGGAACTATTATTTCCGTTGACGCATTATTTTTTCCTTTTCATATTTCAAATTTCCTTATTTTTCGGACAAAAAGTTGATTGTTTCAATACCGGAATAATTAATATCGAAAAAAATAAAAAAGCTTCCGAAGCTGGTAGATTGTCTACCAGTTTGAAAAATAAAATTTTAGAAACGGTCATAATCCCTGACCTGGGCAGGTGCCCCTCGCATTGAATGATTATCAGATTAGCTACCCTGGAAAGTAAGATTCGGCCTATTTAGTATCTTACAATGCTCCGAAAGCTCTTGATTTTTTTGCTATCACTGTCTTTTGTCTATCATCATAAATATTGGAAATATAGGCAAATTTATTAGACTCCTACACGAAAACGATCTAATAAACATATTCATTGTTACAAAAAGTTTTTATAAAAATAATGATTAAGTATGCGTCATCGTTTATTCTGACAAGCGGAAATATGTACTATATATTTATGTAACATGTATTTATGTATTTGATATTGTGAACAAGATGAAAATAAATCAAAGTTACCAGCCGAGTCTGTTATCTTTTATTGTAATAATTACTGTACTTACTCGAGATTGAACGAAATCTGTACTTACGTTATGGAAAAAAATTGACCTCATTTTCGGTTTCAACACACTAAAAAACATTAACAGTAGACGAAATTATCAAATCAAAATTCGAAAAATAAAATTTTGTTAGAGCTGTGTTATATTAATATTTTGCTAATAGCTTGTCATCCTGCGTTGATGCTTTTTAGGTACGTTTCTTTTTCATTTATTATTAATTCTCGCTTAGTCAAGGGCTACTATAACTTTTCGTTAACGGATACCCAAATAAAGCTAAATTACGGTACCTAAATAATGTTTAAAAAGAAAAGTAGACAGAAATAAAACTGCAAAAGAAAACAGAAATAAAGTTGTTTAGTAAAAACTCCGCAAAAACAAAGAATCGACTTTTTTGATTTGCTACAGCTTTAAATTAAGTGAACTGATTTCGATAATTCTTTCACAGTATCTACCCTAAGTTATAAGATAGTGACTAAACACAAAAATTATCAAAATCGATTCAGAACTTTCAGAAATATGAACGGCCAAACGTGTATAAAGTCCTATTGAATTAAGTCCAAATATTTTAAAAAGTGATATTAGAACGCGATGTGAGCAATCATGGCATTGCTATTGCTATTATGTAACCTTTATAGGCCACTAATTACCTACCCTAAAAAAAGTGTTCATCAATAGTCGAGCAATGGATGACCCCCATAATAAAAAAAACGAGAAATGTGAAGAGGAAAAAATATGCGTCTCTGACTTCGCCTCCGCTCGGCGACTGTGTACAACCAGCGGCGTGAAATAGCAGCTGGCGTATGAAACGGCCAAAGTGGCGTATAGGACCAGCTGATTTCGATAATTCTTTCACTGTATCCACCCTATGTTGAAAAATAGTGACCAAAAACAAAAATCACAAAATGGATTCAGAACTTTCAGAAGAAGTGATATACGTGAGAAGTGCGACGTGAGATCATTGCATTGCGAAGCAATGCCATTACCTAACTTTTGTAGGCTACTAATTACCTACCCTAAGAAAAATGTTCAACAGTCGAGCAATGGATGAACCCCATAATAAAAAACGAGAAATATGAAGAGGAATCGTAATTATCATGACGCATAGTTTTTTATTCCTCGGTTCCCTCATAATAAAATCTAAATTCACCATAGTACTTTTCCCAGTGTAGTGGTATATTTTATGCTAGCCACGCAGAAGTGGTGTAGAAAGAGATAGTTAGGCACCCGGTTACTTCCCTTTCGCACTTTTTTTTTTAATCACCAGTTTACGTATGACCACGCTAATGTTAGAGAGATATCATTCCAGTTGTACGTAGTACATATTAGTTCCATGGTGGCACTGTACTTCCCTCACCGACATGTCAAAATGACAGATTTTTAACGCAAATTTAAGGCAGATCTGTGGCGTCGATATGGAGCGCAGGAAACTCATGCAAGCGTTGGTTGTTGCATTTAATACATTTTTTTAATAAATTACCAAAAGTCGTCGCTATATTCGATACATCTTTAATAACTGACTTTCTTAAACACATGCTTAATAGACTTCAGCTGGGAGCACAACAGATGGCCGCTACGACCAATACATTGTTGTGAACGATAGCCGTCAATCGATTTTTACTGTAGTTCGTTCTAATACGGAAAAATGTTTCACATACAAGGCAGCGCTCGGCGAATTCGGATCAAACGGGAAGCAAAGTGACGCCGCGACTGGCGCAAACGTCTCGCAACGCTCGCACCAACAACGGTCCACGCTCGCGAGAGGGAGCACGCGCCCACGTCCTCGCCTCTACTAGCAGTGCCGCACGCCCGTCTGCCGCTGCTGCCGCTGCCGCCAATCGGGCCGTCGCCCGCGCCAAACCACCATTGCGAGTAAAACACTCGTCGGGCGGTACCAGCACGCACACTCTGTCATAAAATATGTTGTTGCCTCGTTTCAGAGTAACCATATAAAATCTAACGTTTTTCCTTTCTCACAGAAGTGTTTCACCAAAGGACTCATTTCACTGGTTGTTGGGATGTTATACAGAGTATTTTATTTGATTTGGACTCTGAGGCCAAATCCTAAACCATAAAAGATATGAGAATACTATATTAGAAGACATTCCCTCTTTTTTCAAAAAAAATAAAAACTGTATTTTTTTTGGTCAAGTGCCAGTTTTGTCTAAAAATCGATAGTTGTTCCGTTCCGTTCCAATGACTCACCAACCAGCAGTTATGCTGCAAGGACGCGGAGGTCCGAGACACCAATGAGCCATAGTAGATAGGACGGAGTGTAGGTACGTAGGCTGCAGTCGGGATATAGGAAAGACAGGAGGTTGAACCGACCCGAATACCGGCACCGTAAAGCCAGCATGGGGAATATAGATACTATATTTGGTGTGTAACATATAGAGAATGGGATAGTATTCACTGCAACCGTGGGAGTTCGTTTCTTCGGGGCTTCGTTGGTTAACTAAGTGATTCAGTTTCCGGGTCCGACTCTGTATATGTCTCTGGAGACTTTATAGATTTATTCTGCCATTCTTTTTAGTGTTGTTCTGTTTTCTGCAGTTCTTTTCCAGTACTCCTTGTCGTAGTTTGTGTAGTTATTGAAGTCATGTTTTAGGGAGCATTTCCATATATTAATAGGACGACCTACTTTTCGTTTTTCTTCATTGTAGTTATATACCTACTGTGGAGTAGGTGAGGTATTTTTCTTCTTAGCATATGTCCATAATAAGAGATTCTACGCACTATTATAATCTTAGTTATTGTTTTTCCGTCGAGGTTTTCCCAATTTGTTGTTGTTGGGTGTATCTTTTGCTACCTTCAGCATACTCTTCAAAATATACCGTTTATGTCGTATAAGGCTTGAGTGATTGGCTTTTGTAAGAGCAGTCACATTAAGGCCGTAAGTCATGGCTGGTGAGATAACCATTTTGTAAATGAGTTTTGCGATTTTCCATTCCAGTTTATTTTGTTGAATAAAGGGTAGAATAATTTTTGAGTAACTCAAGGCTTTCTTGCATCTAGTTTTTATAGTAGCTTTTCTGTTGTGCGTTGCTGTTATATAGGTGCCTGGGTTCTTTATTTCTTGAACTGGGCGTATCATTGCGCCTCCTAGTAGAACGGGGCTTCGTTTGTTGACCCGACGGTAGGACCAGATGGGTCCCGTATGACGAGCCTCGCTTTTTTCTTCGTTTAAAACTAGTCCTATTATTTCCAACAGTTCTTTCATTCTGTGTATTATGCGGTCTATAATGACGATGTTGTTTCCTGTTAGAATCAGGTCATCAGCGAATGATAATATCAGTGGAAGTTTCATTTCATTGTCTAATCTAATTGATCTAATCTTAGAGAAGCCTCCTATTCCTCCAGTGTTCTTAGCACATCGTCTATTAAAATCGTAAATAACCCGAGAGATATAGGGCATCCCTGCTTGACGCCTACTAATTTATGTATTATTTCTGTATTTTCGCCGCACCATGATATAAAGGTGTTTTCATTCATGCATGTTTTGTTAATTCTGTTAGTGAGAACACTGTTTGTTCTAGTCAAAAGAATATCTTTTAAGGCGTTTAAATCTACAGTATCAAAGGCTTTTTCTATGTCTAAAGCAATCATATATATACTATTGCCTGCTCTCCAATTTACTTTAAGCACCCGTTTTAGTGTGAACATGTGATTGTCTATAGATCTATTGTTGAGGAAGGCAGCTTGGTAATTACTCAACTTTTCTATTGTAGAATATAGTTTTTGTAGTAGATAATTTGCGTAAATTCTATATCCTTCATTACAAATAGATATTTTTCTAAAGTCCGTGATTAGTTTAGGATTACTTTTTTTTGGAATGGGCACTTGTTTGGTTAATTGCCATTCTTGTGGTATGTAATTATTTATCCATGCGTCTTTCTTTATTTTTCAAATTTAAATTGATTAGGTACCGATGATTCAAAAACTAGAAGGAGAAGAACCGGCAAGAAACTCCTCCCTGTTTATTTTATTTAAATATATACTATATAGGAGTTTCTTGCCGGTTCTTCTCCTTCTAGTTTTTGAATAATCGGTATCTAATCAATTTAAATTTGAAAAATAATGAAAGACGCATGGATAAATAATTAAATACTGTTACGGCCTACCGGTTTTGATATTGATGATGCACTAAAACACTGATTTTAGTTCACTTTACTTTATTATAATTCCAAATCACAAAATAATCCAAGAGCAAACAATATCGAATACTAATTACACGGTTAAAGCACTCCGCACTTCGTAAATTATCGCGCTTGACTTACTTCCAAAAATCAACTGCTCGACGCCTCCGACCATCGCTTTATATAGTTCTCTCCCTTCCACTAGTCACCGTCTCGAATATTCTATCTCTCGAAATTTATGAAATACATTTAATTTCCTCGACCGTGGGAACGGAATTTTGGCGCCTGGCGTCTAGAAAATGAGCGTTGATTTTTCGAAATGTCGCGAGTATTCCTTTGAACAAAAAGCGCCTCTATTTTAAATTTGTGGAATTAATTCTTTATCCAGACTTTTCGGTTTTATTGAATGGCTGTGGGAATTTTTCTCGTAAGTTCGATGACCTGTTTTCGTACTATTGTAGATAGGTGTCACGCTTTTTCTAGTGAGTTCGATAACCTGTCGTCGTGAGAGTAGATAGGCGTCACAATACCACAAGAATGGCAATTAACCAAACAAGTGCCCATTCCAAAAAAAGTAATCCTAAACTAATCACGGACTTTAGAAGAATATCTATTTGTAATGTAGGATATAGAATTTACGCAAATTATCTACTACAAAAACTATATTCTACAATAGAAAAGTTGGGTAATTACCAAGCTACCTTCCTCAACAATAGATCTACATATAGGTATATATATACTAATAGCTGTTTCATAAATTCTTCAGGGGTTTATTTATAGAGTTCCGGTACATTCTGATCAGTTCCTGGGACCATTCCGCTCTTCATTCTCCTTGTAATATTTAGTAAGTCACTCATAGTAGGGCAGTCGTTGTCGGAGGGTACTCTTGATTCCGGTATACATTCTATTCTGCGTCCTTCGCTCTTTTTTATTTTCTCAATCCATTTAGAGATAAGAATATAGTGTCTGTTTTGTGTTCTTGTTATTTTTTCATATTTCCTAAGAAACCTATATCCCCGAAAGCAGCAAGGCGAAAAACTACCGACTAGCAAGCGATTTTAGTGTGGGTACCCGCAGGGGGTGGCAGCCGTCACCCGCGCGTGCATCTTAACCTATTTTCTGCACTTTAATATATGAAATGTTATTGAGTGTATTGTTGTATATATATTGCTGAAAACTAAATAAAATTTGCTAAAAAGTTATCTATATTTCAAATCGTTTGGCCCAGAAACAAATACACCGCTGTTTGTAAAAAAAATAATTAAAAAATAAAGGAAAATCGCCAAAAAATAATTGTAAACAATTTTACTGTCGGAATTGTGTTATATTTGTAGTTTTAGCTAGGTATTTACATTTAAAAACATAAAAATGTTCATTGCATGTCAAGTTTCCTTTTATTTTATTTCTGTAATTATTGTTTAGTTGCAGTCTGTTCTGTTTAGTGATGAAGTCTTGGTACTGGTTTGATACTGATTGTCGCTGTAGAGCTTCATAATTATAATTTCTGTACTCAAAACTGTCTTCTATTTTGCTGTTAAGGCTATTTGTTATCAATTTCTTTTGTCGATTGGTTTTTATTTGAAAGCTAGAGTGTTGAATTTTACTCCAGATTATTTTGTGATCAGATTCTATAGTTTTTGCCCATTCTCCTTTCACAGTATCAAAAAATATTTCTTTGTTCCTGGTTATTATGTGATCAATTTGAGACTTTATAAAGCCTAGTTTCCAAGTAACTCTACATGATGGACGTCCCCAGGTTGAGTTTATTTTCAAATTGTGTTATGCGAAGTTGATGAGAAACTGGCCATTCGAGTTAGATTCCTGATGAACGAGTGTTTTTCCTATTAGCCCGGGTTGCAAATTTTTTTTTATCTTCTATTCCTATGTGTGCATTAAAATCCCCTAAGATTAAAGTATATGCGTTTTTTGTTTTTTCTTATTAGACTACCAATTTTTGCAAAGAAGCTAGTTTTTTCCGAGGGGACATATGTGTTAATTATAAGAAATTCTGTTGGGGCTGGTGTGTTCAATGAGTTGAGTTTGATATGTATTGCCAAAAATTTAACCTCTTTTCTATATATGTTAACAAATTCATGTTGTATGTGTCTGTGAAGAAGAAGTGCAGTATCTCTTTTTTCCTGCGCTTTTTTGACACCACACATTATCCATTTGTATTGTATTTGTAGTTATTTGATGTGTATTCGCCGCTATTTAAGTGTGTTTTCTGTAATTCTGCAATAAATAATATGTCGTCCAAATAGTTCTTGATGTATTTGATGTCTCTTCTGTACCGTTGCGCAGCCACGTACATTCCAGGTAGCAACACAAAGTGATTTGCACTCTTTGGGTATAAGTTCCTTGGTACTTGGTAATCTGAGTGATCTCTGACTTGTTGCGTCAAACGAGTTAGAGGTACTTACTGTTAAAAGTAATTGAATAAATGTCTCAACTTCTGACTTTGAAATCTTGGTTACCGAGTCGTTTATGTAAAACTGGGTTGAAATATTTGATGGTTTTGAAAGAATTTCTAGGTTTTCAGTGCTTTTATTTTTATGTATTGAATTATATTTTTCATTATTTGGTTGAAAATTTTCGACGCTTGATATTATCACACTGTCATAGTGGTTGTTTTCGTAGTATAGGTGTATATTTCCTAGAACAGGCGACCCAGATGGTTTATATACTAATACATCTATATAGGTGAATGAATAAAAACATTTACTAAATAAAATTCCGTGCAGGCGATAATAACATCCGCGCCTCCCCAGGAGCCATCGCGGAATTGATTTTGGATATATATGTCAACTTGACTATGTTGTGAAAGATTTTTAGTATAAGAGATTGCGCTATCATATGTGTTGTTTAGTAGTGCTAGACGAATTCTACTTTTGTTGCGATGTTGTAAGACGTATTTGGCTAAACCCCTATGAATCATTTTGTGGTCAAAGGTTAGACCTAACACCTGATTAATTTGTTATAGCGTGATATAAACAGTTTGCGTCTTTTGCTAGCCGCTCCAGGCACCACTTCGTTGGGCGCGCCATATGGTCTGTCGGGTTTGGTAGGTAAGGTTTTTTTTGTGGCCTTTAATTGCTTTTTAGAGAGAAAGCTTGCAAAAAAAACCTTAGTATTGTTCTGATTTACCGAGCGTTTGTTGTCACTTGGACAAAAGGCGAACGTTTCGGAAACGGGGTTTTGTTATCATTTCTGACATGTGCTAGGTAAGAAATTATTTTTAAATAGGTATCATTTTTATATAATTTTTCAGTGTTGAATTTGATTGTATTTCGTGTTCTATACTTAATGTTTTCTGATTTCGGTGCGAATAATTATTTTATAGGTAAGTGTAGCTATTAGGTAATTTGATGTTTTATTTTGTGTTTATGTGTCAGGTCACTCAAAATATATGTAGGTATCTAGTTCCTTTTTTGTACCGTTGTTTATGATATAGATAACACACTTAATGTTATTGTTTGTTAAGTGATCTACTAGTGTGTGTGTGTGTATTAATTGGAGTTCTCGCCAACGGAATTATTTCGCATCGAGTAACTCTAAGGGGTTTCTCGACATCTTCGCGCCCGCCGGTGACACCCTAGTGTGTCTCCTGGCCGCTTCGATGAAGTCGTTGGAGCTTTCCGGCTAACGACATGCGTCCTTATTCTGCTTCAGGCGGTTGTTTAGTAAGTGCAACTCCCACATACCGGAAACTGTAGAGTTTAATCCGCCTTCCCACCGCAAAGGGTAAAATAAAAAGTTGGAGTTCAATGTAAGAGTTTTAAAAATATACACAAGTGCATAAGTGTACATAAATCCGTGTTCACGTGGATCTCAGAACTGATTTTAAAAGCCGTTGCAAAGTAAATTTTATATTAGGTACTTTTTAAATATTTTGTTCTCTTTCTCAACTGAGGAAATATACTCATGTGTATATATTATGCATATACATATATTGTAAAATATAATTTTTATACAGTAGATGAAGTTTCAATTTCGCACTCTCGATACAAGAAACGACTTCGGAACAGTGCTAGGGCAGGTCCAATCCAAAGCGAAAATTATTGGAAACTGTTCGTACATGTACTACACGTACGTATTTTATTATTATTGTAGAAATATAGAAATCTGTACCACCATGGCTCACGTACAATGGTCCACATTAAGGACTTAGTGGGGAAACCACACCCAATAGATAGATAGAAATCTGTAGTTATTAAAATTAGTTGCAACAAAGTATACCAATTAAAATGGTACTTGTAATTAACACAAGAAGCTTGGATTGATCTCACCAGATTCCAGTTGATTTACCCGGTAGTCTGCCAGTTTATCGTCGCACTGTTTGTTTTAGCACTATGTAAACTAGCAAGTGAATTCGTTTTATTTTATTTGTTTGGTAAATTGGCTATATAGTGAATTTGATAAATTTCTTTTAAAGGAATGCTTTTCGATGAGTGGATTGCGTAGCGTCTAAAAATCGATAGTTGTCAAAAAAAAAATTACGGAAATTGATCCCATATCGTGTAAAGAATAATTCTTTGTATCGACCAAAAAAAATCCGAGCAGCGGAAGTTGGTCAAATTTGTTGGTCAACTCCCCTGTACTGCCCCGGATTGGTCTACATAGAGTGTATCGGGGCAGTATATAGCGTTTCGGAGGCAGTTTGCTATACAGCAAGGATGAACTGTGTATAAGGCGCTTCACGTAATTTTCACTTATAAGCATTTGAGAAAACTTGAGTACTTTTAAATAAGGAACAGGTATAATTTACAATGTTTTATTTAATTTTAACAATAAACAATTGCAAGTACTAAGATTGATCAAGTAAATGTTCTATGTGTCCACCGTTTTGAGTTATGCATAAACGAGCACGCTTTAGAACACCCTTTGTAGCTTTTGATATGGAACTGTGGTGTTTCATATCGGTGTAGTGTGGTTTAAAACTTCTAAAACACTATTCTTTAGATCTTGAACATTATTATAGCAAGATATGTATATTTTATTTTTTAAATGTCCCCAAATCTAATGGTGATAGATCAGGTGAACGCGGTGGCCATTTCATAGGGCCATATGTTCCAATCTATCTCTCAGAAAAATGTTCATTTAAAAAATCTTTACACTTTGTACTATTATGCGCCGGATCTCCATCTTGCAGTAATAACATATTAAACTCACTTAAAGGTAGGTTTTCTAATTCGGCAACTACGTGATTTAAGATATCCAGATAATTTTCAGTATTCAACGTAACCTCGTAAATTTGTATGGCGAAAATTTTGTTATTTTTAATAGCACACCAACAATTAAATGAAAAGCGGACCTGATTGTGTGTCTCCGTCGTTATTAAAGGATTTCTTGTAGACCAATAATGATTATTTTTCTATTATACATTCCGATATTAGAAAAATTACTTTCGTCAGTCCATATTATTGATTGTAAAAAATTAGGATTTGTAGTAGCTCGGGCACGTAACCAGTGACAAAACTGTAATCTGCGATTTTCGTCGCCAGGTAGTAGGTAGTGCTTGGCACCGGTCTACCTTTTATGTAACATTTAAATTTAAATTTTTTGATAATCCTTATAGTAGATTCGTTGAATCCGGTACGAGTATTATCCGTTGCTTCGGTCAAGGACGCTTTTGGGTCAGCTTCCTAATTTATTATTGAATTATCGGTAATAACAGTCGTGGGCTTATTTTTTTTTCCGTTTAAAAGCACCTTGTTGTCGGAGATCACGTACCAAAATATAAAATATTTTGCGATCCGTCTATTGACGAACAGGATATCTTTCCCTGTACCACTGTAATAAAGCAATTCCAGGGCACTGATTGTTTTTAAAAATACGCTTCAATTAAATCTACTTTTTCGGTGTTAGGCACCTACATTTCTTTTTCAATTTGACCCACTTCCGCCGCTCGGATTTTTTTGGTCCATACAATGAATTATTTTTTACACGATACTGGATCAATCTAGGTAAAAAAATTTTTTTGCCGGAACCATCGATTTTTAGACAAAACTCGGGACTTGACCAAAAATTGAATAAAGCATTTTAACTTTTTCTTTTAAATGTCAGAATGTCTTCTTATACAGGATTCTTATATCTCTTATGGTTTAGGATTTGCCCTTAGAGTCCAAATTTAATAAAAGACTCTGTATACGAAAAAAGTTCCATACTGTTTATATTACGTAAAGCATAGTGATTAGCTTAGAAGGTGAAAATGGTTAGACAATTGTAAAGTAGTTCTCGTCATTGTGCCAAGACCTTTCTTTAAGTCAAACAAGATTTTAGGTCAATTTTACCGTAGTGCATCAGACGGCATCTGGTACAGCGGTGCGCCACTCTCGTCCACGGCGACCGCACGCCCCGCTGACACACACACCACGCCATCTGTAACCACAAACGCGTTATCTGTCTTCAGCGCTCCTTACTCAAACATGGAACCGCTTAACTTAAAAAGCTTATCTTATACAAAAATCTATGGTTCAAATCCCCTCCAAAATTTTGGCGGCAGTGATGTCATTAAAAATTTATTCAACTTTGGAAATACAGTTCTTTAGGTTCCTTTACATTCGTACATACACACAGGCCAAGCTAATAATGCAACGCCGCGACAGCTGCCAACAAAAGTCGCAGTGTTGGTGTCGATGGGCCAGGCACGTACCTGCTAATACACCGTTGACCAGTTGCACATTGACAGCCACTAGATTTGGACCACCCAGCGCGCGTGTCAATTCCTGTAGCACTAGTGGAGCCAGAGTGTGGGACGGCGCCTGCACGCGTGCACCCAGTGCTGCCAGCCGCCATAGCGCCGCCGGTTGCGCGCGCTGAGGCAGGCGCTCTATCCGCTCCAGCGAGGTCGAGCTGAGTACGCGCTGCACAAGGACTTCGTCCCGATAACCCAGTACCATTAGCCCTGCGCAGAGCCCGTCCCATGCTAGTTCATCCGTAGCTTTTGCCGCGGCACTCCGTGCTATATGAACGAGTACCTCCTGCGCGGGTTTAACCTCTGCGTCTACTACGCAGTCCACGAGAGCGAGGAGTTCTGCAAACGGCATAGTAGCGAGCATGCTCGGCGCCGCGCCTGTAAGGTCACACAGGCGAAGCGCGAGCCCTCGATGAGCGTGCCCGGCAATGGATAATGTTCGCGCTAATTGCAGCGTGCAGAGAAGGTCACCGCTAGTTGTGGCCGCGTATGTACCGATCGCGTCCAGGAGCGGCTCGTGGTAGTACTCGACATGAGCAGCGCCAAGGCGGCGGCGGACAGCGGTCGCAACGCGCGCCACCTCCTTGTACTCAAGTGTGGGCAGATTCTGTGCGAGCAGATCGCAACAAACGCGCAGCAATCGTGTCCGCTCTGGGTGCAAATCCTCGGCGCAATTGATTTCCGAAAGTGCCGTGAGAATTATTCGGGCTGCTCGCACGTCGAGGGTTTTTCGGTGGGCGAGCAATGCATTGACAAGCCGCTCGAGAGCTGCAGGGGTGGGCGCACGCCGACACGCGTACATGAATACTTCGCACAGGTGGCACGGCTCGTCAGCATCAAATTCGAGCGGCAGGCGCACCCGAAAAGCGAGCGGTAGCGCCGTTAGCAGCGCTTTTCCAAGGTGTGAGGTCGCGCCAAGGCGGGCGACGGGTCTTTCTAGTTTCACTATTTGATGTACGTCGAGCTTGTCGAGGTGGCAGCGAAGCAACTGTAGCGTGGCGCGTGTGGCCGGCGACTCGGGCGACACCCCCAGTCGGTCGAGCGTTCTCGCTGCCACCACGAGTTGGTCCGCGTCGAGGCCGCGAGCGCGAGTCGCGAAAGCTTCGCATAGTGCATCAAAGGCTGGATCGTGAGCCGCATCGTGTACAACGTCGCCGGGTCTGAAAGCAAACGTGCGGACTGTTAGGTGAGTACATGAATAGCGCGGGGCACATGGTAATTACTTACAGAGCGACGAGGGTGCGAAATGCCTGCAGTAGGTGCGTGTGGTTGAGTCGTGGCAGATGGCGCTGCACAGCGGCCAAAAGCGCACGAGCGGAAGGTGCCATCTGCAAACGTGATATCATCACCTCCTCCCCGTCGCTCGTTGCCGCATCTACTTTCAAATATTAATGAAAAGAATAAATATAGAACCAGATGTCATTGTGTTAACTGAATGCTGGCTCTCTGTAAACATTACTCCGCCCCCTATGGATAAATACACTGCTTATGCAACCAGATGTAATCGTAATCAAAATGACGGAGTGGTAGTGTATATAAAAAATGGCCATAAATTTTCGACATACGAACCTCTTTTTACCAATGCAAATTGTCTTGTATCAATAATTAATGACAGTTTTGCACTTATATCAATATATCGCTCACCGTCGTATAGAGACAAACTTGATCATGAGCGTTTTAGAAACTCTCTCGATATGGTTCTTAATACTATAAGAAATTACAATAATATTGTAATCACTGGAGACATAAATATTGATATTGGGTTGCGAAACTGTGACAGCCATTCTTCTGAATACCTAGATCTAGTGGCTACTCATGGCCTTCTTCCAGCTTTTCACACAGCGACTAGAGAATCGGCTTGCCTAGATCATGTACTAATAAAAACTAAATTACCAGCCTTTACATTGATTGTTGAAAATTCTCTTACTGATCATTATACGACTATTCTAACATTACATGCGAAGACAGGTAAAGATATAACAACTAAGGTCACACACAAAATCGATTATGATAAGGTTAACTATGAAATATCCACGATGGACTACACGTTTATTTTGCAAAATTTTGACTGTAACTCAGCTGTCGAACAGCTCGTAAATACCCTCTCAAATAAAATAAAAAGTAACACCAAAACTATAACAATATCAAGACGTAAAAACACCATAAAACCGTGGATCACACCGGGATTACTACGATGCATGAGACATAGAGATGCACTTCACAAAAAATACAGAACAAACCCGAACGATGAAAGCCTGAGCCATATTTATCGCAGGTATAGAAATTTCTGCAACGCTGTTCTTAAAAAAACAAAACGTAATTACGAAAGAACAGAATTATTAATGGCAACTAAAACTAATGTTAAAAAAACATGGGAGGTGATCAATAATCTAACCAATTTCAAGTCTAAAACAGAACTGTCACATGAGCTTTTAAATTTAAATTCTTCCCCAAATGAATCTGTGAAAATCGTCAATCATTACTTTGCAAGCATTGGTAGAAATTTGGCTAACAAAATTAGTACCACAGATTCAAACGTGCGTACTCACACTCCAGTTAACGATTCCACCCGACATAAATTCTCATTCGTATTAATGGAAACAGATGAGTTGGAAGTTATGGACATGATTAACAAACTTAAGACTGATTGTGCAGTCGGTCTAGATGGTATTGCTGCTAAGATAATCAAAGAAAACAGGCATACTCTAGTAAAACCTATAACTCATATCTGTAACTTGAGCTTTACTACTGGTGTATTTCCAAAATATTTCAAAAAGTCACTGATCCTGCCAATTCATAAAAAGGGGGATAAGGCAACACTAAATAATTATCGTCCTATATCCATACTTTCTTCTCTTTCTAAAATATTGGAACGTCTTATCAATAAAAGATTGACGAGCTATTTTGAAAAATACAAACTCCTCTCGTTTAACCAATATGGCTTTCGTAAAGGTAGATCTACTAGAGAGGCAGTAGGTGACCTAACTGATTTTGTGGTCAGGGCATTGGACTCAAAAAAACCTTGTCTAGGAATCTTCTTGGACCTCGCCAAGGCTTTTGATACAGTTTCAATTCCACTTTTGTTAAGTAAACTAGAAGGATTAGGGATTCGTGATCTTCAGCTCCGACTACTGGATGATTACTTAACTGGTAGAACACAGTGTGTGCGTGTTGGTAATTATCTCAGTACAGAGGAACTAGTCACTCACGGTATTCCACAAGGCAGCATATTGGGCCCAACTCTTTTCCTGGTTTACATAAACGACCTGTGTCAGCTTAAACTTAAATATGGTAAGATGTTTACATTTGCAGATGATACAGCTATTGTGTTCCAGGAGGGAGATTGGGAGAGAAATTTTGCAATGGCGCAAGAAGATTTTGACACTGTTTCGGTATGGTTAGCAAAAAACCTACTCACTTTAAATACAGACAAAACAAAATATGTCTCATTCTCCATTCAAAATTCCACCCAACCACCTTCAAATCTTTCTATAGTGGCTCACTCCGCAACATGTATCTCTTCCTTAAACCTACAATGCACCTGCCGAAAAATCGAAAGAGTGACTAGTATAAAATACTTAGGTATAACATTAGACCACCTACTTAATTTTAAATTACATGTGGAAATACTTACCCTGCGCATTCGCAAACTTATAGCGCTTTTTTCTAATATCCGTTATGTGGCAGATCCAAAAATAGTTCGAATGATTTATAATGCACTCTGCGTACCTCTCCTGGATTATTGTAACACGGCATGGGGTGGAATCAGTAAAACCCACTTGCTCCCATTAGAGAGAGCGCAACGTGCCGTATTAAAAGTGGCAAATTTTCATAAGCAAAGATATCCAACTGACCTTCTTTACAAAGAATGTGAGGTATTATCAGTGAGGAGGCTATTTATACTACGTGCTATCCTAACTATTCATAGACGGAATGGATATGAACCCTTGAAACTGCCCCTTCTTCGGCGCACAGATATAATCTTCCCCCCGAGCTTGTTTCGGACGACTTTTGCACAAAGGCATATGTGCTTTTTGGGAAATTTTCTGTACAACAGAGCGTCGGCAACTAATGCAATATACAATCTCACTACACGTAACTGTAAGAAAACAATTCAAAACTGGCTATTGACTTTAGATTATGATCAAAGCGAGTCTCTAATGGATCCATTGAAATAAATAAACTATTTAAATAATAATGATGAAATTAAAATGAATAACATTAAAATAAACTACAATACTATTGATTAAGAGAAGCTGTGGTTAAAGATGTTTGACACTGGCTCATATATATATGCGCTTTCCACATATAACACACAGTAACGTATATATACACCCTCGCGAAAACATTGTTCTGTAACGTAGATCTGTAATGTTGTCTCTGAGCAGTATGTTCTCTTGTCAGTAAAATACCACTGGGAGGAGTCCTGGCGACCTAGAATACAGGTTTTTATAAAACCTAGTTTAGGCGCCAGTCTCCACAAACAATAATGTATTCACAGTACTATATTTGTAACATTTGATATTGTTTGTGGTGATAATAAACAAGTTTTTATTTATTTATTTATTTTATTTACTGTATATGTACACCAATTCAGTCAGGGCGAGACAACAATTCAAATATGTTCAAAGTCTCAAATATATTTGTAGACTGGAAACACACACTGCGCTCATTTAAGAGTCCAATCAATTAGAGAGTGTTTGAATGCATACGCCTTGCTGTTTCTATACAAAAGTTTATACGGCTTCCTAAATACACTAACTTACTCTTAATCCTACTTTACTGCAGAGTTCATTTTTAAAACTTTTATTTGTTTCACTTGTATATACTATACGCGCCACCAACCTAAAAGACTGATTAAAGTTTGCTACGCGCGAAGTCGCTTTTTTTTATTCAATTAAATAAAACAAATATAATATGTAATTATTTTGAACTATATGAACAACATACCTTATAGTCGACATGGTTTCATAAAGTCAAGGTCAACAGTTACCAATCTATTGTTGTATGCGAACTTCATCTTTGAAACTATAGACATAGATGCCTCGGTCGATAGTATCTAACTGACTTCCGAAAAGCATTCGACAAAGTTCATCACTTAATACTACTAAAAAAGCTATTCTTCAATGGTGTGCAGGGTAACTTTTTAAGATGGTTTGCTTCATATTTAGAGGGTAGGATTCAGTCGGTGTCGCTTGATGGTTATTCGTCTACTCCTTGTGTCATTACTTCTGGTGTTCCGCAGGGATCGATATTGGGCCCGCTCTTGTTCATTATTTATATTTACGATATACATAAGTGCTTCCGTAATAGCAATATCTTATTATACGCAGATGACTTAAAAGTATATTAAAAAATATCAAATCATAATGACTGTTTACAACTTCAGAATGACATCAATAGATTCGTTATGTATAGCACACTAAACAAGCTGTCACTCGCCACTGACAAGTGTAAAATTATAACCTTCACAAGAAAAAGAAAGATCATTCACACTTATGCCCTTTCTAATCAACCCTTTGCAAGAGTTAATCTCATTAAAGATCTAGGCATAGTATTCAACTCAAAAATGTTGTTTGATCAACATACACAAAAATAGTTGGTACGGCTTATCAAATGTTGGGTTTCGGGTACGGCTTATCAAATGTTGGGTTTCGTGTACCGCGCCACAAAAAGTTCAAATTAACATCCACTTACCTAGTACTGTATCAGGCCTTAGTTAGTTAGGTTAGGAATACGGCTCGGCTGTTTGGAATCCATTTTATAAATCTTGTAAAAATCATTTAGAATCTATCCAAAGAAAGTTTACTAAAATGTTAATTTCTAGAATAAAATTACAGCAGCGCCCTTATTGTAATCGACTGGCCCATCTAAAACTTCTAACTTTAGAAAATAGACGGCAAATTCTCGACTCTATGACCTTGAGAAGCATCTGTGTTTCTGACGTAGATTGCCCTGAGCCCTTGGACAAATTAAGTTTAGAGTATCATGTATGGTTTCTAGATTGCCGTATTCATTTGTCTCACCTAAGTGTCGTACGAATGTGGGTCAGAGAGCTCCCTTGTATAGAATGTGTATTGGCTTTAATAATGTGTATAGCAGCACTGACTTTTATAACAGAAGTAAGAAGTCCTACAGACGCGAACTTAACACTATGTTCAATTAATATTGTTGTGCTACATGCCAGCGCTTCAACAAACCCAGCCACCATAAAACGGGAGATGAACAATGCACTGCTAGAAAAATTGCTGAGGCTCCATATATAAGTTCGATTGACTATGAGGGCGCCTAGAGCACCGCACAACTAGTAATAGCATAGCACAAGAATGGGTAATACAACACACGATATTTATGAAGATATAGACTCTTATTAGGAATTTGAATCATTAATATGTGACCCTGATACATGTTCTTCTTTTATCACCAATGCTAAGCATAGTTTTAACATTTTCATACAGAATATTTGTAGTATTAATTGTAACTTTGATGGTATGTTAGTGTTACTTAGTCAAATTAATGTAGAAATTGACTACATTCAATTCATAGCTTTAACTGAATGTTGGTTATCCACTGGAACTCCCATTCCTCAATAATTGGAATATGACTCACACACTACTAGCAAAACTAATGTTCTACAAAATGAGGGTGTGATTGTATATCTAAAAAGGAACATGCGAAAGGTAACTGTAGAGGATTGTAGCTGTATATCGCTCTCCCTCTAATCATAACGTCACAAATTTTTTACAATCTTTGAGTGTAATTTTAGCTCAATTATCCTCATTTAAAAATGTATTCGTATTGGGCGACTTTAACATCGATATTAAATCTGGAAATACAGATCGTAATTCATTGGAATACTCAACACTAGCAGCTACTTTAGGTTACCTACCCGCTCATTTGCGTCCAACTAGAAAAGATAACTGTTTAGATCATATTTTAGCTAAAACTAACATCCATATAAAAACTTTAGTTATAACCTCTACTCTAACAGACCATTATTCTTTGTTGTTGTGTTTGCAGCGGTGCTATTCTAAGCCTCACACAAAAATTAAACGTGCAACACTGCACAATAAGTCACTAAAGCATTACCTGGACAATCTAGACTTGACTACTATATACAACACAGATGACGTTAATAAATCGGCAGAATATCTTATATCATCCTTAACAAAGATTATTGAGACCAATACCCACACTGTTATTATCCACTGGTATTACCCACAATGTTATTATGTGTTATTATCATCACGTAGTAGTAAAATTATTAAACCATGGATAACACCCGGACTTTTACGCTGTATAAGACATCGAGATAAACTTCACCAAAAATTCACTAAAACCCCAGACAATTAAATTCATAAAATAACATATTACAGATATCGAAATTTTTGTAATAATTTATTAAAGAAATTGAAACGACAATGGGAACGGACAGAAATACAAAGTGCAGACCAGGACAAAAACAAATTATGGAAAGTCATCAAAAACATAACCTACACAGCTAAAAATAAACCGTCTGGCCATCAACTAATTGCAAATTCCGCTATGACTACACATTCCCTTGATTCTGTAAACAACTACTTTGTTAATATTGGCAAAAGTTTAGCTCAAAAAGCGAAGCTCAATTACATACGGCCGTTATCCTGTACACAGACCTCTCCTAAATCACAAGTTTTACACTCTTTTGCCTCATTTGATACTGACCAAGCTGAAGTTGAACAATTAATCATGACTCTAAGAAATGACTGTGCCACTGGAATTGATAAAATCCCTTGCTCATTTATTAAAAAATTCAAAAAACAACTCATTCCTCCACTTACATATCTTTTTAATCAATGTTTATCGAAAGGAATTTTCCCCCAAATATTAAAGAAGGCCTTGATTCGCCCTATTCATAAAAATGGAGACAAAACTTGTTTCAGTAATTATCGCCCCATAGCTATATTGCCATCAATTTCTAAGATTTTAGAAAAACTTATTTATAATAGACTTGTAAAGTACTTAGAGAGTAACAAACTTTTAGCGACTACTCAGTTCGGCTTCAGATTTAATAGATCGACCGACGATGCAGTACATCATCTCACTGACTACGTTGTAAAGAAACTGGATTCACAAAAAAGTGTCTAATCATATTCCTTGATCTCGCAAAAGCGTTTGACACGATTTCGATACCCATGCTTTTTGAGAAATTATACGAACTAGGCATAAGAGGTATCACGAATAATCTTAACAAAGATTTTTTTTCCAATCGGACGTAACGGGTCATGGTGGACGATACAATGAGTGAGGAACTGACTGTCGAATATGGTGTTCCACAAGGAAGTATAGTGGGTCCCTTGTTTTTTCTCGCTTATATCAACGAGTTATGTCTCCTCCCCCTTCCCAGAAATTGTGGGATAATATCCTATGCCGACGACACAGCTTTACTCTTCAGCGCGGACACATGGAGTGACCTTTTCAACCTGACTCAGTCTGGTTTCAATTCTGTCACACAGTGACTCAGAGATAATTTACTGACACTCAATATAGACAGAACAAAATACATTACTTTTTCCTATAACTCATTTTCCCAACCACTCCCAAACTCACATTCATTAACAGCCCATCTGTGTGCAGACTTGCTTGACACCTGTGCGTGCCCTAAACTTAATAGTACTGACAATATAAAATACCTAGGAGTCATAATTGATAAGTATCTGAACTTTAAAGCACACGTTGACACCCTTACATCCTGAGTTAGAAAATTAATTTTTGTTTTCAAAAATCTAAGACACGTCGCAAGCGGACATCTACTCAAAACTATATATCTTACCCTATGTCAATCAATATTTGGATACTGTATAACATCATGGGGCGGTACGCATAAAACTACAATGATTGGTTTGGAAATAGCGCAGAGAGCTATTTTGAAAGTCAGCACTTTCCGATCTATATGCTTCCCAACAGCAGAGCTTCTCGATAAATGCAATGTTCACTCTGTACGTCAGCTATTTATCTTACAAACAGTTATAAAAAAGCACTCACTAACGTCCTACAACCCTATACTACACAAACCAGCAAAAGACGGGTAGATATTGTCTGTTCCATTGAATCATTCAGAAGGTCACATTCATGCAGATTCTTTTGTTATCTGGGTGGTTTTCTATACAATAGAATAAACTCATATCTTACTATTTACCCTATGAATAAAGTCGAATGTAAAAGAACCGCACAAGAGTGGCTTACGGGAAAAACATATGACACAGAAAACCTTTTATTAGTAATCTCATAATTAAGGCCAAAGTAGAAATAATGCTGATATATGTAATTATAATTTCTTATTCAGAATTGTACTCATTAATTATGTTGGTCATTTTCATTGTGTAAATATCTGTTGAATAAGCGCTCACTAACTTGTACATACATACCTAAGACACAGGCAAATAAATTTGCTTAGTTTAGGTAATAAATAATAAATACATGTACTAACACTAATTAATTAAGACAAATTTTATGTACTTAGGCTAAGTTTTTACAGAAATAAATTTATCTTATCTTATCTTAATATTGTTTCACTACCTAGTTTGATTTCCATAATTTTCAAATTCATTGTGGTGTCTTCCGTATAGTCTGATTTCCAGGGTACTTTAACTAAGTTAAATTTTTTTTTAAGTTTAAGGCTTGCCATGCTAATGGCATCTGTGTGTGTTTTTTTTTTTGCTTTAGATTTTTTAGCGGAAAATGTTAAGTTATGGGTAACAACTTTTAATGCTTTTAATTAATATCCATGTATATGTAACATTAGCTGTAACTGTTCTTCTCCAAATAAATAAATAAAAAAAACTTCAGAAATCGTTTAACTTTATAAGCATATATCGTCAATCTTAATTGTTTATTTTATTTTTATTATCTTAGAAAAACCAACAGCTACACAATACTTATAGTAAACATTAATAAAAACAGGAAGCCAATTAGAGGTGCTCACAGGTGATATAAGTGATAGAATTATAAGATTACCTATTTCAACGCCACAATAGTAGCAATACCTTCATAGCACATCACATGTCAACTTACAATAGAATTTTAACTACTTAATTATAAATCAAAAGTTATATTTAAATTAAAAACAGGAATTGTCCAGTTAACAAGTGCCTTGCATTTACAATGATTGTTCACAATAAGTCTAACTAGAGATCGCCCAGCGGTCGAAAGTTCGATCGTAATCATTTTTCTTTGAAACCACCAGTAATAAATAGGCGAAAGTCAATTCAAACTGCATCAAACGACGGACTATTAAACTGGTATGATTGATCTCGTATGACAATATTTGTAACGGATATTAGGTATATACAGGTGAGATTTTAGTGATCAGCCAAAATGTTCCTAGATGTTAGGTATCACCAATACACCTCATTACGTAAATAAAAATATAGGTCAAATATTTATAATCAATAAAAATATCCTAAATATTTTTTAATAAAATTTGGCTACCTTCTGCTTACACTCTACCCACACGTGCCGCGCGCCAGCTGATTCCCACCCTTTTCGCAGCGTGCCCCCGTTCCGCACTCAATGACCTCAGCTCAGTCAGTCACGCGATTCTGTATCGGACGGCGCAAGTCGTCCGCGCTTCAATAATGTATACAAATCGCGAATATTATGAAATGATGAAATGTTACATTTTAAGTGGAAAAACTTTACGCGGCGCCCAAAGACTGTATGAAGAAATAAGCCTGCCTCAGCTTCGCAATCAAGGTTTACACAATGCCACGGTACCGAACTGTCAAACTATTTGGAAGTGCGATTCAGTGCAAATGTTTGGGCCGGGGTTATCGGTGATAAAATATTAGGGCCCTATTTCATAGAGGGCAGACTGACCGGAATCACGTATTTTCAAATGTTACGTACAGTAATATCTGATTTTATGGACGACGTTGCGCTCGCAATAATAGCACATCGCGAGTTTTATTTTCAACACGATGGTGCACCATTTGTTAAAGTAGGTAAATTTTTTTATATGGTAAGTGGATTTTAACTCCATTTTTTAATGATTGTACATAAGTTGATTAAAATTTTTTAAATACGCCTGATTGCGAAAGGAAAAAGGACAATTGTTAATCAATTATCGAATGTACGAGTACATTGATCAAAATAGATTAGGTATGTACCTATTCATTTTTTAATTTCATTTATTTGGATTCGATTTTAATCGCAGATAATAACTAAAACAAGCCTTTTGCAATTTGACGGTCCTAAGCCCGATAAGTACGATGAAGGGAAAATTTGCAACTTAAGGAGCCGTATTTCTGAAACTCATTGACGATGTCATCAATTTGAATCGTTCCCTAGGCCTTGTCAAACCAAAATTTTCAAGAGAGTTTTTTACGACTGAGTAGGAGCCTTCATAAATGAGATCATTCGATAATCATGAATTTTCAAAAATACGACGCTCTAGTATTATCTATGGTGCTATACTGCGAGTGCAGAGCGAAAGGGCGGAGCTTGGGGAATGTGGGCGGGGCGCGTGCACGTGCACTGGCGTCCTTGTGATATGACTAGTAATATTGGTAGTTTTGGGAAAGGTTTACGTAGGCTTAACTGAATATTTTCCCACTGAACGATACTAAAAGGGAACAAGACGGCCAACGGATTTTTATCAAAGGTCATCATATTGAAGTTTGGCTGGTCATAAAAACCTCACCCTGTATAGCTTTTGGCACTCCTTTTCCATATAAACTTTACCTATGTCAAATCTCACACTCCTCCATACACGTAATATGCTTCAAAAGGGGTACAAAGTTTTCTTTCATGTAGTAACCTATAGATAAACAAATTAAGTAATTCCATTTCCTGTCAAAGTAACTTTTTCAAAAATATGAATATGTAATTTTTTTTAAAATCATGAATCGAGCTTATGAATCCTTTGAACACTTTTCACTATTTCTCATAGTTTAGGATTTGGCCATACAGTCAGTCCCATCTCAAAAACTCACCCTTTATATATTTTTAGCTTTCTGCACTCCTACTCCACATAAACTTTAAATATGCCGAATCTCACACCTCTGTTGATGTAGTATACTAAAAAAACCCCCGACACAAAAAAAATTAACCTTTAAAAAGTGGGAAATAATACAACTTTGTTCATTGTCTAATGATTTTTTGATCCTTAAAAACGTCTGGGACCGCTAATTATTAAGTATTTTAAGTTTACTTAGCGGTCACCGACGCTTTTAAGGATCAAAAATTATTAGACAATGAACAAAGTTGTATTATTTCCCACTTTTTAAAGGTTAATTTTTTTTTGTGTCGGGGGTTTTTTAAATTTATAATTAAATTTTTATTTCAAAATTTTTAAACTTATATCTAGTTAAACATCTAGTAAACGGCTTGAACGATTTTAATGAAACTTTACACATATGGAAAGGATGTAGTCAACTTTTTGTATGTCCATCTGTCTAAACCGATTTTAATGAAACATCACAAGTATGAAAAAAATGTCATCAAAACTAACAAATGTTACTTTCTGTCCGTCAGTCTATCTGTACGTGTATTTGTCTATTTGAGGTAATCTCCGAAACGGCTAAACAGATTTTAAGGAAACTTTGCAGACGGGAAAGAAGGTTGTCAAGAGATTTGACATTAGCTACTTTTTGTCCGTCTGTATGTCTGTACGTCTATGTGTCTATTCAATTCAATTTTATCTATTTGAGCTAATTTCCAATACGGCTGAACATATTTTAATGAAACTTTGCAGATGTGAAAGAAGGTTGTCAAGAGTGTCATAAGCTACTTTTTGTGTTTCTTTGTCTGTCTATCTGTCTGTCGTTTGTCCATACTGATTTATCAATGTACAGCCAAAACTACTAAGTCTAGGAAGCTTAAAGTTGGAGCATAGGTTTATTTTATAACGTGAACATGAAGAAAATCTTTTTTAGAAATTTCAACTTAAGGATGGGAATGGAGGGACTTTAATAATGACGTGTTTCAGAGTTTTTGGATTTCCACCTTTTAAGGTTGGGAAACGGGAGATGAAAAATTGTATCGGTTTTTTTGAAGGGTGGAAGGGGAATGAAGATTGAAAGTTTGAATGGGTGTAACCAAAATTGGTTCCAGCAAAAACTATGTATAAACCATCTCGAACGTTAATAGTACCTATAACAGGAATTTGTAGTCTACGCAAGCGAAGCTGCGGGCGGTCGCTAGTACTTCATAAAAGTAACAAACGCTTGTGCACGGACCTGTATACTTCATAAAAGTAACAAACGGTTTTACCTTTTTCACGAACTAGATCAACAGTATCATTTCCACTCAGTAAACCTTCACGACAAACAATGCAATATCACTACATATTATAAAATAAAGTCCCCCGCCACGTCTGTCTGTCTGTCTGAACGCGATAAACTCAAAAACTACCGAACGGAATGGCAAATTATTGACACCAATGGACAAAGGTTTATGTGTATAATTTATTATTGTTTTGGTACATAGTACATTTAATACATTTGCACAGTGCACGCACTTCATGATTTTCTGCTCTCACTGCCCCGCGCCCTGACGCCACGAGGCGTAGTATATTATATTCATGCTAAGTCTGTATAAACTTCCAGTTATTTATTTCTTATTTTTGTTTGGGGCAAACGTAGTATATGTAGAATACATTATATATAACAAAATTTATGAGTATAATAATTTGCTCCGAAGTACAATTCACAAAAATTTTAAAATACTGGTTTCATAGAGGTGCAAAGGGGTGCAAAAATGACTGGGTGTTTATGATGCTTTAAAAAGCTTATTATGAGTTTACAACAACAGGCTGAATTTCCCTTGAGCCGCAAATTAAAAATAATATTTTATTAATGGTTCATACATTTCACACATTTTTAATGAAAAGTAATTATAGACCAAAGGGAGCGTTCAAGTATTACGTAACACAATTTTTGAAGATTTTAGACCCTCCCTCCCCCCATGTAACACACCGTAACGTTTCTCTGTACCCCCTCCCCCTCCATAAATGTTACGTAACACTTAAGTGACCATTAAAGTTTAGTCACAAAGTATAATACCTTTGATATTGTAATATTGCGTTTGCAGTAGTAATAAACAAAAGGAGAGAATTTTGTGTTTTAATTTAGGCATAAATCAAATAAGTGTATGTACGCAAAAACACAATTCAGTTGCAATTACTGCTCCTCTGTCCACGGGTTTGCCAGCCACTCAGTCTCTTTCATTGCTTTCCGGTATTGTTAAACCATTTGCATCAACTTCGTCTTCATCGAGCCAATCGGCATCCTCAGACAATGCATTTGCCTAAATCCTTCTAATGGAGGCGATAGATCAAGGGACAACCTCACAAGAAGTGGTGAAAACTTGCATGATCCTATATCTAGCTGACTAGGTACCACGTGCTTGTTTGGGGTTTGAAGGATTGGGCAGAGTGGCGGCAAGAAAGTATCCGGAAAGACAGATTTTAACGCACTCCTCGAGGGGGAAGAGCAAGGTTCGTCCGTGCATTTCATCACTTGCAATAAATATTGCGATTCACGGACGTGAGCGTTATACCACGCCAGATTAGGTTCTCCTGGATCCTGCAAGCTATCTTCAGGCTTTTTACATTCCGCCGAAACATCGTAGCTGTCAACATTCATTTCACTCCAGACCTTGGCTAGTGACTCTCCAGCGTGCTGGAAATCGCGTTTTTCCAAATCTTCATTAACAGTCATTCCTTTGTCGTCGAGATGAGAACCAAAATGTTTATGCGGCAGGATAAGACCTGACAGGCGTTTGCTGAGTGGGGCCATGCGTCGCTCAACTCGATTGAATGCACTCCGCCCAGGAGCATTAGTCGCTATGAACAGGGCGTCTAGGTTGTATTTTTTGAAGTGTTGAATGGCAAAATTCTTGACTTCTCGATAGCGCAAATTTTCGTCCAGTCCACCGTCTACAAAAATGATTATCACTGGCTTCACGGTGTTCGATTCTGTCATCAGGTTTAAATGCAGACACTGATAAAAGTGATTCGAAATCATAAGCATGGGTGTTCGCTGTGGAGGATGCGTGTTTTCCACTCCTTATGGATATGTGTGTCGGACCGTTGTAACCAACAGCTTCTTCCTTACCTAAACCGTCAGGATCCACGTTGACACCGGCATATACAGACAGAATAAGTTTGTGCCGCTCTGCTACGACCCAGTCATGGTCAGGTAAAAGTACTTAATCATAAACGAAAAGGGTTGCCAACTTAGAAAAACAGAAATAAAAGTAACGTACAATACAATCCAGGGATTCCCCGTAAAACATAAACGAAAAGGGTTGCCGATTTGGAAGATTCTGATTCCTTAGTTTTTTTATTAAAATAAAAAAATGTTACGTAACGCGTTGTTAAATACCCCCCTCCCGCCCTTGTAACGCACCGTAACGTTTTACAAGACCCCCCTCCCCCCCAAATTGCGTTACGTAATACTTGAACGCTCCCAAAGAGGTATCTACATATATCTAAACTTATCACAATTATTAATAAAATTCCAAAATAATGGAACTTTAATGTTAATACCTAACAATAAATGATGTTCCGTACGTAACAGGAATGGTGCAAACTCAGAGGAAACTTATATTCATGTCTTCTGATGATTCCACAAAAAATTACAACTACACGAATTACTTCCAATCTTTTTAGCAATTGGACTATTCTACGAAGAACAAAGACCCATTAAAACATTGTCGGTAATCATTCAACCCGAGGAAGAGTTTACCTGAATAAAATTTTCTAATTTACCAAAGATGCTAAGAGTTGTGTCATATTGTAGAAGAGTTTTAAATTTAAAAATAAAAAAGAATGAAAGACCGAAAAATTCAGTGAGGATAACTGTCAAAGAAATCAGAAGCGATATTACATAATTGTATAAAACAGACTCAGGAGTTATATTTTCAGAATGATATCAAAGAATTAAACTCTCAAGGACATGTCGCCAAAAAAATGCTCTTTGTCCAAATTTTGATAATAATGGAATATTAAGAGTAGGTGGCCGCATTAAACAAGCAAGTGTTGATTTTGATATGAAGCACCCTATAATCATGCCTAGTAAGAGCCATCTTACCATGCTGATAGTTGCAAATGCAGATGACAAGACCCTTCATGGTGGACCTCAAGTAATGTTAAACTATCTGAGATCACAATTTTGGATCATTCAAGGACAAAATCGAGTTAAAAAATATTATAAGGAGTGCATGAAATGTTAGTGATATTCTAAGAGAAATAATACTCAATTAATGGGGCAACTGCCTGTCGTCATATTGAAGCCAAGCAAACCTTTCAAGCCATCTGGAGTAGATTACGCGGGCCCCATTAACATAAAATTTTCTCCAGGTCGAGGGTACAAATCATTCAAAGGATATATATGCCTGTTCATATGTATGGTAACTAAAACTATACATCTCGAAGTTGTTATTGAACTAACATCACAAGGCTTTATATCCACATTTCGCCGCTTTGTAGCTAGAAGAGGTCACTGTGAAAACTTGTACAGTGATAATGGGACAAATTTCGTAGGTGCCAACAAATAATTGAGAGAGATGTTCAACAACGCAAAATAAAAGTTACCCCACGAAATCGCCAATATAATCACCTTAGAAAGAACGACCTGGCATTTTAATCCACCGCGTGCTCCAAACTTTGGAGGATTGTGGGAGGCCGGAATTCGATTGACAAAATCACACCTCAAGAGGGTCATTGGGGATTCCACTCTAACATATGAACAGTTATCTACATTCTTGTCACAAATAGAGGCATGGTTAAATTCACGTCCATCAACCCAATTAAGTGACGATGCTGATGGTCCTTTACCATTAACACCTGGTCTTTTCCTCGTGGGCGAACCTCTGATTAATATTCCTGACGAGGATCACTTCAACTCATACATTACGGGAATACAAAGATGCGAGATTATTCCAACAAATGGTAACTGATTTTTGTAAAAGAAGGTCTCAAGAATATTTGGTTACACTTAATCAGCAACACAAATGGACTACTAAGAAAACTGAACCAGAGATTGATGACATCGTGATTGTAAAAGATGAAAATTTGTCGCCGGCAAAATGGATGTTAGGCAGAATTGTAGAAAAGCATTATGGTAGAGATAATTTAGCACGTGTGGCAACCATTAAAGCTAAAGACAACCTGTATAAGCGTCCGATTAGCAAGTTATGTTTTTTGCCAAATTATAATTAATTTCTTTGTAAACTTATTAAACTAAAATGTCACAGTGGGCGGTTCATTTTCAACATTTGTACAGTACATTTTGAAAAGAACAAAGTTCTTGGTGAGCGGAATGTCCAATTTCAAGATAAATACGTAAAGTTACCGCTAGATGGCGTTAACATAGGATTGTAACACACCGTTGTTTTGTGTTATTATTTACTCAAAGATTATCCATTTTTGAATATTGTCATTCCCGGGGAGGCGGCACGGCACGGCACTGTACTATAAACGAGTACTGCACTGCTGCCCTTTAGTAATCCAAAACCTTTCTAATATCGAGGCCACAGCTTACAGACTCGCTATGACCGGTCATAATACATTAGTCATAGTCTCTGTTTATTTACCACCAACTAAAGAAATACTTCAAAGTGATTTAGAAATCCTTCTCGCCTCAGGCGACTCCGTAATTCTTTGCGGAGACTTTAATTGCAAAAACACACTGTGGAATTGCACAGCCACAAATACTAACGGTCGCAAACTTGCTCTACTCTCAGAGCAGTTAGATTTCGAGATCATAGCTCCCCTTCGCCCCACTCACTACCCCGCCCAAACCAGTCACTCTCCTGACATACTAGATATAGCTATTATGAAAGGAGTTGGGCTAAATCTGACCTCGATCGAGGTACTCCACGACCTCGGCTCAGATCACCTGCCCGTATTACTTAAACTAGGCTCGCTCTCCAACTCCAGTGAGACCGAGACAAAAATAATAACCGATTGGAAAAAGGTGTCGGCTACACTAGCGATAGCCGACACCCCAATCCTAAACACTATTCCTGATGACATCAACTCTGTCGATGACATCAATTTGGCCATAGGTGCTCTCACAAACCACTTCAATACGGTGGTCGCAAACAACTCGCGGAAAGCTCCGACGGGCAACCGCCAGAGTTTGCCGCCTGATGTCCGCGAACTTGTGAGAGCAAAAAACTCTGCCCTACGTCGCGCGGCGGCATACCCTATTCCTGAGTATAGGTCCCGTGCACGTGCCCTTCAACGCACAGTAAAGGCACGTGTACGTGAATTCCGAAATAATAAATGGGGTACGCTTATGGAGGAAATTCATCCCACCCACACCGTACTACCGCATAGCTAAAGCCCTGAAAAGTGACGGACACACGGCCACCCCCCCTCTTAAGAAGGCCGACCACTCCCTAGCGTTCGAAGATAACGATAAGGCTGAATGCTTAGCCGACAACCTCGAAGAACAATGTTCTCCTAGTTCTGCTCCTTTTAACTTAGAACACGTTTCACGCGTTGAGGAGGAGGTACGTCAACGCACCTCCCTCCCTCCCACTACCGACCTCCCACTTGTCACTGCAAACGAGTTAGGCGGTCATATTCGAAAACTGAAAACCAGAAAGGCGTCGGGCCTAGATGGTATCAGTAACAAGGCTATCAAATGCCTGCCATTCCCTTTAATAACGCTCCTAGCCGCAATCTTCAATGCATGTTTGAACAACTGCCATTTTCCCGACGCCTGGAAGGAAGCCTTAGTCATCGGCATCCGCAAACCAGGCAAACCCATAGATCTCCCTTCGAGCTACCGCCCCATAAGTCTCCTCAAGGGACTGGGCAAGCTCTACGAAAAAATCTTATACTCGCGCTTAAGCGACCACCTTTTAGGCAAAGGCCTTATAATCAACGAACAATTCGGCTTCCGCCCACACCATTCTTGCCCTCAGCAAGCCCTCCGACTTGTAGAATATATTTCCGAAGGCTTCAAAAAGAAGCACAAAGCGACCGCGGTATTTTTCGACATCGCCAAAGCTTTTGATAAAGTTTGGCACGCCGGCCTCATCTACAAGTTATACACGCTAGATGTCCCCGACAGACTAATTCTTATTATTCATAGCTATCTCAGTAATAGAAATTTCATGTTCAAGCACGAACAATCCCTTTCCTCCAAAAGATTAATTAGGACCGGTGTTCCACAGGGTTCCACATTATCACCCTTATTATACGCGGCATATACTAATGACATACCGCAACCTACAAACGGCGTCCAACTCTCCCTATTCGCGGATGATACTGCACTCTATTTACGCAGTAATAGCTCAGTTTTTACAATTCCTCGCCTCCAGACAGCCATTGATGAGCTGACACGATGGTTTCACCTCTGGAGAATCGAAATTAACCCAGAAAAATCAGCAGCAATACACTTTAGGTACAGCAAAACTAGACTAACTAGTGTTGTTCCGTACCAGCTTTCCCATCTTCGAATGGATAACGTGCCCATTCCGTGGCAACACAGTTACAAATATCTAGGCATCACGCTTGATAAACACCTCCATTTCAAAGATCACATCAACCGTGTTTGCAACTTAGCTAAATTTTATAGTTCCCGCCTTAGCGGCATGTTAGGCCCTAAAAGTAAAATGTCTCTACGCAATAAGCGTACTCTTTACACCGTATTTATCAGACCGGTGATGACTTACGCATCCCCCGTTTTCGCCCATGCAGCACCAAATCTATTATACAGACTCCAAATTGTCCAAAATAAATTCTGCCGAAGGGCGACTGGCGCACCCTGGTACGTCAGAAACTCAGTTTTACTTCGAGACTTAGAGCTCCCTACAATCTCAAAATACATGAAAGACGTATCAGAGCGCTTTTTCACTAGAGCCATTAATCACAGCAATCCATTGATAGTTTCAGTTGCCGCTTACGAGGCACCTCCTCCTAATCATTTCCTAAGAAGACCACGGAATGCTCTGACAGATCAGCCTGACGACCTCACTCTCGAAGTCGAGCAGCTGACTAAAGCCAATGAGTCTTTTTCGGGCGACTCTCAAGTCGAACCTGAAGTGGGGGCGCTCCCGCGCCCCCCGCACCCACCCCCTACTGACCTTACCTCAAATGAGTGATCAATAAAATACTTTTCACGTTATACTAATAACGTTAATCTCAACCGGGGCCCGCGCCTCTGGCATTATTTCGCCTCGAGTAACCCTTAGGGGTCACTCGACAACTTCGCGCCGGCGACACCTTAGTGTGCCGTCTGGCCGCTTCGATGAAGTCGTAGGAGCTTTCGGGCTAACGACACGCGTCCCTATTCTGCTTCAGGCGGTTGTTTAGTGGGTGCAACTCCCACATACCCCGCGCGCCCGGGCGCGCGGAAGCTCAGCAGTTTTATCCGCCTTCCCGTCGCAAGGGTAAAAAAAAAAAAAATTGTCACTGATCGAGTTGCCCTCCATTGTCGAGGGATCGACACGTGTCGGCCCTCATCCATATTTGAGTCACACGCCGATGAGGCGGCGCCCTTAAGGCACCGCCCATCAAAGGCAGCAACGCACCGAAGCATCCTCAATGCGTCCGGTCGTCGTTCCAGTCAAATCCTATACACTATCCGGAGTATAGGTTGAGGAGTCGTTTAGCCGGTCGGGCTACACCTTCTGTGTAGAAGTCCCAACCCGGCAGTATCTGCGCGGTAGGTAGGGCGCGCAGATGTCTGTAAGCAGATTCGGCCCTCACTAAACAAAAAAAAAATAATATTGTCACTGATCGAGATAGGGACCCAAATATAATATTAGTGATAATGATAAAACAAAACCATATAGAAAGAGTATTCGTGTAATAAATTCGTTTAAACACCTTTTAGCCTTGCTATTTTGTTGTGGTGTATGTGGCTTTGTATATTCCAAAATAATTCCTTTTTCTTGACACCAGTTCTTCATGTTTTTGGATGAAAATTCACCTCCATTGTCCATTATTATTCTTTTTGTTTTAATGTCTCTTTGAGATTTCAATTCTTTTATATAGTTTATTAAATTCGTCTCTGCTTCATTCTTACTTTTCAATAAATGTACAACTGTAAAATGTAAGTAATCATCCAATATAACTTAAAAATATTTGTAGCCTTCTGATGTTGGTGGTGAAATTGGTCCAGCCACGTCTGTGTGTATCGACTGTCCAATTTGTGAAACTTTTTTCTCGTTTATATAAAATTTAGGTCTAGTTGCCTTATTTATATGGCATTCAATACAGGTTTCATTATTTACTGGGAGATTTAAAATTTTCATACCGCCTGTATTAAGGTGACCAAGTCTCTTATGCCATTTATCTGCTTCTGATAGCATACATTTTTATTTAGTTACATATCCATGTTACATGTCATAATTACTGTCTTCTATATTCATGCTTAGTATGTATGTTACATGCTTAGTATTCATGCTTAGTTTGTTAAGTTCTTCAGCTTTAATATGTATTCTTTCATTATAAATAGTAAATTCAGTATTGTCTATATTGATTATTATTTATTTATTGATTTTTGTGCATACAATACAACAACTTACTACAATACCCTGCAAAACTGTTCCAACAGTTTTAAATCCTTTTTCAATAAATTTCTTCACTGAGAGTAAATTGTGACTAATATCATTAACTATGAGTGCTTCAATTCTTATAGGTAGGTATGTTGTTATAGTTTGTATTTAATATGCCTTTCCATTTAGCTGTTATGACCTGATTATTGGCTGTATATATTTTAATGCATTTTTTTTTCAATTCTTCCTTAACATAAAGTTCTGAAGCACCTGAGTCCAGAAGAAAAATATTATCGTTTTCTTTCGACATCATGTTACATGCCCCAAATGATTCGTTATATTGGTATTGAATATCGTACAAGGTATATCTATGTCCTTGACCTCGACCTCTTGAGTAACCTCTTTTCATACTTTTTATTCCTCATTGCATTCCTCTACCTCTGTTATTTGTTCTACATTGGTTGCTCTTATGACCTCTTTTGTCACAAGTGTAACATTTAATTTGTGTTTGAAATGCTGATGGATTCTCACGGTATGAGCTCCTCAATTTTAACTCTTCATCAAGTAGCTTGCATTTGACAAATTCTATAGTTAAGTTTTCATTCATGGTTTCTAAGGCTGTAGCAATCGTATTGTGTTTTTCTTTCAATCCGATTAATAGGTAAATTACCTTTTCCTCTTCATTCATTTTTGATCCGTATTTTCAAGTTTTCTTATTAAGCTGTCAAATCTGTTAAAGTATTCTTCTATAATTTCACTATCTTGTAGTTTTAACTGAAGTAACTTTTTTCGTATATGTATATGTGTTGTTATGCTTTTACTTTCAAAAAATTTGAGAAGAAAGCAAAATCGGCAAAAGAAATGTTTGATTTCTTTTGCCGATTTTGCTTCTTTGATTAAATCCAAATATTTGTCAGTTATACTCTGTATAATAAGTGATTTTGCTTTTACGTCATCTTGTTTCTCTACTTTTTCGTTCATAAGTGTAAGCTCTAGTTTATTTTTTTCTAATATACACTGCTTCACCCTGAATTTCTAACTATTAAAAATTTCCGCTGTCAACTGCGAAAGATATATAAATGGGCTTGCCATTTTTCACACTGTTCTTGACTATATATTCTTTATTTTACATATTCAAATCACAATAATTTCTTTAGCGTGATCAGCCCATAACCTGATAAAATCTATTAACTTAAATGTGTTGGCTTATTCTTTATTTTATTATTTCACCCACAATACACATTATTTCCACAGTTACATGTTTTACTGAGCATCATTTTTAGACTTTTGAAGAAGGATTTAAGGGGTTGAAAATGTTTAACAGATGATGGCTGCTGTGAACAGATATTGTCACAACAAATCCTCACCTCTACTCATATTGAAAAATACCTCACAAAATATCACATATTGCTCTACGCCAAACGGAGACAAAATTTTAGAGACCCAGAGAACACTGACCTTGAACATGCCTAAATATTGATGAATTATTTTGCTTATACATTATTTATAAATTAATGCTTAAATCAGTAGCGATTTCCCACTGTTTAGTTTGCCAGTCTTGTAAAATTAATTTCTTCACTTTTGCCACATTTTTGTCAGTAACGGCCGAAACGGGTCACCCACTATGGAGGTCACCATCGAGGATCTCACAGTCTTGGTTAAACTGCTTAATAGCTAATCTAGTCAGTAGGGCAAGAATAAATCAAGATATTTAATATGTGTTCTTTGATTTGCTTATTTCCGTCTTTAGTTACAAATTCTGTGCTAAAGATTTAACATATTGTTATCTTGCAACATGATCAAAACAAATAGATCAATGACATATCAAAACTGATAAAAGAAATGAATGTTAGTTTTTTTTTTAAGGAATATAACTACATAATGGCTAGAATCATTTTCATATTACATAATTATGATCAAAAGAAATTACTTTTTAGCCTGCTCTCATATGGAACCTTACAACTTTGTCATTTCATTTATCTGTCAGTACCTCCTTTATTGCTGTTGTCATTGCCACTAAACAAATCTTATGTGAAAACTCTCCATAGAAATCTTTTAGATAGGTTCTTGCATATTAGTCATATTACTAGCGACCGCCCGCAACTTCGCTTGCATAGACTACAAATTCCTGTTATAGGTACTATTAACGTTCGAGATGGTTCATATGTACTTTTTGCTCGAAACGATTTTGGTTACACCCATTCAAACTTTCAATCTTCATTCCCCTTCCACCCTTTAAAAAAATCGATACAATTTTTCATCTCCCGTTTGCCACCCTTAAAAGGTGGAAATCTAAAAACCCTGAAACACGTCATTATTTAAGTCTCTCCATTCCCATTCTTAAGTTTGATATTTCTAAAAAAGCCTTTCTTAACTTAATATTCACGTTATAAAATAAACCTATGTTCCAAATTTAAGCTTCCGAGACTTAGTAGTTTTGATTGTACGTTGATAGATCAGTATGGATAAACGACAGGCAGATAGACAGACAAACAAACACAAGAAGTATCTTATGACACTCTTGACAACCTTCTTTCACGTCTGCAAAGTTTCATTAAAATATGTTCAGCCGTATTGGAATTTAGCTCGAATAGATAAAATTGAATTGAATAGACACATAGACGTACAGACATACAGACGGACAAAAAGTAGCTAATGTCAAATCTCTTGACAACCTTCTTTCCCGTCTGCAAAGTTTCCTTAAAATCTGTTTAGCCATTTTGGCGATAAGCTCAAATAGACAAATACACATACAGACAGACAGACGGACAAAAAGTAACATTTGTTAGTTTTGACGACCTTCTTTTCATACTTGTGTTTCATTAAAATCGGTTTAGACAGATGGACGTACAGACAGACATACAAAAAGTTCTGTATGTCACTTTTGACTACATCCTTTCCATATGTGTAAAGTTTCATCAAAATCGGTTAAGCTGTTTTGGTCGAAACCTATTTGCTCGAATAGACAGACAGTTCGTTTTCATATATATAGCCTATAACTCTCCGCTAGATTCAGGCGTTCAAAGGCAAAAAAAAAAATTTTCAAATCCGACTGGTAGTTTCAGAGATTAGCGCATTCAAACAAACAAACAAACTCTTCAGCTTTATAATAAGTATTTCTATTATATAGATTAATAGATATAAGATAATAAGAAAATAAGATAATACTGAAAACCGTATCAAAGTCTATTGCGTGGTTTGGAAGTAAAAAGTTAACGAACAGATGTAGACAGCGAATTCATTTTCTCCCGCTATAGTTTTCATATTTCGATAAAAACTGCTAAGATATTAATTTAAATTGTGTGGTGGAAAGGGCAATTATAATATGTATGAAATGCTTAAGACAACTAACGTATTTAATTTGATAAGGATTAATATTACGTTTAAAAAATATCTTCGCAAATGGTACATAATGTTAGAACAAATTTGATTGTCATAAAAAATGTTATAGTAAGTAAACCTTAAAAGATACACATATGATATTGCAGACTTTTGATTAGAAGTTTTAAAGGGGAACAATTCCATAATACATGATTTTTGCTTAACATCAACCGTTTACGCAGCGCGCGCGACGGAAGCTCTCAAAAGGAACATGTTTTCCCGTTTTTGCAACATTTTTCATTGATGCTCCACTCCTATTGGTCGTTGCGTAATGTAGTATAGCCTATAGCCTTCCTCAATAAATGGATAATCCAACACAACAATAATTTTTCAATTTGAACCAGTAGTTCCTGAGATTTGCGCGTTCAAACAAACAAACTCTTCAGCTTCATATTAGTATAGATTTAAATTGCATACTATTCACAAAAGGGGAACAAATATTAGGGTACAGGCATGTTGATACATAGTACAAAGTATGTAATTTGGTGATGAAGGTTATTACAATAGACTTGAAAATGTGAACTCATAAAACACCTTGTATGCCATGGATATGCTACACGAAAGCAACTCATAATAGTTTTTCTTAAAATCTGAAAAGTAAATAATGTACAAATAAATTACCTACCATTTGATAAAAATTTTCTTGAGTTTAGCGATGTTTCACTTAAAAGTCTTTTTCGCCAATACACTTTCAAAGCATGAGTCACCTGCAATTAAATATTTTTTAGAATTAGGTAACACAACCTCAATGTTGGGCCACACCTAGGGTACCTAAGCGATTCTGAGGCGTTTGTGGCTGGCCGTTGTCAGCTATTTCGCCTACAATCTGGTAACTTAAACACCAGAAAAGTAGGATTCTTTGTTGGTATAAAAGTAGTTATTCATCATCATCATCAGCCCATTTTTACCCCACTGCAGGGGCTTAGGCCTCCCCTAGGGTGAGGAGGGGGGCTTGGAGCTTAAGTCCACCACGCTGCTCCACTGCGGGTTGGGAACTGTAACGACCGCCATCTATTGACAGCGTCCGGGACCGACTGCTTAACGTGCCCTCCGAAGCACGGTGTCAGTGATATTGTGTACTTAAGTTAGAAAAACTCATTGGTACACGCCCGGGTTCGAACCATGGCCCTATGGGGCCTTATAAATTAGAGACAGGTTCGTTGCGCTCTGGGCTATCACGACACTAGTTATCACGACAAAGTAGTTATTGGATGGATGGAACGACCGGAAAGCTACATCTACTAAAATGAATATACTTGACTTGTCAATTTTGTTCCTTTATGTTAAAAAGTAACCAATTTACTTATTTTTATGTGGGGTTGGTTGATGTGGTGAATAATTTTGTAACCTATTTCAAGATGTTAGAAAATAAATGAATAGTTGGGTTTCAAAAACAAACAAACCCACCACCACATGAAAGAGAAAGTTATATTGTCTTACCATCATCTTAAAATAGTTAATAACACTTCTTCCTCTTTTATTAACTTTAATATGCCAAAAGCCAAAAGCCAAAACTCATGTTGTTGTTGTGGTTGATGAGTGGTTGATTTGAGTTGATTGCAGATGTTGTCACCACAGGTTGTCAACTTATTTTCTATCACATTTTCTATCTTTTTTAACGTTCTGTTGTCGTAATGCTCTAGTTAAAAAAATGAATTGAAAATTATTAAAGTGACTTCTTTTTAACCGTAAGGTAATTGTAACCAACGGTTATAACTCGATATGGTGTCTTGTTTATTTTATTTGGTAAATCAATCGCAAAGAAAGGAAGAACCTAATGGAGCTGGAAAGGATCGTGCACAGCCGCCCTGATCGTGAGTTACACAAGAGGGTTATCACGAAGGGTGAGTGCGACGTAGTCCCCGTCGAGGATGCCAAGTGCCGGTTGATCGTCACCGAATTACGATACCGGGACGTGCACGGACCCTGTGTGTTCAACGCACCCAGTGCCCTGCTAGATCGCGCACCGGGACCTTTGCACTGGACTCTCGGTGCTGCGGACACCGCCATTGATCGTGACTTCGAGCTAGTGGTGAGGCAGATGACCCGTGGAGAGCGTTGCGTTGCCAGGCTAAAGTATCGCGGGCCGACTGGCAATCTAGTCTGCGAAATCACATGCGAATTACACTTAGTGGAGGTGTCCATCGAGCCACTCGTGGCTGACTGGCCTAGAGAGCGATTGATAAGTATGGCAGAGCGGCACAAGGAGCGCGGCATAGCCTTGGTTAAAGAGCGGCGTCTTGTAGATGCGTTTCTAATGTTCAGTAAGGCTTTGAAGCTGTTGTTGGCATTAGAACCCATGGATGTTGCTGAACTCCCTGAACACATCCTCATGCACTTGCTTGATCTCAAGGTATCTACTACCTATCTATTTTTAAAGAACATTTTTCCCTTGGTAATATTTTCAGGGTATTTTGGTAATTGTATCTTTAAACAATGTTGTCTATGAGCTGGCAAGCAAAAAATATTAAATATAATGATTGTACTGATATATGCAGAAAAAAGATGGTTCCATTGATTTAACAATTTTAAAAGGCCAATAAATACATGATGTGATTGGCTGTAGTATTCAACCAATAAAAGAAGCAAATCAAGAGAATTTACTGGAAAATAATTTATTATAAATATTTTTTCTAACTTTTCAGTCATATGCATTTTCTTGCAAGCTCAAGCAACTAGTGTATCCTGATGACGTGTGTTGTGAAAATATTAAAATAATGAAGGTTTTACTAGTAAAATTATATGAAGAACCTTGAAGAAGTACTGGAGAAGCATGACAAATATTTTGTAACTAGAGACCGCCCGCAGCTTCGCTTGCGTAGACTACACATTCCTGTTTTAGGTAGTATTAACTTTCGAAATGGTTTATACATACTTATTGCTGAAACTAATATTGGGTACACCCATTCAAACTTTCAATCTTCATTCTCCCCACTCCTTTAGGAAAACCGATACTCCCATACTTTTCACCTCCCGTTTCCCACCCTCAAAATGTGAAAAACCCTGAAACACTTCATTATTTATTTATCTTAAAATGTTTATGTTTCTTACTTTAAAGAACAAAGACTCTCATACAAAGCCCCTCCATCCCTCCCTCCTTAAATTTTAAATTTCCAAATATTCCTTTCATAAACAATCGATACGTTATAAAATAAACCACTGTTCCAAATTTCAGCTTCCTAGACTTAGTAGTTTCGGCTTTATCTACGTTGATAGATCAGTGAAGACAAACGACAGACAGACACAAAAAGTAGCTGATGTCACTCTTGACAACCTTCTTTCACGTCTGCAAAGTTTCATTAAAATCTTTTGAGCCGTTTTGAAGATTAGTTTGAATAGACACATAGACATACAGACAAACAGACGGACAAAAAGTAATGTATGTCACTTTTGATCACCTCTTTTTCATACCCGTGAAATTTCATTAAAGTCGGTTTAACCATTTTGGAGATTAGCTCGAATAGACAGATGGACGTACATACAGACATACAAAAAGTAGTGTGTGTCACTTTTGACCACTTCCTTTCCATATCTGTGAAGTTTCATCAAAATCAGTTTAGCCGTTTTGGAGATTTGCTCAAATGGACAGACAGGCAGATAGTATTATTTTATACATATAGCCTATAGCCTTCCTCAGTAAATAGACTATCCAACACAAAAAGAATTTTTCAATTCGAACCAGTAGTTCCTGAGATTTACGCGTTCAAACAAACAAACAACTCTTCAAAACTCTTCAGCTTTAGAATATTAGTATAGATCTGAATCAAAGGTCAAAATAAGAACTTTTCAATTAACTGAATGAAACAAGCCTTTATCTAGCTGATCAGTTCAACTATATTGTTTTAAAAAAGTAGTAAAAGTAATAAGTACAAATTAAAAAGGATTACTTGGGAGTCTCGAGAGATGCCGTATTGACTATCGGTACATTGAAGTGTTGAGGTGTTTGTAGAACAACATCACCATGTCGGTCCGAGTACAGGAGCAGGGTTTGAAGGCGATTCCACTGTGAAGAGGCATGAGACAGGGACACATAATCTCTCTGAAACTGTTCACTGCCCTATTGGAAAGTGCCTTCAAACTTCTGGAATGGGATAGATTCGGTATCAACGGCGAGCACATCATTCACCTTTGGTTTGCCACCAATATAGTTGTCATGACTAAATTGATAGGAGACCCTCTGCATGATGCTCAATCGCCTCTATAGAATTTCCCAACGTTTGGGCCTCAAGATGAACATGGATACAATACAATGAAGGTTATGTCGAATGTCTATGTTATACCTACCCCAATACCAGTGAGGAACTTGAGTCTTGAAGTTGTTGACAAGTATGTCTACCTAGGACAAACAGTCCCACTTCATGGAAGAGGTCAATTGTCAAATCCAACTAGGCTGGGCAGCGTTCGGAAAACTCAGAAACATCTTCTGTTCCGAAATACCTCAGTACCTTAAAATATAAGTCTTCAACCAGTGTGTGTTACAAGTGATGGCATATGGGACTAAGACGTGGTGTCTTACTGTGGACTTCATAAGTAAGCTCAAGGTTATTTAACGAGCTATGTAGAGGGCTATGCTCTGAATCTCAGCGAGATTGTATCAGAAATGAAGAGATCAATAGACAAACGAAAGTCACCAACGTAGCCCAGTGGATAAGCAAGTTGAAGTGGCAGTAGCCAGGTCACATAACACACAGAACTAATGGCCGATGGGGCCGAGAAGTTCTGCAGATGAGATCATGCTATGGCAAGTGCAGCGTAGAACGTCCAACCACAAGATAGAAAGATGACTTTGGAAAGGCTGTGGGAGGACAGTGTACACAGACTGCTACCAGTAGCTCCTATTGCAAATCATTGGGGGAGGCCTATGTCCAGCAGTGGATTTCCTATGGCTAAGATGATGATGATGAATAAGGATTCAGAAAACTGAGCTACTGAACAGGGGGGAGTGAAGTATTTAGAAATTAAAAGGAAATGTGAGTGATGTGGTATTTACAAGAATTCATGTGCAAACATGTAAGAATTTTTAATATCTGGTTAACGCAGTTAGAGCCTTTTCATATGTGCTGGGTGCTAGGTAGCCAGCAGAGGGTACCCGGTGGCGAATCGAATGGGCCTGTCCGGTAAATTACGCCGGCACGTCTGAAAGCTACCTACATGCACATTCACTTTGCCACCGGGTACCCGGCGCCGGCTATCTGGCACCTGGCACGTGTGAAAAGGCTCTTATGTCCAGGCATATTCCAGAATTTCCAGAAATTAAAGTTACTTCAAAATACAAGAAGGAGAAGAGCCAGCAAGGTTTTCAAGAACTGAAGTTTAATACATTTTTTATTAAATTGTTGATGTGAAACGTCTATTGGCGAGGGTATGAAATTGATTGTTTACGTGGCGACGCATGCCGTGGCGATTCGTTCCCACGCTATATTTAGAGGAACAAGAACCTTATTCTTTAGAGTAGGGTATCAATTCCTAAGTTACTTGCATAAATATTTTGCATTTAAGTATTTTTTATTAAGTTAATTATTAAATATTACGTGGTGTTTTTTTTTAAATTTGCATGAAATATTGAATCAACTGACCGACTGCCGGCCAGTAACTAAATGTTAGCATATATAGTCAATCAGGGTAAATGGAAACAGGGGTAATCGGAAACGGTACTAATATTTCCTATGGTATGGTGATTTTGATCGGGTGTTACCCCTCTTACCCCGCGCACCTTACCTATAGGGTGGCTTTAGTCTCACGTTTAGCTCAGTGCGTAGTTTGTCCGCGCTGAAGCTCAGCGTGGCTCGTTTTAGTTTCGTACTGACCGCCTTACTGTACAGACGACGAAATGCGGAGTGTATTAATTTTATTGTTGTTTTGTACTACCTATCCCAAAAAAATTAAAACCGGCGACGACGAAGATTCCATGTTCATCCATTGATTGAGCAGAGAGCCATTGCAGGAGACTGTCTTGTTATATGGCACTTTGAGGGCTGACGAAAGTAAATTCTTTAATTACTTTCAAATGTCAACTAAAACTTTTGACGAATTACTGGCAAAAATACAGGATAAAATGGTCCATTGCAGCTTACTAATCGTGCCTATACCACCGATTGAACGACTAATGGTGACTTTAAGGTAAGAAAAAAACATATTTACTTGTTTTATCATTATGTTTAATCATAGTAAAGTATAGGTAAGAAAACAACATATTTATTATTATAATGTTTCATATTATATTATAGGTATATTATAAGTAATATAGGTAAGACAAAAAAAAAAATTACATATTATTAGTAATTAAACATAATATAATTATTCATCAGTATGTCTGTTTGATAACCAGAGTAACCTGGATTTGCATCATTGGTTTCTGGGTAACTTGGAGTCTGATAAATGTATGATGATGCATACGTAGACCTTGCGTCATTGGAGTAACAGCTATTTGAGCTATTTGATCTGATGAAATTTACCATATCCGTGGCATTGTGCAGCGCTCTTGATCTAAACTCCAGCTTTTGTTCTACATCAATTTTTTAAAATTTGGACCTAAAGAAGCGAAAAAAGCCAGGTCGTCAGCGGAAAGATCTGGTGTCTGATCACTTTATAAAGTTAATAATTCTTTTTCAAATACAGAACTTTCTGGGTTTATTTTCAGGGCCCTTCTTTTTCTCTTTTCCAGCCAAGGTTTTCGTGATGATGCTGAATCAACACCACGGTCATTCTGCTTACCCTGTTGAGTGTTTGAAAAAATTTGCTGCGTTAATATATCAGATTCTGGAGTATCTTCTGAAGGGGAAGGTATGGTTTCATTCAATGATTCATCAACTTCATTCGGAACTGTTGGAGCTAGGAAGCTTAATTTGTCATAATAGATGTACTTTTTGTTGTTCTTTTCATTGCCTTATTTGTTCTAAAAATCGCATCCCGGGCAGTTTCCCACCTTTGTTGGACCAGTTTTCCTGAAATAATAAAAACTTTTTATTTTCAGATTTCTTGCTACGGGTCTAACATATACAGATTTGCAGTATTCATTTAGGATGGGAATCGCAACAATCAGTAAGATTGTGGACAAAGTGTGTAAAGTAATATGAAAAACGCTACATGATAAATGCATACCAACAAATACACCTGATATGTGGCAAAATATTGCTACCGGTTTTCTACAAAAGACCAACTTTTGACGGCAAACACATCCAAATCGTAAATCCAATCGGTGGTGGATCAATATTCTACAACTATAAAAAATTTTAGTCCATAGTTCTGCTAGCTATGTGCGATGCAGATTATTGTTTTACATATGTAAACATTGGAGCATCTCGACTATATTCCAAAACAGTACACTCTACAGGAGCCTTGAACAAAACACTTTAAATATTCCAGGACCAAAGCCACTGCCTGGAACAAATACTCCAGTTGAACATGTATTGGTGGGTGATGGTGCTTTTGGAATATCAAATAAAATTCTGAAGCCATATGCACGATCCAAGATGACCCACAAGAAAAAAATATATAATTGTAGACTGAGCCACAGTAGACGATACATAGAATTCGACATTTGGTATAATGTCAAACCAGTTCAGAGTGTTTCATATGCCTATTAATGTGAGTTTGGTGTTACAAAGAATATAGTTAAAGCATGCTGCGTATTGCATAACTTTATAAGAATTTGCGATGGTTATCATATTAAAGACACACAATTGTAGGTATGGTAGACTTGCCAACTGTACCTACAAACAGGTCTGGACATGCTCTGCGAGAACATTTTGCTGAGTACTTTGTGAGCCCTAGTGGAAGCGTGCCCTGGCAAGATTCGTATATATTTTAACTTGAAAAGGCTTTGTCCTGTAGTGTAGGCATTCAGATAATAAAATAAGAAAGTAAACATACCAAGTTGTTCTTTTTCTTCTCCTGAAATATTTTTGAACAATGTGTCCACAATATCCTCCCAGGCTTTGTTTCTTGCATTTTTATTTGTAACTCCGACGAAAAAAGAGGGGTGTTATAAGTTTGACGTGTATCTGTGTATCTGTCCGTGGCATCGTAGCTCCCAAACAGATGAACCGATTTGGTTGCGGATTTTTTTATACGAAAGGTGAACGCTTCGGTCTGATGGCCCTACTGATCATCTCCACCAGTGGGGTCACGAGGACTTTCAAGTACTAATGTCTCCACTGTAGTAAGCCAGTGGAGCCATGAGGATTTGCTAATACTTATGACTCCACTCATATACAACGTCAATTTGCTGTCGATATGTGTTGAAAAAATAATTGTCAATGGGAAAATCAATTTGCATTTGCTCGGATCGTGTCTCTTTGCAAAATGGAGCCAATTTCTGAAGAACAATTAGAATTAGTATATAGAAAAGGTGGAGAGGTACTATTTTACAAAAGTTACCTGTATTACAAGCATTGTTGCGGCTTCTGTATGGAGCCTAACATCTCTATTATCGAAGAAAAGTAGCAAGTCTTTGTTTCTTATTTTCTATATGAGTATCGTTCTTTCCGATAAGCTAGATCAGTAAGCTACTAGGTTTTTCTTTCCCTGTCATTCTCATAAAATTTTCAGATTATTTACATATTCAACACACTACCACAATGTCTGAAGACCAAGGTATTCAACCAATGCGTCCTGCCTATATTGACATACGGTGCCGAAACATAGACTCTCACGACAGGACTGGTCCACAAATTTAAAATCGCTCAGCGCGCTATGGAACGGGCTATGCTCGGTACTACAAATATTGACAGCAAATTGACGTTGTGCTTATAGTATATTAAATAGCGATCAGAGCTTGTACAATATGAGTGGAGTCATAAGTATTAGCAAATCCTCATGGCTCCACTGGCTTACTACAGTGGAGACATTAGTACTTGAAAGTCTTCGTGACCCCACTGATGGAGACGATCATTGGGGCCATCAGACCGAAGCGAAGGTGAATTAGTCGGGAGTGTTCTTAGCTAGGTTTGATGAAAATCAGTCCAAGATGGCCGCCGCCACAAAATGGCGGACGTCATATTTTGTCACTACTTCATTAATATGGGTATCAAATGAAAGGGCTTGACTAGTAGAATACTATACACTATGACAAATTTCAAATCCAAGATGGCCGCCACCACGAAATGGCGAATTACATATTTTCTTTCACTACTCCATCAATATGGGTATCAGATGGAAGGACTTGACTAGTAGAATACTATACACTATGACAAATTTCAAATCCAAGATGGCCGCCAACACAAAATGGCGAATTAAGGTTTTTTACTACATCGATATGGGTATCAAATGAAAGGACTTGACTAGTAGAATACTATACATTTTGACAAATTTCAAATCCAAGATGGCCGTCAGCACAAAATGGCGAATTACATTTTTTTCCCTACTCCATCAATATGAGTATCAAATGAAAGGACTTGACTAGTAGAATACTATACACTATAATAAATTTCAAATCCAAGATGGTCGCCACCACGAAATGGCGAATTACATATTTTTTACAAATCCCTCAAAATGTTAGCAAATGAAAGGGTTTTACTAGTAGAATACTATACACTATGACAAATTTTAAATCCAAGATGGCCGCCAGCACAAAATGGCGAATTACAAATTTTCTTTCACTATTCCATTAATATGGGTATCAGATGAAAGGATTTGACTAATAGAATACTATACACTATAACAAATTTCAAATCCAAGATGGCCGCCACCACGAAATGGCAAATTACATATTTTATGACAAATCCCTCAATATGGGTAGCACATGAAAGGGCTTGACTAGGTGAGTACTATGCACTATGACAAATTTCAAATCCAAGATGGTCGCCACCACGAAATGGCGAATTACATATTTTTTTACAAATCCCTCAAAATGGTAGCAAATGAAAGGGCTTGACTAGTAGAATACTACACTATGACAAATGACAAATTTCAAATCCATGATGGCCGCCACCACGAAATGGCGAATTACATATTTTCTTTCACTATTCCATCAATATGGGTTTCAAATGAAAGGACTTGACTAGTAGAATACTATACTAGAGATGAAACGGATAGCAGTTTGGCCGGATACCAGATATTCGGCCAACCATGTGGCCGGATAGCCGGATATCCGGCCGCCGAATATCCGGCGAAACTTAGCCGTTTGCGTAGGCAGCGCGCGAACGTTCGGGTGGACTCGGTTCCACCTTTCTGCACCTTGCAGCAGTGTGTATAACGAAAGACTTTTTTCTGAACCTGGCCTTATTTATGAAGAGAAACGCAACCGCCTGCTACCTCTCAATGCAGAGAAATTATTAGTATTTACTCACCATAATTTGCCCTTAGTGCAGTATGAGTACTAATTCATTCATTTTCTTTGTATTACATTAATTTACTATTGTGTGATTAAAAATTTAAAAACTAAAACTATTTATATTTAAGCTAAGTGATATTAAGACTAACTAAATAAAACAAATAATTACTCAAAAATATGTTTCTTTTATCCAGTTTTTTTTTTTATTAGTTATTTATATAGTTTATTATTATTTTAGTAGCTATCCGGTATTCGGCCGGATAGTATTATGGCGGCCGGATAGGCCGGGTACCGGATAGTTACCGGATATCCGGTTCATCTCTATACTATACACTATGACAAATTTTAAATCCAAGATGGCCGCCAGCACAAAATGGCGAATTACAAATTTTCTTTCACTACTCCATTAATATGGGTATCAGATGAAAGGATTTGACTAGTAGAATACTATACACTATAACAAATTTCAAATCCAAGATGGCCGCCACCACGAAATGGCAAATTACATATTTTATGACAAATCTCTCAATATGGGTAGCACATGAAAAGGCTTGACTAGGTGAGTACTATGCACTATGACAAATTTCAAATCCAAGATGGTCGCCACCACGAAATGGCGAATTACATATTTTTTTACAAATCCCTCAAAATGGTAGCAAATGAAAAGGCTTGACTAGTAGAATACTACACTATGACAAATGACAAATTTCAAATCCATGATGGCCGCCACCACGAAATGGCGAATTACATATTTTCTTTCACTATTCCATCAATATGGGTATCAAATGAAAGGACTTGACTAGTAGAATACTATACACTATGACAAATTTCAAATCTAAGATAACCGCCAGCACAAAATGGCGAATTACGTTTTTTTTCACTATGTCAATATGGGTATTAAATGAAAGGACTTGACTAGTAGAACACTATACACTATGACAAATTTCAAATCCAAGATGGCCGCCACCACGAAATGGTGAATTACATATATTTTCACAAATCCCTTAATATGGGTAGCAAATGAAAGGGCTTGACTAGTAGAATACTATACACTATGACAAAATTCAAATCCAAGATGGCCACCAGCACAAAATGGCAAATTACATAATTTTTTTCACTGCTCTATCAATATGGGTATCAAATGAAAGGACTTGACTAGTAGAATACTATGCATTATGACAAATTTAAAATCCAAGACGGCCGCCACTACAAAATGGGAAATTACATTTTTTTCACAAATCCCTCAATATGGGTAGCAAATGAAAGGGCTTGACTAGTAGCATAATGTTCACTATATTGAAAGGGAATGAGGAATATTAACTAACGAAATCAAAACTAAAAACTTGAAAATCATTTTTTTCGTCTGATCGTGTATGAATTCGCTTAACTAGATATAAGTTTAAAAATTTTGAAATAAAAATTTAATTATAAATTTAAAAAACCCCCGACACAAAAAAAATTAACCTTTAAAAAGTGGGAAATAATACAACTTTGTTCATTGTCTAATAATTTTTGATCCTTAAAAGCGTCGAGGACTTCTAAGTAAACTTAAAATATCCAATAATTAGCGGTCCCCGACGCTTTTAAGGATCAAAAAGTGACACAGATTCGTACGGAACTCTCGGTAGACGAGTCCGATTTGCACTTGTCCGTTTTTTAGGGTTCCGTAGCCAAATGGCAAAAAAGGAACCCTGATAGTTTCGCCATGTCTGTCTGTGGTTTTTCTCGGAAACTATTGGCAACAGATAGATGAACTTTGGAAGGTAGGTGTAATCTATAAACTACTACACAGCGTCGTAGTGAAATTAAGAAATTTTTTTTCGATAAGTCGCCGTTTTTGTAAATGAAATACGAAAAAAAAATCATCGTATATTAACGCGAGAGGTACCAAACGATAGGTCTTAAAAATTATATCAAGTTTTCTAACAATTTTTTTTTAAAATTTAAGTCAACAGTTGTTGAGATATGTACTCCTAAAGTACAAATTTTTGTTAGAGTCATGTGTCCCCCTCTACCAGCTAAACCGTTGTTTTTGGATATGTGGAAAAAATTTATAACAGGAGTATATATAACGTAGTTAAAAGGAAATCTGTCACAGCTAACTAGACTCTATTATTTAACGAGTAATAGATTAACTTATAAAATGTACTTTTATAAGTAAAAATTTTGTAAAAATTCCATAGGAAATGACAGCGTTTAGCCAATAAGCGAAAACTAGATGCATTTTATCTTTGTTATGTTATTGTAAAAGATAATTAAAAAAAAACATTTTATGATGAAATCTACATTATATTACTAGGTACTATAAATATGCGCTTTCCTTTGCAGAGCTTATTTGCTTCACAATTGATACAAAAATCAAAAGTTCACTGTAATTAAATAAGTAACAAAAATTGTTTCTAGCTATCGGTGCACTCATGTTATTACTTTTCGGATTAGCCAGAGAGGATCGAGCGCCTTCTAAATAACTAACGAAATAAAAATTTATATGTTTATGCAATAATTCTTAAATTAAATAGTTCTAATTAACAGTGCGCTCGTCTTTTTATATTATGGTGGTACGGAACCCCTCATGTGCGAGTCAGATTCGCACCTGGCTGTTTTTTTTTATTTAGTTTCATCTGTGCGGTGTTTGAGCTTGTTTGATTCGTTTTAACAAGTAAGTACTCTGGTTTTAGCATGTTGGTAAACTATTTTAAAAATAAATAGGTAAACAAATGTTTATAATAACTATATAAAATTTCAGGTTTTTATGTATTAAATAATTTGCTTTATTATTTTTCATGATTTAATTACAAATGTATAGTTTTCAGATTTTTCCCTATACTTGTAGGATAAGACGGCATTACTTGTCAAATTTCATAGTTCTAGGTCAACGGAAAATATCCTGTAAAAGATTCTTTTGAGTGTCGAAAAATACGTTTTTTGCGGCAAAAACAGCCGTATCTTTTTTACGTTAACTTAGAAGTTTGATTTTTTCTCAACTTCAAGGGACTGTAGGCCAGATAAAGGGTCTTGACAGACAGACGGACGGCCTGGAATGGTCGTATCTTACAAGGGTCCCGTTTTTTCCTATTGATATTCGGAACCCTAAAAACCAGACTTTACATAATTACGCAGGTGACTCATAGACTAGACTTACTTACTAGAAAAGTTTAAAACTTTTATTTCAGCACTAACATAAGACGGATTTGAAGAAAAAAGTCAATCACAGTGAAAACATCAATAGGCAAATTATCACTTTGTCCTTTTACAAAACTTGTTGCATAATCAAATAAAACTTAACTACCTATTACATAAAAAACATAATATATACCTACTTACCCAAAAATAATAATAATAATAAAAAATAAAACTAATCCAATAATCCACCCCTCGTCGCCCCCGACGTTTGTATTAAGTTTGTATTGTAAAAATATATACCTACTTGGATGAAATATAGGAACTTAGTTCGTAAAATAATGACAGCGAGGACAGCATAATTTGTGGTGCAGTGAGACGACGCGACACTCGATCGAGTAGGCAACGTGACGTCACATACAGTGAGAGGCCACCAGTCAAACCGCGCGAAAATACATAAATTTAAATAATTTATTTCTCAGTCATTGATTGACTGATTTAAAAAAAAAACTTTCACTGTCTTATTAGTTTTGGTCTATATTTCAATTCTATCGAGTTAAATATATTTTGAACATCATGAAACTTCTCCAAAAATAAATATATTATTTTCAAGGTAATCAAAACTATTATTGCAATACGCGCCACCGACGTAAAAGGCCGCCGGCTGTACACAATCGCCGATCGGAGGCAAGTTCAGATTCACATTTCGTACCTATCTAAGGTTCAATTAATATTATTGTACATAGTTACCAAGAAGCCTTAGGTACCTAAAAATGTTAACTAGCTTTACATTTTCCAAGTTGGTTATTCCATATTTTATGCATTATAGGTGAAGCTGTACAACAACCTAGCTCACTGTCAGCTGGAAGCACGCCAGTATAAGTCAGCGGTCGAGCTTGCGACACTTGCGCTATCGCTGCGGCCGCGCGATGCCAAGGCTCTGTATCGGCGCGGAGCGGCGCAGGCGCGCCTTGGCCTGCACGAGGAGGCATGGGCCGATCTGCAGGCGGCGGCACAACAGCGGCCTCATGACGCGGCCACGCGGCGCGCTCTTGCAGACCTCGAGCCTACTATCCGCCGCATGAACCGCGACTACACCGCCTTCGTCAAGAAAATGTTTTCCTGATCACCTAGACGATGAGCGGTTACCGATTTCAACATCCGAATTACTTCCCTAAGTTATTGTTAAAATATTAGGTAATGGAGTTTCGTCTACACCCATCGTTAGCACATGGCATGTTTTTGAATGGATGACGAACCTTTATAACGTGGCTACATTCTGCAGGTTTATTTATGAATTTCAATCTTGCCACAATGTCTCATTTCTCAACCAGTTTCTTCCCAAATAAAATCTCCAAAAAAAGAATTCCATATTGAAATAATATGTGGGCTCCACACCAAAAAGTGACATTTGCATCATAGATGATTCTTCACAAAATAACAAAAGTTATGACTCCTCCAACTTAAATTACAATATTATTATGGTATGTGTATAAAAATAAACGTTATGCTCAATTCTTAATTATTTTAGGTAAATTCAAATCACCAACTTAAATGGTATACCCTGGATTCACGTTTTTAACTTCTTAGAGTTTTTTACCATGATCGTGCTTTTAATTGTGGAATTATTTTTAGTTACTTTCATATTTTTAATCATAATTTTCTAAAAAATACATTTATATTAGATATCCATGTTTACGTTTTGCTAAATAATGGAAATATTGACAGTTTTTAATATAAAGTGCGTAGCATCAGCCGTATTGCATTTTTGCAGATTTATGCACCCTATAACACTCAACTGGTTAATATGAATCTATCGATACCGTATTTAATAACAGTTTAAAGGGTGTAAAGCTCTAAGAGGTAACATTCACATTTCGTGCATACATCACATATAAATATACATAAGCACGAAACGCGTTACCCTTCTTTTGGCTTTGCCATAGACAGGGTGAAAAATGACACGAAATGAAAATAGAAATGAATCCACAGGATGAATCGTATTTACTATAAGATTATTTTGGGGTTACCTTTGTCTACTGGTTGGTTGTTTTTCCATTAACATATTCAATGATGAATTTAGATTCTTACAATTTCTCGAATTTTGAAGATGGGAATGAACACAGAGCATGTGGCTTTTGGCAAAAATACTTGTCTCAGTGAAAACACACCTGGTTGAGGTATTCGGATGAGTAGAATAATTAAATAAAAAAACTTGTTATAAAAATAATAATTTTATTTTACAATCACATCACCTAAACCGACTTACAGAAAATACGAGACAACAGCGGGCTTTGCCCCCCTTCTCCCGCCCTATGGCACTACCCGACGCTCACGACTTCATATTGTTGGGTTTTTAACTAGAACTGTATTGTGAGCACAAATTGAGCTGCAACCATTATTTGTCGATATATAATATAAATGTCATTGAACAAGTCACTGGCCATACCGAGAGCAACTCTCGTTGTTGCGCGAACAATCGAACTATCTTTTGGTATGCTATATATAAGTATAGTACACGGCGATTCCAATTTTATGGGCGATCTAAACGCGAATGCGAGATGGCGGCACAGCCCGTTACTAGTTTCCGCCAGCTGAAATTTGCTTGTACAGCTCACGCCAGCGTTTTAGTTTACTTCGAAGACGAAGTGAGTAGTGTCACAGTAGAAAAAATGGGTATTAGAGATGAAAAGCGGGCCCCGCATCTGTGCGAAACTCGCCTACTGCAAATTCAAAGCACACGAGTTTGGCGCGAGCTGTATCTATGTTCGCATCGGTCTTAAACCATGTTCGTCGCTAATGATTTATTTTAGAAATATGGCCATAATTAACAATATAATAAAATATTGGATAACAATGAACGATCTTACGTTGGGGAACTGTTAGGAAGAGGCCGCACGGAATCGTAATCGTATCTTTTAGAGTTAACGTCGGGTAATTCGGGTGCGATGTGCGCTCCATATTAATTGATTTACCTACATTTTACCTATAAAAACAAAATACAGCTAATTAATATCTAATACTAGCGACCCGTCCCGGCTTCGCACGGGTAGCAGAGCATATAAGCCGTAGTGTTTTTTCTGCGTAGTGTCTTATCAGCTTGTTGCGTCGAATATGTGGATTGGATTTAATTATATTCAAATGTAACGTAAATTCATCTTACTAGGAGTATTTTATTTTCAATTCCATAAATATTTGAAAAAGTAGAGAATAAATACATAAAAACAAACAACAATAAATAAAAAAAAATACAACATTAACTTCAGCCTAACCATGCCAGCCGGCGCGCGGCGTCCAGTTTCATGTCGTTTTTATATATTATTTATATTTCGCGATAGTTCCTAAGATATTGATTTAAATTTGATAAGGATTAATACTGTATCCATATAAATTGCTTTCCAATTACCTCATCATATGACTCCATTTTTTTAAACATGATAGAGTAAGCTACCCATAAAATATGGATATATGCCATCGTGGACTTTTCTTTGGTCCTATAAAAGAGACACAATTTCTTAATATATTATTTTATTATATCTCAAAAGCCTAATCGCTGCCTGATCGGCAGCGTTTTGATGAAAGCTCCCAGCCGGCTGGATTTTTTTCCGACTTCATCAAAATAATCGACATATTTCAACAAATTTCCACAAAACAATAAATTATACATGTAAACCTTCCCTCTTGAATCACTCCATTGGTGTCAATAATATGCCAATCCGTTTGGTAGTTTTTGAGTTTATCGCGTTCAGACAGACGCGGCGGAAGACCTTATTTTACAATATGTAGTGATGCTTGCTCAGCAAAATCTAAGCTTCTTTGTAAAGCTATGTGCAAGTTGTTCAAACATGTTCTTTGTTAAAGATACAATATACATTTGATTAGGGTCAGTTTATATATTACAAGAACACTTATGCAGTGTATATTATTTTATCTTTCCTATTATTTCTTTCAGTATTATGACACCTGAGTGCATAAATCTGACTCTCACATCCAATCCAATAGTAGGTGGTGCCTAACATCTTGATCACTCTGAAATTGTCACGGGTACGAATTTACCCAGATGCGAGATCTGGTCTCGCCCCTCTGAAATTCATTTTATGCTTTGACGCGCTGCTCGCTTCGACTTCAAGAGGGATAAAGAAGTTTGGCATTAGCTGTACCTACCTAATGTTTCACTCAGTCACTTTTCTACTTTAAATTAAAAAGTCATCAATAATTTTTTTTTATAAATCATATTTTCATGTTAACAACATGAATAATGAATGCATTTTTTTTCTCACTTCAAAGGTAGATATTTAAAGTGAGACATGTATTTTTTTTAATTTGAGGCACAATCCACTGACATGGAGCGCCCGCCTTAGTACATTGCATATTTTAATTTTAAGCATTCTTATAGAACATGATTTTATTATAAATTTTAATAGTCCTAAAATAAAATGTTTATTAAATATTTTATTTACACGCACATATATTTCACTATAACATAACTACGATTGAGATTTTATATATATATAAAAATGGGTTATCTAAAATATATTAAATGAAAGAGTATGAACGTAAGTATTGTTTGAGCTTTAAAATGAACAAACCAATATTTATGGGCCCAACGCTGGTTAATCAGGTCACGTTGAACACGAGAATATGGAGTTATGCCATTTCTTCCTCTAGATTGCACTACAGTGACTGGAAAACATTTGAAACACTAAACTAATACTAAATGTCACCACACTTACGGGTCTACCGCGCCCACTTTAGCAATGACTAATAACAGTAGGTACCCAAAGTGTTATAGTCCTCATTGCCTCTCCTGGTGAATCGCTTTCCTCACATACTGATAAAAATAAGTTATTTCTTTAATCTCAAAACTTCTTATTACCTACCCTTGACTGGCTATTTCGACAGTGAGATTACCACCATCTTTATTTACACAAAAAATCACAGACTATTCAAAGTACAAATTATTTTTCTGCTAGTCCATGCTTGTATAGGAGCCGTCATTTTTAATATGATTGTTTTAGATGGGGTTTGCTTTACTAATTTTACTAATACTACTTCTTGTATTTATTAACATTTTTAAGAGTATTTAAAGGAACAACGAACAAGACAACGGAATGAATCAATGCATGCATGGGAGCAATCTAACAAATCCTTTAATTGACAAGTATAAAGAAATAAAACAGCAATGACGCATTGTTATTTCTCACACACATATAATTATATGACAAAATAATGACTGAAACATTGTAGCTTGAAATGTGAATAAATAACTTTTCTAATTGTATAATTTTGCCAAGCGGATATTAAATTTGGTAGTCCGCAGTATACCGCTACGTCAAAACGCTTTCTGCAAAAAGTGGACAACGAACCGGCGCCACCACTATATACGCAACTGCTAAAGTGGGCGAGGTACCGCCACAAACGGCCGCGTGGTCACTAAAATGAGTCGCTCCTCGTGGTTATACTGTTAGTACACCAGTGTAACTACGAGGACAATCCCTGTCCTGTTGGTACCACCGCTGTGGAGATTGACTTGAGGTTGTCAATAAAATACAATGAACTAATGTGTTTCCGTAATGAACTAAATATTTGAAGGTAATGAAACTGATAAACGGTCTTATTACAAATGGTCATTTTTTAGATATGTTTAGGTAGATGTTGTTAGTAGATATTAATAAAAATTTAACACACCAATATATGTAATACCGAGTCAATGAGTCTTTGACAATTTGAATTTCCCGCCGCTTAACTAAAAGGGCAATGCTGCTCCTGTCAACAGGCATCTGTCAGTTGACTCCTGTCAAAATTTTAACAAGCTGCATTTAGTTAGATTGTGTTTGACAGCCATTGATAGCAGACAACCGGGTGACTTGAGGAGAAAATGGAAGAAAATGAATTTTGTGCGCTCATCAAGCATTATTTTTTGCGGAAAAAAACCACTCAAACCAAGGCTAAGCTTCATAAATCCACTATGGAAATTCTGGACCATCAATTTCAGTGGTAAAAAAGTGGTACACTGAATTTCGTTGTGGCCGTACAAGCACGGAAGATACTGAACGTTCTGGACGCCCAGTTGAAGTCTCTACACCCAAAACAATTGAAAAAATTAACGATATGGTGTTGGCCGATCGAAGATAGAAAGTGCGACAGGTTGTGGAAGCCATAGGCATACACATGGCTCAGGGTTTTCAATTTTAAACAATCACTTGGGTATAAGAATACTTTCCTCAAGATGGGTACCGCGTTCGCTCACAATCTACCACAAACACAATCGCGTGAGAACTTTGCAGAAGTGTCTGGCGTTATCCAACTGCAATATGGGTGCATTTTTGCGCCGTATCCTAACCGTGGACGAAACGTGGATCCACCACAACACACCAGAGACCAAACAGCTGTCAAAACAGCGGGTTTCTCGGGGTGAATAGGCGCCAAAGAAAGCCGAGGTAGATTTGTCAGCCAATAAAAACTGTTTTTTAGGATGCACGCTGTGTAATCCTAATTGACCACCTTCAAAAGGGTAAAACAATATCGAATATTATGCCAATTTATTGGGTCGTTTTAAAGAGGATTTAAAAAAAAACGATCGCATTTGGCTAAGAAAAACGTTCCGACAGGACAATGCAACGTTGTACAGATGTGCAGTTTCCATGGCAAAACTCCACGAATTAAGCTACAAATTGCTCCTTCATCGGCCCTATTCTCCGGATTCAGCCCCGAGTGACTATTTCTTGTTTCCAAATCTGAAGAAATGGCTCTGCGAAAAGAGATTTGACTCCAACTATGAAATTAATCATCACACAAATACCTATTTTTACGACGTGGATAAACGTTGGACAAAGTGTATAGAGCTCAAAGGAGACTGTTGAAAAATAAAATGATTTTTTATCCAGAAAGTCATGGACTTATTGACCTGCCTTAATTCGGTAATTATTGTCCAATCTTAAGCTTATTTTAATATGACTTCAAAGATTTAGCATATTACGGAAACATATTCATTGTGTTTTATCGACAACCTCAAGTCAATCTCTACAGCGGTGGTACCAACAGGACAGGGATTGTCCTCGTTGTTACACTGGTGTAACTACCAGTGTAACAACAAGGAGCGACTCTCAAAAATCAATTTCTGTTCATATTCGTTTAGTTATATAAAATATTTCATAAAATTTGGTCTATAAAACATAGACTACCTATTTCAATTAATTTTATAAAATTTAATCTAAAATTAAAACAATGATCTCAATTTCTTATTCACTGATTACCCCTCATTGATAACTCTTAATTGTAAAGATATCTCTAAATCAACTTTTGCTATTTTCCTACGTTCTGCATTTTCCCTGATAAAGACTGGATAATAATGAGTTTATTAACCTAGTTTCAAGTATTAATATAGAGGCCTAAGCCCCTGCAGTGGGGTAAAAATGGGCTGATGAAGTGAAGTATTAGTATTGGCATTTGTTAACAGGAATTAACATCAACAAGTTCTCGGCGTCGGTTTGTATTGTCATAATTTTTTTAAAACTAGTGATTCCCACCACCTTTATCGAGTAACAGTTTGTCTTCTGTCAGATTCACAGCTGGGCCAGTCACCGTACTCAATGTATTGTTTAATTTTGTCTTTTTTATGATTGAGATTTTACTCTTATCGACACAATGATACTCACGAGCGGGAGCCGTATCAAAGTGGCTTGGACGAGTCGACAAAATCCTCGCTTTGCGTAATACGGCAGCGGCGGCGAGTGCCGGCTATACTCGCGTTAAAATTAAATTTGTAGTTAAAACAATCGATAACAATAACAGGTGCGGCAGGGACCATAAACTCTGAAATGATAACGAGGTGGCGCGACGGGGTTGGCACACGAGAGTAGCGGCGCGCCAGCCGCCGGAGGCGGGCGGCGCGGGTGGCGGCCATCACAACTGCTTGTGTTTGCCGTTGCCGAGCGCGCTCTGCGCGGCCGCGACGGCTGCTCGCTCCATGCCCTTCTCGAGGCACGATTGGTACACCGGCTTCATCACCTGCGGATGGCCAGAACGACGGTTATAGGTGTGTTTAGCAGGCGATGGAACGAAACAGAGACGGGTACTTACATTGTCCCAGAGCGCGGAGGCGGCATCGTCGATGGCCGAGCCGAGCTCGCGCATCTCGCCGCTGTAGCGTATGTAGGCCCAGAGAACAAGCGTGAGTAGCGCGGCGCCCATCGCCAAGTTGGCGAGGTTCGCCAGCGAGTATAGGCCGAACAAGCCAAGGATGCCGCTTAACACGTATGCGGCCACCGCCACCGCTAGAAACACGGATGGCGTGCGCGCCGCACGGAAGATGTTCTTGCTTTCGTTGTGTGCAGCGAACTGTTCGAAGTGGTCATCAAGTGCACGCGCCAGCCGCTCGGCGTACTCGCGTGAAAACTCCTCGCCGCCCATCTTGCGGCGAGCGCTGAAAGCGTGTAGCGCCTTGTCCCGTAGACGCGCGTGCTCCACCTCGAGTAACGCGGGCTGCAGGTAGGGCTTGCCACCGCCGCACACCTCCTCCATGAGGCTGGCGTAGAGCTCACGCGCCTCGGCGACTGCTGCTAGGTTGTTGGCCTCAGCTGTCGCCGCCAGCATGGACTTGGGCTCGGGCAACTCGTTGCCGCGGTAGATGGCCATGTACGATTTGAAATACTGTAGCAGATCTTTTACCTTGACACGCTGTCCGTTAATCAGCTTGGGCACCAGGTTCTGTGGCGCAAGCAACATCGGCACAAGTTGCTGCATCGACCGCTTGAACTCGGGCTCGATATCGGCCAGCCGACCGTCGAACTCAGGGCTAGTGGCGACGCGTAGCCCCGGGTGAGGCATTAAAAAGCATGCGATTTCGGAAAAGCAGGCAGTGATGTGGTGCCGCAGCGACTGCAGCTCGGGGTGCTGCTTGTCCGAGATGCGCAGCCGCCGCTGTAGCAGCGTTTGCCCGCCTTCTGCGCCGTACGCCGCCTCGTAGGGGAAGCTCCAATCGCGCACCAGAAACTGCAGCCGCTGGAAGGGTGTGCCTCCACCGTCCGCTAGCGCCAGCCGCCCATATTCCGTGAATAGCTATAAATGTCAAGACGAACTGTTGTTCCAATGTGTAAATAACTCTGTCTAGTCATTACAATGATGGGTTGAAGTCGTGCCGCCGCGGTGTGATTATTTGTGATTAATTCTAAATGTTAGGTCTGCACATGGTCTGCACAGTATATTATGCTGTTATATGTGGAGTCTATTCATCAAGTACTTACATCATTAGTGGGGTGCCATGCAGACATTACCAATCTTTAGCAATACCTTGGGCTGGCACTAATTACCGCCGAAACTCATTTTGCTCACGAGCGCCGAGCGGGCAGCTCTTTTAATAGCGTTTATGACAGTGACTGCAACTTGGAATTGTTTAGATCTAGGACTTCTTATGTAAAAAAAAATCTTCACATTGGATTTTTTCGGCCTCACGTCCGATAACGGCACAGCAGATGATTCGTGTGTGTGAATTGTATTAATTGTATTTTGTTTTAACCTATTATTGTATTTTGTTTTAACCTATTATTGTATTTATTGTATTAACCTATTTTTTTGCTACTTACATTAGTTTCTAGATGCGAATACCTATTAATAGCTATATTTATGTCAATTTTGGTAAAACTAAATGTAAAAATGCTGTTGGTATTCCGAATAAAATAAACTTAATATCAAACATAATTTTTTGTCAGCAACGCTAAAATGCATACCGCGCCAAAAAAAAAACGACTCATCACGCGCTAAAACAAGATATCTCTATGTGTCACATGTACAGCTATTTCGTTTCGGCACATGAAAATGCGTCGACAAAATTTTATTGCGATGTGCATGTTAGCCCTGCAGATCAATAGATTTAGAGAAATATTTGTCTGAAAGGGTCTAGCTAGCCAGATAGTATGACAAATCGGACCCCAAATAGGAACCTATATCGAAACTTATATCTTGATATCGGCAATGTGCAAACACAATTTATGTACATTTCGCGATCAGATGCTGCTTTGACCTTGAGATATGGGGAAAAAATTACCATGTGCATGACTATTATTCAAAGTAATATATCTCAAAAACTAATTAAGCTAGAGAAGTGAAACCAATGCGAGTCTTTATGTTACATCATAGAGTATATGATATATATATTTTTTAATTTTTAGAATAATCTATACTAATATTATAAAGCTGAAGAGTTTGTTTGTTTGATTGAACGCGCAAATGTCAGAAACTACTGGTTCAAATTGAAAAATTATAGTTGTGTTGGATAGTCCATTTATCGAGGAAGGCTATAGGCTATATTACATCACGCTACGACCAATAGGAGTGGAGCATAAATGAAAAATGTTGCAAAAACGGGAAAAATTATTCCTTTTGAGAGCTTCCGTCGCGCGCGCTCAGTAAACGGTTGATGTTAACCAAAAATTATATATTACGGAATTGTTCCCCTTTAAAAGTTCTAACCAAAAGTCTGCGACAACATATGTGTATCTTTTAAGGTTAACTTACTATAACCTTTTTTATGACAATCAAATTTGTTCTAACATTATGTACCATTTGCGAAGATATTTTTTAAACGTAATATTAATCCTTATCAAATTAAATACGTTAGTTGTCTTAAGCATTTCATACATATTATAATTGCCCTTTCCACCACACAATTTAAATTAATATCTTAGCAGTTTTTATCGAAATATGAAAACTATAGCGGGAGAAAATAAATTCGCTGTCTGCCTCTGTTCGTTAACTTTTTACTTCCAAACCACGCAATAGACTTTGATACGGTTTTCAGTATTATCTTATTTTCTTATTATCTTATATCTATTAATCTATATAATAGAAATACTTATTATAAAGCTGAAGAGTTTGTTTGTTTGTTTGAATGCGCTAATCTCTGAAACTACCAGTCGGATTTGAAAATTTTTTTTTTGCCTTTGAACGCCTGAATCTAGCGGAGAGTTATAGGCTATATATATGAAAACGAACTGTCTGTCTATTCGAGCAAATAGGTTTCGACCAAAACAGCTTAACCGATTTTGATGAAACTTTACACATATGGAAAGGATGTAGTCAAAAGTGACATACAGAACTTTTTGTATGTCTGTCTGTACGTCCATCTGTCTAAACCAATTTTAATGAAACATCACAAGTATGAAAAGAAGGTCGTCAAATCAAAACTAACAAATGTTACTTTTTGTCCGTCTGTCTGTCTGTACGTGTATCTGACTATTTGAGCTAATCTCCAAAACGGCTAAACAGATTTTAAGGAAACTTTGCAGACGGGAAAGAAGGTTGTCAAGAGATTTGACATTAGCTACTTTTTGTCCGTATGTTTGTCTGTACGTCTATGTGTCTATTCAGTTCAATTTTATCTATTCGAGCTAATTTCCACTATGGCTGAACAGATTTTAATGAAACTTTGCAGACGTGAAAGAAGATTGTCAAGAGTGTCATAAACAACTTTTTGTGTTTGTTTGTCTGTCTATCTGTCTGTCGTTTGTCCACACTGATCTATCAACTACTACAGCCAAAACTACTAAGTCTAGGAAGCTTAAATTTGGAACATAGGTTTATTTTATAACGTGAGCATTAAGTTAAGAAAGGCTTTTTTAGAAATTTCAAACTTAAGGATGGGAATGGAGGGACTCAAATAATGACGTGTTTCAGGGTTTTTAGATTTCCACATTTTAAGGGTGGGAAACGGGATATGAAAAATTGTATCGGTTCTTTTAAAGGGTGGAAGGGGAATGAAGATTGAAAGTTTGAATGGGTGTAGCCAAAATTGGTTCCAGCAAAAAGTACGTATAAACCATTTCGAACGTTAATAGTACCTATACAGGAATTCGTAGTCTACGCAAGCGAAGCTGCGGGCGGTCGCTAGTTTTTAATATATAAAAAAAAATGAATCATTTTTTGAAATGTTCTCTGACAATCACGAAAATAATATATGTTATGCTCTTTTATGTGCACTATTACTTTTTTTGAATTGTTGCACCAACTCATTCTAGAACATAGGTAATTATTTTCAAAATATAGAATAATTGTTAAAAAAGAAAGAAAGAATAACCAGTGTTAAATATTTAGTATTATCACCACTTTTATCACTTTTCGTGTTAACTAATCAAAATACAAGAAACAAAAAATACTAATCATCATCACTGTTGTAACTAATTACAACTGGGACACTTTGAGTTGCAAATAATTTAGTAAGGACCTCAGCAGGACGCACAATTTTAGACAAATGTAAATCGCTCCCGAAAGGAAATCCGGGCTTTCAAGTCTTAAATTTTTCAACTCTTTTTTGTATAATAAAATTTGCAACTATATCAGTGGCTCTGCGCCACACAAGGATACCGAAGGATATAAAGCTGTGAAAATAACTAAAATAGACTAACCAAGCTGTATCTACATCTTTTATATAATCTTATGGAATTGTGAAAAAATGAGTAGGGCCGTAGACATCAGTATATATTACTTTTACACCTGTACTTGTTTCTGAGAAAATGATCCTAAAAGGGTTCTATTTTTAACTATCTATCTAATCTATCTATCTAACCATGATTTTTATGAAAATACCTGTATATGGCGTTATCTACATCCAGAGACAGGTGCTTGCAGCTGCTCTGCTTAGCACTGACCTGTAAATGCTGCAGGTCATCTTCTTGAATGTTCTGCGACAAGTTGTAAATCTGAACCGATGACAACATCGTAGAAAGTGCGAACACTGTGGCACAGTCGCGCACCGTGCTCTCGCTGTCGAACGCGCCTTGGGTGTCCAGCAGAATAATCGCCACCTGCGGAACACGGCAAGAGGTTATAAGGGAATGAAGTGGCGAGGTGTGCAGAGCTAGTTCTCACCTTTTCTCCGTTCTCGAGCGTCGCCTTGAAAATGTCAGACCACATAAGTATGCCAGTGGTGTCACGCTCCGAGCCACCGCGCCAGGTGAAGCCGCGGAGGGGCTCGTGGTCATCGCCTAGCCAGTCGCCTCCCGCGCCACCGCCCGTGCCGTATTTGGCATACATGTACCGCAGAAAGAAGTCGAGCAGGAAGGATTTGCCCTTGCGGAAAGCGCCTGCCACCGACACAACGACGGCAGCGCGGTCGCGCACGTCTTCGCGCAACAACAGCGTGGCCAGCGCCTCTTCATCGAGCGTGAAAGTGTGCTCTGGCCCCGCGTCTACCACCTGAACGCCGTGTGCCGCCCTACCGCCCGCCTCCTCCGCAGCCACTCCGCCCGATCGCTCGACACTCAAAGTTAGCTTACCACGTACTTCGTTGCCTGCAACCATAAATTCATCATTTATATAGGTACTCTATACAAATAAATAAATTAAAATATCTGCTTGTGAAAGCGACGGGGAACTTTAAGTAACATTACTACCTTTTATTATGTTAAAATCAATGTTATTTTAATGTGGTTTTATAATATGAACTAGCTTTCCGTTCGCGTCTTCGCTCACGTAAACAGTTGAACCATTCCATTCCAGCAGCCCTTTTTATACCCCACTGCAGGGTTAGGCCTCCCCTCAAGATGAGGGAGCTTGGAGCTTAATTCAATGCGGGTTGGCGGATTGTAACGACCGCCATCTATTGACAGCGAAAATTGTACCGGCACAGCCAAATGGACGCGACGCTCCAGAATATTGTGACACTATCTAGAAAATCCTGCAACTTAACTACCCAAGAAATCTCTATAGGCAGGTACCTAATTTCATCAAAATCCATTTAGTCATTTTAGCATGTAGAATAGCTATCCGACGACAAGTCGGTGCCAAAATTGGTCAGCCGTTTTCCAGATAAACCGGAACAGACAAACACTACAATTTTATTAATATAGATAAAAAATTGTTTTTCACTCCTGACAACACCCTTTTTATATTTGCAAAATTTCAGTAAAATCGGATCAGCCTTTTCGGCGATTAGTCTGAAAAACAAACACACAGAGAAAAAACAACTTATGTAACTCTTGATAACCTCCTTTTTATGTCTGCGAAGATTCATTGAAATGGTTTAGTCGTTTTGGAGACTAAAAGGAACAAAAAGACAGACACACAACCACATGGATAAGTTACCTATATCACTCCTTACAACTTATTTTTAATGTCTGCATAGTTTCATTAAAATCTTTAAAAGTTTAGCTCGAACATACAGATAGACAGACAAACAAACAAACAAAAAGTAATGTATATCACTCCTCACAATCTTCTTTTCATGTCTGCGAAGTTCCATTAAAATCGGTTTAGCTATTTTAGAGTTAAGCTCAAACAGACAGACAGACAAAAAGTAGCCTATGTCACTCTCGATAATGCCCTCTGCACGTCTGCAAAGTATCATTGAAATCGGTTCAGCCATTTCTGAGATTAGCTCTAACAGACGGACGTACGGACAGACAGACAAAAAGTAGCCCATGTCACCCCCGATAATGTCCTCAGTATGTTTGCAATATTTCATTGAAATCGGTTCATCAGCCGTTTCGGAGATTAGCCGGAACAGACAGTCAGAAAGACACTACAATTTTATTAATCTAGATGTCTTTTTCGAGTCAACTACTGAGTACTGTACTTGTGTAATAATAAATCCTTATTGGCACAAGCATGGTACAATCAATTATGTTGAAGGCCCTGATACCTCAGGTAAGTATATACCGTTTCAGCAGTCAGTGTCTTCTCCCAATAGTACTAACCTAAGATCATTCTAATACTTATAATCTAATTCTATGCATGCATGTGTGTGTGCATGGATGTATGGGTAAGTGTTTGCATGTTGCGTATGTGTGTGTTTGCACAGACAAGTGCTGTTTCTATTGAATTTTATATAAATCAAAATACAATAAATTGTAAACTACCATTGAAGTTAAGGACTAGATTGGATAAGTATATTTAATGCCATTAAATTAATATAATTTAGGTTTCCTTATTATTATATAGTTCCAGCAATAACATTTTCCGTAACATCATAATCTAATGAAAGGAGCCGGTTTTTAATTTTGGTTTTAACAATGTGAGTTGAGTACGGTTTTATGTTAAGTTTGATATTTAGTGAGTTATATATGCATTATATTCCATCTCACACAAATATGTGTGTGAAGAATCATCAAACCAAGATGATTTATGTGTTTTTCATTGAAATCTATATATTAATAAAATAATATTATAAAGCTGAAGAGTTTGTTTGTTTGTTTGTTTGTTTGAACGCGCAAATCTCGGGAACTACTGGTTCGAATTGAAAAATTCTTTTTGTGTTGATTAGTTTATTTATTGAGGAAGGCTATAGGCTATATATATATAAAATAACACTATCTGTCTGTCTGTCTATTCGAGCAAATCTCCAAAACGGCTATACTGATTTTGATGAAACTTCACAGATATGGAAAGAAAGTAGTCAAAAGTGACATGCACGACTTTTTGTATGTCTGTATGTACGTCCATCTGTCTATTCGAGCTAATCTCCAAAACAGCTCAACCGATTTTAATGAAATTTCACGGGTATGAAAAGGTGTTTAAAAGTGACATACGCTACTTTTTGTTTGTCTGTCTGTCTGTACGTCTATGTGTCTATTCGAACTAATCTCCAAAACGGCTGAACAGATTTTAATGAAACTTTGCAGACGTGAAAGAAGGTTGTCAAGAGTGACATCAGCTACTTTTTGTGGCTGGCTGTCGTTTTTCCTCACTGATCTGTTGGCGTAGATAAAGCCAAAACTACTAAGTCTAGGAAGCCAAAATTTGATACAGTGGTTTATTTTATAAAGTGAGTATTAATTTTTAAGAAAGGAATATTTGGAAATTTCAAATTTAAGGAGGGAGGGATGGAGGGGCTTTGTATGAGAGTCTTTGTTCTTTGAAGTTAAAAACATAAAAATTTTAACATAAATAAATAATGACGTGTTTCAGGGTTTTTGGATTTCCACATTTGAAGGGTGGGAAACGGGAGGTGAAAAGTATGGGAGTATCGGTTTTCTTAAAGGAGTGGGGAGAGTGAAGACTGAAAGTTTGAATGGGTGTACCCAATATTAGTTTCAGCAAAAAGTACGTATAAACTATTTCGGATGTTAATACTACCTAAAACAGGAATGTGTAGTCTACGCAAGCGAAGCTGCGGGCGGTCGCTAGTATATTAATAAAATTGAAGTGTCTGTCTGCCTATTCCGGCTAATCTCCGAAACGGCTAAACCGATTTCAATGAAACTTTGCAGACGTACAGAGGGCATTACCGGGGGTGACATAGGCTACTTTTTGTCTGTCGGTCTGTCCGAGTTGATCTCCGAAACGGCTAAACCGATTTCAATGAAACTTGACAGACGTGCAGAGGGTGTTGTCGGGGGTGGTATACGTTACTTTTTGTCTGTCTGTCTGTATGTTCGAGCTGATCTCCGAAACGGTTGAACCAATTTCAATGAAACTTGGCAGACGTGTAGAGGATATTATCGGGGGTGACATAGGCTGCTTTTTGTCTGTCTGTCTGTCTGTTCTGGCTAATCTCCGAAACGACTGACCCGTTTTTAATAAAACTTTGCAGACGTGCAGAAGGCATTATCGGGGGTGACACAGGCTACTTTTTGTCTATCTGTCTGTGCGTCTGTCTGTATGTTTGAGCTGATCTCCGAAAGGGATGAACTGAGTTCAATGAAACTTCAAAGATGTGATTGAAAGATTGTCACGAGTGACATTCAATACTTTTTGTTTGTCTATCTGGCTGTCTCTCTGTCCGTTCGAGCTAAACCCTAAAACATTTAAACCAATTTTAATGAAATTTCACAGACGTGAAAAAAAGGTGTGAGGAGTGACATACGCTACTTTTTGTTTGTCTGTCTGTCTTTATGTATGTTCGAGCTAAACTTTTAAAAATTTTAATGAAAATATGCAGACATTGAAATAGGGTCAAAAGTGATACAGGTAACTTTTTGCCAGTGTTGTTGTCTGTCTGTCTTTTTGTTCCAGCTTATCTCAGAAACGACTAACCTTTTTATATGAATCTTTGCAGACATAAAAAAGAGGTTATCAGGAGTGACATAAGTTGGTTTTTGTCTGTGTGTGTCTGTCTGTTTGTTAGGGCTAGTCGTCGAAACAGTTGATCTGATTTTACTGAAATTTTGCAAACATAAAGAGGGCGTTTTCAGGAGTGAAAAACATTTTTTTTTATACGCATGTAAAAAATCTTGTGTCTGTTAGCTTGTCTGTCTGTTTCGGTTAATCTCCAAAACGGCTGACTGATTTTGGGACCGACTTGTGGGATAGCTATTCTTCATGCTTAAATGGCTACATGGATTTTTAAGAAATAAGGTATAGAGATTTCTTAGGTAGTTAAGTTTCAGAATGTTCTAGAAATTGTTACAATGTTCTGGAGCGCAGTGTTCCATTAACTGTCCCAGTACAACTGTGTAGTCAACGCAAGCGAAGCCCGCGGGCGGAAAGCTAGTTAATAATAAAACCTAAAAAAATATTGAGTATTTCGACATAAAATAAAAAACTGTGATTGATGCAAAGGTATACTATGGCCGCTGTTATGTATGCGGGTGAGTGAAACGCCGGCTAAATGCTCACTGATTTATTATAGTAACGGGGAGTAGACGCAGCCACCCGCTACACGCACACAAGTTATATCTATGCATATATATATAACATACCTCGACCCATAATCGACAATTAATTAATTTTTACGCAATTTATATCGCTGATTACGGTGGAGAACGCCGTCGGCCTAAGGTTCTTTTGTATCTAGTAGGCGGAGTGACCGCCGCTGGTGAACTGTTTCCGGATGAGCTTTCCTCCGGGACATACTCGCTGTCGGAGCCGAAACCGGTCGTTGATTGCGGGCTTGTCCATACCACGTTTTCGCTAGCGATGGACGACGGTGATACTATCACTTCATCTCCCGATGCAGCAGCTATGTGTGTGTCTTCATCTACGTCCACTCTTTCTGTCGTCACCAGCCGCGGCGTAGGGGTTGTGGACTCTGAAAACGAGGCGATTCCCCCGGGCCGCCTTAACGGTGTGGTGGTTGTGCTACTATCGATACTGATAGGACTGCCATCACTTTGTACGACATTATCGTTCCCATCAACATTCGGGAGATCGTCGTACCTTTGTCAGTGTCCTTCTCTTCTCTGTTCCGAAACATCCGGTGCTTCCGCCCTTTTTATTTGATTTAAATGTCTTTTAACATAATTTGTCGTGCAGGTATATAAATTACATATAAAACTTGGCCCATTTTCTTACTAATGATCCCTCTCATCCATGTAAACTTTGTCTTATTGATATATATTTTAATCCACACATGGTCCTTGACTTTTAAGTTTTTACGACTTGTGCCACCGCGCGCCGTAATGTTTACTCTGTAAAAACTGTTTACTCTGTTTGCACTGTGTGAGCGAGATCCGTGAGCGAGGACGACGATTGTGACAATAAGTCTAATCTGCATCTAAATGGTCGGCCGTATACTAATTCGGCCGGCGAACGTTCAGTAGTGCTGTGATTAGAGTTACGATAGTCAAATAAAATTTTTAATATTATTATTTGCAGGTCATTTGAACTACCATGTCTAAACAAAAAACTTTTAATACCCGTTTTGACTATTTTAACCGAGCTCTCGGCCTGTCCGTTACTCGCGGAGCAGTAAACGGGGGAAGATACATGCAAGATACCATTGACGGCACAGAAACTTTTAAATTCGCGTGAAGTAAATGCCGTGCCGTTATCACTAACTAGTGTGTGCGGTACACCAACGCGCGACATTAGTTCGTACAATTTTTCGATAACGCTGGCGGTCGTCGTATTTGATTTCATATCGAAACACTCCACCCATTTCGAAAAAGCATCTACCACTATTAAATAACTTTTATTATTAATGGGACCCAGAAAGTCTAAATGCATTAAAATGGACTAGGCGGGTATGGCCAAGGTGCTAGGGGGGCACGTTATGGCGTCGGGCGCAGCTGTGCGCACACACGGCAAGCGGCGGTCAGCCGTTCCAGCACAGCGTCGACGCCCGGGAACCACAGCCTCGCCCGAGCCATTGCCTTCATTTTCACTATTCCAAAATGTGAACTATGAATCTCATTGAGAATTATGTGCCGTAGTTTTAAAGGAATTACAACCTTATGCCCTCTCATAACAATTCCGTTTTCCACTGATAACTGGGCTCGACACTGGTGATACGGTTTTACTAATAAGTCGTTTGTTTTCTTAGGCCAACCTTTTAAAATATAACTCATAACCTTTTTTAAAGTTTTATCCGATCTTTTCTTAATGTATCGAGAGTCACGGGCAGTTCACCCAGAAAAACAAAATTAACATAAGCGGCTCGCTCGAGCCCGGCGTTGTCTGCCGCCGCCGCCGCCGACGAGGACGGCGACTCAACAGGTGGCGTCGCCATTTCCTGGTTGTACAGCATCACTATTCACTGTACCAGTGAAGTTTTTACGTGAATATGACCCAGGCGTGTGCGGTACATACGTTGTATCAGCACTTCCACGTCATGGGGGCATATTTTGAAGCTGGCCTAGGATCTTTTTATGAAAAATATTATTTAGAACATAATTAAGCGGTAAGTGTCTACGAAAATATCGCCATTTCATTATAATATTCAAAAAACTTTGGATGTGCATGCTTTAGACTTGAACAAAACGGAAGCTCTAACAATTTTTACTTATGATCAATATTGCAATTACGCGTCTGACAGGTTAGACAAACAATACTATATTGTTACGAACGGACAGTGTAATGACCGCCATCTAGCGTCAACTAGTAAAACCACTTTGTAGAAGGGTTTTACAACGAACGAACACAAAACCCCTACTCAATACTAGATGGCGTTAAAGGAAATAATCGCGAGGCTTTCTCCAGTTCAGTCCGGTACGATCTAGAAATTTCTCGAGACTCGTTCCGACCCATATAAATACCCGCGGGAAGGCAAGCGCGCCAGTTCAATTTTTGGGCTACGATTAAGCGACTTCAAAGCGAAACTAGTGATACAAGTGAAACCTACGACTTGGCTACGACCTAATACATCGTGAGTGCTTAGTGTTTGGACTTAGTGCTTGTGTTGGACCTAGTGTTCGTGAATAAAGTCTTCAAAAGAGTCAGAAGGTCTTTCTCTCCAAGTTCGACGAACCCTAACACGTAACAACTGGTGTCGGAAGTGAAATTTGGAGATGCCATTGACTCCGAGAGAGGACTTCCAGGAGGGCGTCAGGACAAGGGCACGAGCTGCGAAGGCCACGCCCACTGAGGGCCAAGCTCCGCCCACTGTGGGCGGAGCCACACTCACTGGCCCCGCCCACCAGGCCCCGCCCACTGACCACCAGGCCCCGCCCACTTTGGCCGAAGCCACGCCCACTGGCTCCGCCCATCGGGACACGCCCACCAGACAAGCCACGCCCGCCAGCGGCACCGTACCGTCTACAGCATCTCAAGTGGCTCTTCAGTTAGGAAGCATAATTGAATTGATGGAACTGCAGAGGGCTGAAATCCAGGCAATAAAGGATTCACGAGAATGCAAGCTCGGCGCTTTACAAGAATCACAAGAGCAACAAAAAGACCTCCAAGAAAAAGCGCTTCGGGCTATAAACGACGTTAGCGACATGGTGATCAAGCTGCGAAAAGATGTCGACTTAATGGAAGAACGAGTCACCGGGTTAGGATTGGATGTCGAAAATGTGAAAGCCGGCCTCGCTGAACTACAGAAGAAAGTAGTGCGCCTTGAAACCACGGGTGTTGCGATGTCTAGTGGAACTACTGGAGTGGTGCAAGGACCGAGAGTGAAGGTGCCGCCATACGACGGCACTACTTCTTGGAACGCTTATCGTCAGCAATTCCAAACTGTTGCTACTGCCAACGGATGGACGGATGAACAATGCCTGACCGCTCTCACTGTTGCGCTCAGAGGGCAAGCTTTGTCGGTCTTGGAAGCACTACCACATACAGGAAATGGGTTCCAAGACCTGACGGAGGCACTTGAATCCAGATATGGGGAGCGACACCTGGAGCACGTGTTCCGTGCCCAACTGCGTGACCGAGTCCAACACTCAGGAGAAGGACTACAACAATGGGCGTTGGAGATTGAAAAACTCGTCAGGAAGGCACACCCGGGAGCAGACACCAAGATGGCAGACACGAATGTTGTTCAAGCATTTGTAGACGGAATCAAAGACCTGGAGGTCAGGGCTGCAGTGAGGCTTCGTCACCATACCTCGCTAAAGGAAGCATTAGCGCATGCTTTGGAGGTCGAGGCTGTTCGCCATGACATACGGCAGACCCATAGGATCCGCGAGGTCTCGGAAGAAGTCAAGGAGGTTAAAGCTCCTACGAAGAGAAGTTCTGGAGCCACGTGCTACAAGTGCGGCGAGAGGGGCCATCTTCAACTCAACTGTCCGCAAAACGAGACCCAGACGGCAAGGATGAAAAGGATCGAGGAACAAATAAAGGAACTGAAGAAACTAGTGGCTTCGTCCTTTGCCCGGGATCAGGGAAACGAATAACAGCCAGGACTGAGGGGCGAGTACTGGCTGACGCGGAGGAAGCCCCGATAACTGTTATCTCCCAGGCATGCAGCGGAAATAATCTTGCGATTCAGGGAACTATTAACGGGATGGATTGCAAAATGACTCTAGACACAGGAGCCTCTAGAACCATAGTGAACCCAAATCTGGTAAAAGCTGCAAGGGGACACAAGAGGAGAATTAACTGTCGGCTTCTTACTGCCTCCGGTCAGCCAATACCCGTCCTGGGAGAAATGTCAGTTACGATGTACGTAGGGGGGTCCTCATACTCTCACGACGTTATCGTGGCTGAGATTATGGATGATTGCATCTTGGGTGTGGATTTCATGAAGAAACACAACTGCAGAATCAATGTCGCTGACGGAGTTTTCAAGTGTGGTGAAGAAGAAATCTTCATTCTTGGAGGCGCCTGCGGGAAAGTCGCATGTGTAAATAAAGTCGTTATACCTGGACGAGCGGAAGCTCGGGTGCTGGTGAAACTGCCGCCAGCTGGAAAGAAAAATTCAAACAGATGCGTGTTGATCGAAGACACACCTACCAAGACATCGGCGCAAAAACTGATGACGGCGAGAACCCTTGTTAGTGGAAGCAGTAACGCTGTGGTCAAGGTTGTGAATCTTGGTGATCGCGAGATCTGCTTGAACAAAGGGGACGTCATTGGAAAGTGCGAGGAAGTTGTCTGGATGAAAAAGTGTAGTTCGATGACAAGCGCAGACTCAGCAAACAGCAACAACTACGGATTAGTGACTGAGCTACTCGATGACTGCAAGAAGAATCTGACTTATTCGCAGAGCATGAAAGCTAAGAGGTTTTTACAGCGCTACGCGAATATCTTCTCCAGTCAAGAAGGGGACCTTGGAAGAACGTCGATGGTTCAGCACAGGATAGATACCGGAAACGAGAGACCAATTCGTCAACGAGCAAGACGGATACCAATTGCAAAGGAAAAAGAAGTTGAAGGTCTTTTGGAGGACATGAGAAAGAACAAGATTATTGAACCGTCTGCAAGTCCGTGGTGCTCACCTGTTGTATTAGTGAAGAAGAAAGATGGTAGCACAAGATTTTGTGTGGACTATAGGCGTCTCAATGATGTCACTAAGAAGGACAGTTACCCGTTACCTCGAATCGACGACACCTTGGATACCTTGAGTGGCATGAAATGGTTCTCGACCCTAGACCTAAAATCTGGATACTGGCAGGTGGAAATTCATCCAAAAGACAAGGAGAAGACAGCTTTCTCGACCGGTAAAGGGTTATGGCAGTTTAACGTCATGCCCTTCGGATTGTGCAACGCACCTGCCACGTTTGAGCGACTCATGGAGTGTGTACTGGCAGGCTTAGTTGGAGAGGCTTGCTTAGTCTATTTGGATGACGTCATCATTGTCGGCCGTGACTTCGAGGACCATTTGCGAAACTTGGAGCGAGTTTTCGCCAAAATAGAGGGAGCCAAATTAAAGTTGAACCCGAAAAAGTGCCGTTTATTCAGGAGTGAGGTCAATTATCTCGGCCATGTTATCTCTAGTGATGGAATCCAAACAGACCCGGAGAAACTGGAAGCAGTTCAAAAATGGCCTACCCCTAAGGACAAAACCGAAGTGCGGGCATTTCTCGGCCTATGCTCATACTACAGGCGTTTTGTTAAGGGATTCTCAGAGATAGCCAAGCCATTACATCGGCTGACAGAAGATAAACGACAATTTAGTTGGGATGAGACTTGTGAAGATTCATTTCAAAAACTGAAGAAACATCTGTGTGAAACACCAATCCTGGGGTATCCACAAACTGAAGGCCTGTTTATAGTCGACACGGATGCAAGTAACACGGCCATTGGGGGGGTGTTATCTCAAAAACAGGGCGAGAGAGAAGTTGTTATCGCATATTTCAGCAAATCTTTATCTAGGCCAGAGAGAAACTACTGTGTGACAAGAAGAGAACTCTTGGCTGTTGTAAAGACGCTACAACATTTCAACAAATACCTCATCGGGAGACAGTTTTTACTGCGAACTGATCACGCAGCCTTGAAGTGGCTACTGCAATTCAAGAACCCGGAAGGTCAAGTGGCTCGATGGATTGAACAGCTCCAAGAGTATGACTTCAAGACGGAACACCGCAGCGGAAAGACGCATGGGAATGCCGACGCACTCTCACGAAGACCGTGTTCGGAAGACTGCAAACATTGTGTTAAACAGGTATCTAAGGAAGTAACATTAAAGCTGACGAGAACAAGTCCTTTGGGTCTCTGGGAGAATGATGCCATGAGGGAGGCTCAAGAAAGAGATGACGACCTTCGGCACATCATCACATGGAAGAAACGGGGTGACGTCAAACCGACCTGGAGTGAGGTTGCACCCACTGGCGCTGTCACTAAAGCGTACTGGGCGCAATGGGACAGTCTGATACTCCAAAACGGAATACTCTACCGGAAATGGGAGAAGACTAACGGCAGAGAGTTCCATCTTCAGATAGTCGTCCCACGAGCGAGAGTACCAGACGTTCTCCGCGAGATACATGATGGCATATCAGGAGGTCATCTAGGTGTCAAGAGGACGTTAACAAAAGTGCGAGAACGATTCTACTGGTTGCATTGTCGAGATGATGTACAGGATTGGTGCCGCAAATGTACTACGTGCGCTGCTGTAAAAGGACCACAGACCAGGAGCCGTGGGAACCTGCAGTTGTATAACGTCGGTGCACCGTGGGAACGAATTGCAGTTGACGTAGCTGGGCCATTTCCTGTAACGGAATCGGGAAACAAGTATTTTATGGTCGTCATTGACTATTTCACCAAATGGCCCGAGGTGTTCGCCATACCAAACCAAGAAGCTACAACAGTCGCTTCTAAGTTAGTCGAAGAAGTGATATGTCGCTTTGGTGTGCCTCTAGAAATCCATTCTGATCAGGGCAGAAACTTCGAATCGCAAGTATTCCAGGAAGTGTGCAGAATTTTGGGCATGCATAAGACGAGGACTACCGCGTACCATCCACAGTCTGATGGAATGGTTGAGAGGTTTAACCAAACCCTTGAGAGGCATTTGGCGAAATTGGTAGACGACAAACAAAAGGATTGGGACAAGTATATACCACTCTTCCTTCTGTCGTACCGAACCGCCGAGCATGAGAGCATAAAAGCTACCCCGGCGTATGTCAATTACGGTAGAGAACTACGAATACCAGTAGACCTATTGACAGGAGGGTCACCGGAGGAACCAAAGACCGTACAAGACTATGTCTACGATTTAAGGGAAAAAATGCGCTATATACACGCCTTGGTTCGGGAAAATGGGTTACAGTCAAGTGAGAACATGAAAACCAGATACGACCGGAAATCGAACACGAGCGGCTTCGAGGAAGGGTCACTGGTGTGGCTGCATAACCCAACTCGCCGGAAAGGAAAATCTCCAAAGTTGCAGACCAAGTGGGACGGTCCATACAAAGTGGTTACCCGACTGAATGATGTGACTTATAGGATTCAAAAACAACCTAGAGGGACATTCAAAGTGGTACACATAGACCGTCTGGCACGCTACCATGGCAGTAACAACGATGCTCGGGACGAGCATCTCTAAGGTAGAGAACTCACGGCGAGGTTTATTCCCGCGCCCGCGGCGGGCGCGGGCCCGCCGCGGCTAGCGATTTTTTGACAAAACTCACGGAGCGGGCGTCAACCGCCTACCGCGGCGGCTGCGGGCGCCGAGCAGTGACCGCTGCCCGCAGAAATTTGCAGGCGTAATCACGGAGTTAGCCATCAGCGTAGTCAAAAGATGGACGCACACCGCAAACGAGTTTTACTCTTGAATTTGTTTTACCATAGATTAAAAAGAAAAAGGCCGAAAAGATTCTGGATTCATCCAATAATTCCAACAAAGATCGATACGTCATTTTCAGCACTAGGTTTCATATTTTAAAAAGTGACGAATTGAAGTTTTTCAATTCGTCACTTTTTAAATTTCGAGACTCTTGTCCCAGAGGACAGGCCTCTCATGAACTAACGAAATTAACAAATCTATTTCTACGTTACTCATATTTTGTCATTTAAATCACAGCAATCGTCCTACCAATCTAATTGACTGCGGCCGAATACGAGCGGGAGCCGCGCGGGCGGCGGTTGCTCCCGCCGCCGCCCCCGCGGCCCCCGTTTGCGGGCGCAAAGCGAGGTTTGCGGCGACCGCCAGCGCCCGCGCGAATTGGCGGTTGAAAGTCGCGTCGTGAGTTTTGAAACTGCGATTTCATACAGTAGCACGTATCTGTACGGCTTGCGGGCCCGCGCCCGCCGCTGGCGCGGGAAAAAACCTCGCCGTGAGTTCTCTACCTAAGAGGGGAGTAGTGTTACGAACGGACAGTGTAATGACCGCCATCTAGCGTCAACTAGTAAAACCACTTTGTAGAAGGGTTTTACAACGAACGAACACAAAACCCCTACTCAATACTAGATGGCGTTAAAGGAAATAATCGCGAGGCTTTCTCCAGTTCAGTCCTGTACGATCTAGAAATTTCTCGAGACTCGTTCCGACCGATATAAATACCCGCGGGAAGGCAAGCGCGCCAGTTCAATTTTTGGGCTACGATTAAGCGACTTCAAAGCGAAACTAGTGATACAAGTGAAACCTACGACTTGGCTACGACCTAATACATCGTGAGTGCTTAGTGTTTGGACTTAGTGCTTAGTGTTTGGACTTAGTGCTTAGTGTTTGGACTTAGTGCTTGTGTTGGACCTAGTGTTCGTGAATAAAGTCTTCAAAAGAGTCAGAAGGTCTTTCTCTCCAAGTTCGACGAACCCTAACACGTAACAATATCATGGTTGTCCTCATATAAGTATGAATTGACTAGAAACCCTCTTCTGCGTTTACCGTCTAACTACTTATACTCTAGTTAGCTGGTGCAAGATGACAAGTTTTAGTTCGAGTTCAGTGCGCAAGGTCCCTGCGCTTCGGTCTGCACCCCCGTGAAATCCCCACGCGCCAGTCTTCAACCCCGCAAAATTGCGTAATGTCACTTCGATACTGTCAATTGACATTTGTCTCTATTAAAACCAAACGCTGCTGTCAAATTAATTTACTCTAAGGTTGTTCCTTACAAGATGAGAAGTTGTTTATGTAGATGAGGAACAGAAAACATCCCAATATCAAGCTCTGCAGTAAGCCCATTGTAACCAATGACCCCAAAAACTGTATATAGAGCTTTTTGGTGGCTTATGACTCCGCTTCACTTGTATTATCACAATAAAAAAACTTACTAAACCTACTTTTTTGAAATTGTCAACAATAAAGCTATCTTGGCTGAATTAAGGCGAGAGTGGAACTGCTAAGTACCAGAGCTGACAACTATTTTAAAAATAACACTCTCAAAAGTAATAACAGTTTTTAACTTAATTTAAATTGAGTGACTGGGGATAGTATAAAAAATAATTTAAATATGTGAATAAAGTAGTGGTTGTATGATCATCAGCACCTTTGCCTAGTTTTATTGTGCTTGTATCATAATAACTCATCAGTCATTTGCACATAAGGTGATTTTAACAGTGTTGTTAACAACCAGTGCTAAAAACTATTTAAAAAATAAGAAATTTGCCCTCGTACCAAGCTGTCACTGCACTGTTATTGATGGTTATTGACTATTGTAGGTAGCTCATTCATTTCAGTTTGTTGTTGTTTCGTTTTATATTTCGAGTTTGTAATATTATTGTATATGTATTGTACTGATTAATACTAACTACTTTTGGTTTTGAATATGGATTATCAAGTAGCCTCTGATTTGATTCAATGCGGACGCATCTTATCCCGACGACCTGTGCTACTTTTCATTGACTTACCCTTGGAGAAGTTAACAACTACAATCAAACCAAAGCTTTATACAAAAGCTTTATTATAAAGTATCGAACTACTTAGACATTTAAAATTATCAACATAGACATATTAATAACTCTAGATACCCTGTCACAGAACAACCAGTGGTACTGTAGCACTGCAATGCCTATTTGTTTGTTTAAATAATGTGTTTCATGCATATTCTTCTGAGAGGAACCAGCCCTTTGTTGAATGCGCCTTTGTAGGTTGGTACGTTTTCCCATAAAGTAATAAATAATTTTTGTAAATTCTCTTGTGACTTATTGCAATGTTACATAACAACGAAATAAAGATAAATTAATTTTGATTTAAATGAAAATTAAAATAAAGTTATTTTTACAGATATATTTTGGTTTTATTTAAATCAATAGTTTTGTCAGATTTGTTTCAAGCACCAACTTTGCATTTGCTTCTTTTATTTGATCATTGACACAAAAATATGTTCTCCTTCTGAGCTGGCTTTTGATACATTTCTTGTAATGATTATTGTTCATATGACCTTTGACATGCCTCTAGCATCCTTTTATAAAAATGTACTTTCCCATAGAAGAGGTGCTAACCTTATTTGTAGTTTGTAGTATTTATATCATGAGAATCACTATTCTTATTGTGTAAAAAACTCACTAGGAATCTTAAAAAAAAAATGTTTTTGGCTTGAATGGAGCCTTTTTTAGCTTCTTTTATGTATGACGGTTACTGTTTTAGTTTTAAGATCTGCACTTTTTCAGCACATCCAAAAGATGTATGCCATTATTGATTTGTAGCTGAAATGAGTGGTCTGCCATGGTCGTCTGTCACCATCTGTCATCATTGCTTGATTTGGCAATTGTTCTGACTCTAATCCTAATGATCTAATCTATGTCTCTGGCTTAATCCTAAGCTGTCATTCATTTTTATCTTTTTAGAAAAGTTTGGCTTTTGGATTCAAAGATATTTAACATAACCTATAATATACTTAATGGACCATTGTCAGGTGTTCCCTAGTGCAATGCTTAAGATTACATATTTATTTCGAATTTAATCGAAAACAGAATTTAACTTCCGCAGTTTGTATGAAGAGCTGCTTTCATTCTTTAAAATTGATTATTGATATGATCACAATTTGCATCACATGGCATTAGAAAGCTGCCCCTAATTTCTATAAACAAAACAAAGCAAGGCTATGGTAAACATTGTTAAGACTGGAGTTATGTGAAAGTTCATCACATACATTTGCGGACCATGTGCAACTACGGTAATGGCACATCCATGTTATAATATATCAATGAATAAAAATAAAAACGTTTAATATTATTACATGTATGATGTAAGTACTTCATGATTACAACCACCAAAAGTTTGTTTTGGAATGAGTGGGGAAGGGGAGCGGGGTTATAATCCTGCTTATGGGTGCGGACGACTGGCCATACTCCACCAATTTCAGAAATATCTGAGTGGTGCTTCAATGTCACCGCGCTACTTGCTTGACGGTCTGTTCGTTGCAGTGCTCGTGGCGAAGGCGCGCCCGTCTGGCAATACCTCGCGGCCCACAAACTTACCTTCATTAATAGTGCCGTCGGGCGGTCTTCTATTCGAGTGTCGCCGTGATCCGGAATCGCCCATTTCCGAAATTGTGTCCCCTTAAATTCTTTTACTTCAAATGACTTCAATTGCTTCAAGGCTCGATTTTGCTTGATTTGGCATGACAACGATGACAACACCAGACAGAACCACAGGACAGAACAGAACAGCTAGTAACCACAGAACAATGCTAGTTGATGCTAGTAACTGACTGATATCTGACTGAGACTGAGGCTCACAGAACAATATATACTTCCCTACAGGAAGAAGAAATGTAACTCTATGGGGGGAAAAAACGACAAGAATAGCGCCAACTACTGGTTGCCCCTAGAACCATTTAATTGTCAGCAATCACAAACCTCATGCCTCTTACACTCCTACATCTAAACACACACACTCACACAGACACACACATCTATGTTTCATGTAAAATTATTAGCCCCCACTGGCCCCCATACATAACTGAATAATCAGCTAAACTTGCAGTGTTACCATGTAGTAATGTGCAATAATATTTTCATGTATTTGAGGTAGAACTCCTATAGTTACAATTCTTACCTAGTTTAAGAGATACAGATCGCAAATTGATATTATATGTTATTTAGATGGATTATTTGATTACGAATAATAATATCAGTACTGAATAACTGTGAGAATTTTTAGTTATGTAATACACCGAATAAAATATTTTGTTATAATTTTACAAATAAAAAATCATTATTATCTTACTATATAGTTATGTAATGAAAAATTAATAAATAAAATTGTAACATATTCGTATGGTCAACCCTGTACATAAGATATTTTTCGAAAACAATAATTGTTGTGGGTTATGACGACTGCTTATCCTAGTGGGTAGTGACCCTGCCTACGAAGCTGGAGGTCCCAGGTCGGGTCAGTATTTATATGATGAATATTGATACTGGTACCGGTAATACTGGTCTTGGTTGTTATATGTATGTGTTGCCTTCGTTTGGGTACCTAAAACACAAACTAATGCTTAGATTACTTAGTTTGGGGCCAAGACGTTGTTGTGATGTAGACGTTATTATTATTATTACGATACTTAAAACAATCGTTTTTGGAATTTTTATCTATTTGTATAAACACGATAATAAACACAAAAACTACTGAACCTATTTCGGTAAATATTTTTGTGATTTGGCAGTTGTAATCAAAGGTCTAATATAATATACAATTTGATGATAAGGATGCAGAAATCAAACATCAGTGATGTAAAATCAAATAAATATATATATAGGTAGGTAATTATTATTTACAAAAATTTTTTACACTAGATTTATTCATCACCTGTAAAACTTTAATATTATGACTAAAATATTGAGATACAGAGCTGTGGCGATGCGCCAGCGACTAACAATAATATTTGTAGCGGTCAGCGGCCATTTGTAGAATACCCCTCACTGTAACTCGCAGTCGCACCGTTCTTGCGTGAATTTATGTTTAACTTAGTAGGCAATCTCGAAAAATGTTGTACTTGTGCATTGTCCTGGTGGAACGTAGAAGATAATTTGTTTCTTCGTGAAATGCCGTAGTGTTTCCATAAATATTTTATGAAAACGGTTCACAAATCGAAATAACATTCGCTGTTGAGAGTTTTTCATTTCTGGAGGTAGGAAATGTGGATTACACCGTAAGCATCCGAAAAAAATTAAGTCATTTTGTTAGACGATAAAAAACATTGACTGACTTATTGACCGAGTGGTTAGAGACCGTAATCGCAGAACCAAAGGTCACAGATTCAACTCCCGGCCGAGCCTAATATTTGTGTGCATCAACATGTATATCTGTTTGGTGTCTGAGTGCAAAATATCTATGTATGTATATACTGCAAAGAATATTAAGAGTGTATATCAGTTGTCTAGTGCCCATAATACAAGCAAAAACTTGCTTACTTTGGAACTAGATGGCGCTGTTAAGATTAATTTCCATTCAACTTGAGTTCGTTAGATAGAGCAAAGTATTATGGTAACTGTATTATTACTTGTATAATTCAATTTCATTATAATACACTTATAATTTTTTAATTAATGTTTCATAAAAGTGACTGGGTAAGGGTAAGACCATATTTTCTAACGTACAGTTTTCATGATCAATTGGAAACATATTGGTATAATATGTTAATGTTTCTGCACATTATGCTTCGAATGGTTTATTAAAAGAAGGCAACCCTTTACAGTTAATACAAACTTTTTATCAAAATGACCTAAACTTCACATGCGCCATTTCGAAAAAAATCTTAATCAAGCAGACGTAAATCAGTGACTGGAAATCCATTTCAACTCTATACTCTTTATGGATTTGTTAATATGTCGTCATTTGGTCGTCAGGTTTCGTTCAGTCAATCACCTTTTTAAAAAATCAAAAGAACTAATTTAGTTTTTTTTTATTAAATTTTTAACCATATTTTGGATATAATACAAAAAAGGTACCTATACTATAAAAAGTGATCCTATCGAATTAACCATTCCCAAATTTTTTAAATAAATTCTAATACATTTTTTTCTAAGAATATGCGATTTTAATTACAAAATAGGTAATTTATTTGATTAATGGGACAATAATCAACAGTTTAATTAAAGAGTTCGTACAAATATTTCACACAATGATTTTGTTAAATTCTTATTTAATTTGCTCACTGCACGCGCATAGTTTATGAATTGTTCCATATACATAGTTCATAGTCGAATAAAACACTTTTGTTACAGTCATTCATACATTCTGCTGCGATTATCTTGGGGAAAAATCTTGAAAACATAGGATAATTGTGTTTCTGGTATCATTGGCAAATAATGTTGCTACAATAAAAAAGAAAAGTTGGCACAGTAACTGGTATCACTACTCCTGGCCCCCGTAGGTATGTCCATGACCGCGGCGAACAAGTTGCCTGGGCCTGCTGAGGCTAGTCTAGTAGCGTCAACGGTTGACATCACAGGTTGACATTTAACTATTTGACTGATACTTTTTTGAGGGTGGTAAGTGGTAATGGTATATCATGTACAGTGGGACCGTTTTTAGCAATTTTAATGCTAGTTTAGCATTTTTTTGTGCCTCCTTGGAATATTTTTAGCACACTAATTAATTTTAGCATTTTTTTTAGCACAATTGCGATAAATGAATTGGTTGACTACAACACTCTGGATATAGTTTTATATATGTTCCTTAATATTAAATAAACTTGGAATCTCAGAAATAGCTAATCGACGAGTTATATCGTCAATTAGGAATTCGCAATAAAGGTCAAGAACTGATGACAAACAAATATAGTGCTAAGTAATAAGGGGTTTTCTGGCATCTATTTTAAAAAAAACCTGACTCGATAGATGGCGCTGACCAGACACGCTACCTTATATTATAAATCAATTAAACAGAAAACCCACTCTAAATATTTTTTTGGTTGAGACAGCGCTACCTATGTTAGTTGTCTATCTTTTTCACACAAGTGAAGTTAAATTAATGTGTGAATCCTTGTGCTCTTTATCTAGTGGCGTGTTCGATCAGCGCCATCTATCGAGCCATTTGAAACTATTTTTAATATGCTAAACAGAAATACTTCCAATAATGAATCCGTGGAGGAGGATTCGGAATAAACCAAACACTAATTAAAATAAATATATTGTTTTGTTTCATAGCATATTTTTGGCAATAATATGTATATGTTTTAGCATTTTTTAGCACAGGCAACCTTTAGTTTCAGCACATGTCTTGATTAAAAAACGGTCACACTGGTAAGTTGGCGGTCAAAAAACGTTTTTTTTTTACTTGTTTGTTCGACGTTTGTTCTTTGTTCAAATTCATTGTTTGTTTGTTTTGAAATTTTTTTATAAACAATATTTAAAAATTGTCTCTTAGGTAATTGGCAATCCATTTTTAATTTTTTTTTCTTTTCTAATTCGTTTGTTCTTGATTATTCGATCGACTTCATTGTTTGCTCGTTATTTAATTTTTTATACAATACTTAAAAATTTTAGACAATTAAATATTTATAAATTTCAAAAATTTTCGCAATTTATTGTGAGTCAAAAAAACGATAACCAAAGTGGCTGAATTTGATACAGAATTAAGAACTAGTTGCACGTTAATGAATAACATAAAAACTGACCAAATATTCGGTTGCATTATTCAGTAATCGTCGTTGAAGGATGCTTAGTTGTAATCTAAAAAATAATAATACGATAAGCTAAGTGGCTGAATTAGATACAGAATCAAGTACTAGTTGCACGTTAATGAATGGCATAAAACCCTGACCAAATGTTCGGTTGTATTATCCAGTAATCGTCGCTCAAGGTTATAAAAAGTATCTTTAAACGAGGATTATTGAATAACCGAATATTTGGTCAGCTTTTAAGTTTTTCATTAACATGCAACTTGTACTTAATTCTATACCTAATTCAGCCACTTAGCTTATCGAATTTTTTTTAGGTTATAAAAAGTATGTTTGAACGAGGATTACTGAATAACGCAAACGGATTTTGGTCAGTTTTTATGGTCATTATTGTGCAACTATTACTTTATATTGTATCAAATTCAGTCACTTTGGTTAGGTATAGTTTTTTTTAAGGTTATAAAAAGTATCTTTGAACGAAGATTTAACGTGCAATTGGTACTTAATTCTGTATCAAATTCAGCCACTTAGCTTATCGTTTTTTTTTAAGGTTATAAAAAGTATCTTTGAACGAAGATTACTGGATAACGCTATCGAATATTTGGTCAGTTTTTATGTCATTCATTAACGTGCATCTACTACTTGATTCTGTATCAAATTCGGCCACTTAGCTTCTCGTATTATTATTTTTTAGGTTACAACTTAGCATCTTTGAGCGAAGATTACTGGATAATGCAACCGAATATTTGGTCACTTTTTATGTCATTCATTAACGTGCAATAATCTTAATTCTTTATGAAATTTCGCCACTTTGGTTATCGTTTTTTGATTCACATTTATTGCGAAAATTTTTAAATATTGTCAAAAATTTTAAAGTATTGTATAAAAAATTAAAAAACGAGCAAACAATGAATTTGATCGAACAATCAAGAACAAACGAATTAGAAAAGAAAAAAAATTAAAAATGGAACGTCAATTACCTAAGAGAGAATTTTTAAATATTGTTTATGAAAAATTTCAAAACGAACTAACAATGAATTTGATCGAACAATCAAGAACAAACGGACAAACGAATTAGAAAAAAAAAATAAAAAAAAAATCTTTTGAGTGCCAATTTGAGAAATAATTTTTAAATATTGTTTATAAAAAATTGAAGAACGAACAAACAATGAATTTGATCGAACAATCAACAAAATGAAAATAAAAAAAAAACAAACGAATAAGTACAAAAAAAAAAACACTTTTTTGACCGTCAACCTAACAGAGCCTTTCTAGTCATGTCTCACTCTCATGTCCAGTTATGTCAGTGTCATGCAATGTCATGCATTCAGGTGGAATAAGAGTGGTTACAGTGGATTGTAGTCATGTGTCGATTACTGATTTTTACTGATAGAATCATTCATCACTACTTTTCAATACTAATAGAATCACAATGATTCTATCAGTTTAGATTGAAAAATTTCGACGCTAACGTGATCGGCCGCACCTTTTGAAACAGTCTGTTGATTCTGTCACAGTTACAGCATTCGTTCATATTTCGTTTGCGGTGTGATTCTATCAGTTAGTCATATTGGTCAATACTGTACAATCAGTCGATTTGGAACTTGGAAATCTGCCTTCGCGGAGACACGGACCTCACAGAAGTTTTGTTGTCGATCACTTGGCAATCGTTTTGGTGTTTTAGTTATATGTATATTTCGTAATAATTAAAAAGTAAACAACAGCAGTCCACTTTCATAGTCGCAAATAAAAACTATGAACTTGTAATAATTACGAGTTTATAGTTTTTAGTTGTATGAAATTTAACCAATGAGTTTAACGGACAAAGGTGTAATTTTCTATTTACGATTACTAAAATAATATTAGGTTTTAAACTATGAAGTTGACTTTTTGTATGAAATAAGTTAAAATATTTTTTTATTCACACATCTTTTTTTCTGTTATTTGGCCAGACAGTACTTTCGGCCGAGTGCTCGGTACGTATAACACATCACCGAGTGCTCGGCCGAGCGCTCGGCCGAGAGAAAGGGAGAGACAGTCACTCGGACTGAAAATAATCACCCGTGCAATCTATGCATCTCTGCCAACGCAGTTTATTGATACCCTTCATGTAAAAATCAACTGGACGGGAGGCAACAAACTCTTCAAAGGAGTTTTGTACTGTCTCTCGAAAATTGGATTTTTTTACCGTTAAAAAGTTGGCCAAATTTTGAAAAATTTAATAGTCAGTAGGTGCAACGTCTGATGAGTATGACGGATGAGGGAGAACTTCCAACCTCAACTATAACAGCTTGGAGACTGTTTGTTGTGCAGTATGGGATCGCGCGTTGTCGTGAAGGAGCAGCGGGGACAAGCGATTGATCAAAGCTGGTTGCAGACGTGCGAGCTTCTCCATCATTGCCTTCAGTTCTTCACGGTACACATCTGCAGTAATGTTCATGTTATTTTGTAAAAAGCTTTTTTTTTTTTTATTTAATATTCAACATATCAGTACAATAAATAAGATAACACTTTTGACTCCATTAAACTATTCCTAGTTTGTATAGGAGCCAGCCTTATTTTAAATGCGAAAATATCGAACACATTACTTACCTAATATATCAGACACATTACTAACTTAATAGGTATATTAAACAAAAACACGCATGATTTTAATTACATCATCAGTAAATCAACATTAAATCGTATTACATACATACATTTCGTACCTGTTGTTAGTAACTAAGGCGCGTTCAGGCGCGTTCTTCGGTATAAAAACCGGTTGCGTCGCATGGGCAATCAGCTGGTCTAGCCATTATTATACAGGTTGTTCCGTTTTCATCAAATATTTTTATTAATATTTCTATAAAAAATTATGCATATTTTATGCATATTTATTTTATTTTGTTAAATTATCCATCAGTTCTTGTTTAATTATATATGAGATGTTTTTGTGATTTATTTTGTTTTTAATTTCAGTTGATAAGCAATTTATTAGTTGCGGTAAAAGATATTCAGAAGAAAAGATATTGCTTGATTTGGCATGACAACGATGACAACACCAGACAGAACCACAGGACAGAACAGAACAGCTAGTAACCACAGAACAATGCTAGTTGATGCTAGTAACTGACTGATATCTGACTGAGACTGAGGCTCACAGAACAATATATACTTCCCTACAGGAAGAAGAAATGTAACTCTATGGGGGGAAAAAACGACAAGAATAGCGCCAACTACTGGTTGCCCCTAGAACCATTTAATTGTCAGCAATCACAAACCTCATGCCTCTTACACTCCTACATCTAAACACACACACTCACACAGACACACACATCTATGTTTCATGTAAAATTATTAGCCCCCACTGGCCCCCATACATAACTGAATAATCAGCTAAACTTGCAGTGTTACCATGTAGTAATGTGCAATAATATTTTCATGTATTTGAGGTAGAACTCCTATAGTTACAATTCTTACCTAGTTTAAGAGATACAGATCGCAAATTGATATTATATGTTATTTAGATGGATTATTTGATTACGAATAATAATATCAGTACTGAATAACTGTGAGAATTTTTAGTTATGTAATACACCGAATAAAATATTTTGTTATAATTTTACAAATAAAAAATCATTATTATCTTACTATATAGTTATGTAATGAAAAATTAATAAATAAAATTGTAACATATTCGTATGGTCAACCCTGTACATAAGATATTTTTCGAAAACAATAATTGTTGTGGGTTATGACGACTGCTTATCCTAGTGGGTAGTGACCCTGCCTACGAAGCTGGAGGTCCCAGGTCGGGTCAGTATTTATATGATGAATATTGATACTGGTACCGGTAATACTGGTCTTGGTTGTTATATGTATGTGTTGCCTTCGTTTGGGTACCTAAAACACAAACTAATGCTTAGATTACTTAGTTTGGGGCCAAGACGTTGTTGTGATGTAGACGTTATTATTATTATTACGATACTTAAAACAATCGTTTTTGGAATTTTTATCTATTTGTATAAACACGATAATAAACACAAAAACTACTGAACCTATTTCGGTAAATATTTTTGTGATTTGGCAGTTGTAATCAAAGGTCTAATATAATATACAATTTGATGATAAGGATGCAGAAATCAAACATCAGTGATGTAAAATCAAATAAATATATATATAGGTAGGTAATTATTATTTACAAAAATTTTTTACACTAGATTTATTCATCACCTGTAAAACTTTAATATTATGACTAAAATATTGAGATACAGAGCTGTGGCGATGCGCCAGCGACTAACAATAATATTTGTAGCGGTCAGCGGCCATTTGTAGAATACCCCTCACTGTAACTCGCAGTCGCACCGTTCTTGCGTGAATTTATGTTTAACTTAGTAGGCAATCTCGAAAAATGTTGTACTTGTGCATTGTCCTGGTGGAACGTAGAAGATAATTTGTTTCTTCGTGAAATGCCGTAGTGTTTCCATAAATATTTTATGAAAACGGTTCACAAATCGAAATAACATTCGCTGTTGAGAGTTTTTCATTTCTGGAGGTAGGAAATGTGGATTACACCGTAAGCATCCGAAAAAAATTAAGTCATTTTGTTAGACGATAAAAAACATTGACTGACTTATTGACCGAGTGGTTAGAGACCGTAATCGCAGAACCAAAGGTCACAGATTCAACTCCCGGCCGAGCCTAATATTTGTGTGCATCAACATGTATATCTGTTTGGTGTCTGAGTGCAAAATATCTATGTATGTATATACTGCAAAGAATATTAAGAGTGTATATCAGTTGTCTAGTGCCCATAATACAAGCAAAAACTTGCTTACTTTGGAACTAGATGGCGCTGTTAAGATTAATTTCCATTCAACTTGAGTTCGTTAGATAGAGCAAAGTATTATGGTAACTGTATTATTACTTGTATAATTCAATTTCATTATAATACACTTATAATTTTTTAATTAATGTTTCATAAAAGTGACTGGGTAAGGGTAAGACCATATTTTCTAACGTACAGTTTTCATGATCAATTGGAAACATATTGGTATAATATGTTAATGTTTCTGCACATTATGCTTCGAATGGTTTATTAAAAGAAGGCAACCCTTTACAGTTAATACAAACTTTTTATCAAAATGACCTAAACTTCACATGCGCCATTTCGAAAAAAATCTTAATCAAGCAGACGTAAATCAGTGACTGGAAATCCATTTCAACTCTATACTCTTTATGGATTTGTTAATATGTCGTCATTTGGTCGTCAGGTTTCGTTCAGTCAATCACCTTTTTAAAAAATCAAAAGAACTAATTTAGTTTTTTTTTATTAAATTTTTAACCATATTTTGGATATAATACAAAAAAGGTACCTATACTATAAAAAGTGATCCTATCGAATTAACCATTCCCAAATTTTTTAAATAAATTCTAATACATTTTTTTCTAAGAATATGCGATTTTAATTACAAAATAGGTAATTTATTTGATTAATGGGACAATAATCAACAGTTTAATTAAAGAGTTCGTACAAATATTTCACACAATGATTTTGTTAAATTCTTATTTAATTTGCTCACTGCACGCGCATAGTTTATGAATTGTTCCATATACATAGTTCATAGTCGAATAAAACACTTTTGTTACAGTCATTCATACATTCTGCTGCGATTATCTTGGGGAAAAATCTTGAAAACATAGGATAATTGTGTTTCTGGTATCATTGGCAAATAATGTTGCTACAATAAAAAAGAAAAGTTGGCACAGTAACTGGTATCACTACTCCTGGCCCCCGTAGGTATGTCCATGACCGCGGCGAACAAGTTGCCTGGGCCTGCTGAGGCTAGTCTAGTAGCGTCAACGGTTGACATCACAGGTTGACATTTAACTATTTGACTGATACTTTTTTGAGGGTGGTAAGTGGTAATGGTATATCATGTACAGTGGGACCGTTTTTAGCAATTTTAATGCTAGTTTAGCATTTTTTTGTGCCTCCTTGGAATATTTTTAGCACACTAATTAATTTTAGCATTTTTTTTAGCACAATTGCGATAAATGAATTGGTTGACTACAACACTCTGGATATAGTTTTATATATGTTCCTTAATATTAAATAAACTTGGAATCTCAGAAATAGCTAATCGACGAGTTATATCGTCAATTAGGAATTCGCAATAAAGGTCAAGAACTGATGACAAACAAATATAGTGCTAAGTAATAAGGGGTTTTCTGGCATCTATTTTAAAAAAAACCTGACTCGATAGATGGCGCTGACCAGACACGCTACCTTATATTATAAATCAATTAAACAGAAAACCCACTCTAAATATTTTTTTGGTTGAGACAGCGCTACCTATGTTAGTTGTCTATCTTTTTCACACAAGTGAAGTTAAATTAATGTGTGAATCCTTGTGCTCTTTATCTAGTGGCGTGTTCGATCAGCGCCATCTATCGAGCCATTTGAAACTATTTTTAATATGCTAAACAGAAATACTTCCAATAATGAATCCGTGGAGGAGGATTCGGAATAAACCAAACACTAATTAAAATAAATATATTGTTTTGTTTCATAGCATATTTTTGGCAATAATATGTATATGTTTTAGCATTTTTTAGCACAGGCAACCTTTAGTTTCAGCACATGTCTTGATTAAAAAACGGTCACACTGGTAAGTTGGCGGTCAAAAAACGTTTTTTTTTTACTTGTTTGTTCGACGTTTGTTCTTTGTTCAAATTCATTGTTTGTTTGTTTTGAAATTTTTTTATAAACAATATTTAAAAATTGTCTCTTAGGTAATTGGCAATCCATTTTTAATTTTTTTTTCTTTTCTAATTCGTTTGTTCTTGATTATTCGATCGACTTCATTGTTTGCTCGTTATTTAATTTTTTATACAATACTTAAAAATTTTAGACAATTAAATATTTATAAATTTCAAAAATTTTCGCAATTTATTGTGAGTCAAAAAAACGATAACCAAAGTGGCTGAATTTGATACAGAATTAAGAACTAGTTGCACGTTAATGAATAACATAAAAACTGACCAAATATTCGGTTGCATTATTCAGTAATCGTCGTTGAAGGATGCTTAGTTGTAATCTAAAAAATAATAATACGATAAGCTAAGTGGCTGAATTAGATACAGAATCAAGTACTAGTTGCACGTTAATGAATGGCATAAAACCCTGACCAAATGTTCGGTTGTATTATCCAGTAATCGTCGCTCAAGGTTATAAAAAGTATCTTTAAACGAGGATTATTGAATAACCGAATATTTGGTCAGCTTTTAAGTTTTTCATTAACATGCAACTTGTACTTAATTCTATACCTAATTCAGCCACTTAGCTTATCGAATTTTTTTTAGGTTATAAAAAGTATGTTTGAACGAGGATTACTGAATAACGCAAACGGATTTTGGTCAGTTTTTATGGTCATTATTGTGCAACTATTACTTTATATTGTATCAAATTCAGTCACTTTGGTTAGGTATAGTTTTTTTTAAGGTTATAAAAAGTATCTTTGAACGAAGATTTAACGTGCAATTGGTACTTAATTCTGTATCAAATTCAGCCACTTAGCTTATCGTTTTTTTTTAAGGTTATAAAAAGTATCTTTGAACGAAGATTACTGGATAACGCTATCGAATATTTGGTCAGTTTTTATGTCATTCATTAACGTGCATCTACTACTTGATTCTGTATCAAATTCGGCCACTTAGCTTCTCGTATTATTATTTTTTAGGTTACAACTTAGCATCTTTGAGCGAAGATTACTGGATAATGCAACCGAATATTTGGTCACTTTTTATGTCATTCATTAACGTGCAATAATCTTAATTCTTTATGAAATTTCGCCACTTTGGTTATCGTTTTTTGATTCACATTTATTGCGAAAATTTTTAAATATTGTCAAAAATTTTAAAGTATTGTATAAAAAATTAAAAAACGAGCAAACAATGAATTTGATCGAACAATCAAGAACAAACGAATTAGAAAAGAAAAAAAATTAAAAATGGAACGTCAATTACCTAAGAGAGAATTTTTAAATATTGTTTATGAAAAATTTCAAAACGAACTAACAATGAATTTGATCGAACAATCAAGAACAAACGGACAAACGAATTAGAAAAAAAAAATAAAAAAAAAATCTTTTGAGTGCCAATTTGAGAAATAATTTTTAAATATTGTTTATAAAAAATTGAAGAACGAACAAACAATGAATTTGATCGAACAATCAACAAAATGAAAATAAAAAAAAAACAAACGAATAAGTACAAAAAAAAAAACACTTTTTTGACCGTCAACCTAACAGAGCCTTTCTAGTCATGTCTCACTCTCATGTCCAGTTATGTCAGTGTCATGCAATGTCATGCATTCAGGTGGAATAAGAGTGGTTACAGTGGATTGTAGTCATGTGTCGATTACTGATTTTTACTGATAGAATCATTCATCACTACTTTTCAATACTAATAGAATCACAATGATTCTATCAGTTTAGATTGAAAAATTTCGACGCTAACGTGATCGGCCGCACCTTTTGAAACAGTCTGTTGATTCTGTCACAGTTACAGCATTCGTTCATATTTCGTTTGCGGTGTGATTCTATCAGTTAGTCATATTGGTCAATACTGTACAATCAGTCGATTTGGAACTTGGAAATCTGCCTTCGCGGAGACACGGACCTCACAGAAGTTTTGTTGTCGATCACTTGGCAATCGTTTTGGTGTTTTAGTTATATGTATATTTCGTAATAATTAAAAAGTAAACAACAGCAGTCCACTTTCATAGTCGCAAATAAAAACTATGAACTTGTAATAATTACGAGTTTATAGTTTTTAGTTGTATGAAATTTAACCAATGAGTTTAACGGACAAAGGTGTAATTTTCTATTTACGATTACTAAAATAATATTAGGTTTTAAACTATGAAGTTGACTTTTTGTATGAAATAAGTTAAAATATTTTTTTATTCACACATCTTTTTTTCTGTTATTTGGCCAGACAGTACTTTCGGCCGAGTGCTCGGTACGTATAACACATCACCGAGTGCTCGGCCGAGCGCTCGGCCGAGAGAAAGGGAGAGACAGTCACTCGGACTGAAAATAATCACCCGTGCAATCTATGCATCTCTGCCAACGCAGTTTATTGATACCCTTCATGTAAAAATCAACTGGACGGGAGGCAACAAACTCTTCAAAGGAGTTTTGTACTGTCTCTCGAAAATTGGATTTTTTTACCGTTAAAAAGTTGGCCAAATTTTGAAAAATTTAATAGTCAGTAGGTGCAACGTCTGATGAGTATGACGGATGAGGGAGAACTTCCAACCTCAACTATAACAGCTTGGAGACTGTTTGTTGTGCAGTATGGGATCGCGCGTTGTCGTGAAGGAGCAGCGGGGACAAGCGATTGATCAAAGCTGGTTGCAGACGTGCGAGCTTCTCCATCATTGCCTTCAGTTCTTCACGGTACACATCTGCAGTAATGTTCATGTTATTTTGTAAAAAGCTTTTTTTTTTTTTATTTAATATTCAACATATCAGTACAATAAATAAGATAACACTTTTGACTCCATTAAACTATTCCTAGTTTGTATAGGAGCCAGCCTTATTTTAAATGCGAAAATATCGAACACATTACTTACCTAATATATCAGACACATTACTAACTTAATAGGTATATTAAACAAAAACACGCATGATTTTAATTACATCATCAGTAAATCAACATTAAATCGTATTACATACATACATTTCGTACCTGTTGTTAGTAACTAAGGCGCGTTCAGGCGCGTTCTTCGGTATAAAAACCGGTTGCGTCGCATGGGCAATCAGCTGGTCTAGCCATTATTATACAGGTTGTTCCGTTTTCATCAAATATTTTTATTAATATTTCTATAAAAAATTATGCATATTTTATGCATATTTATTTTATTTTGTTAAATTATCCATCAGTTCTTGTTTAATTATATATGAGATGTTTTTGTGATTTATTTTGTTTTTAATTTCAGTTGATAAGCAATTTATTAGTTGCGGTAAAAGATATTCAGAAGTTCTTTGACCATATAGGTTATTAAATTTTGGTTTTATGAGTTGTTTATTTGTTATTTGCCTAGTTATGATTGCATGTGTTTTGGGGTGCTGTATTTCGTGTGAAAGCTGTGATGAATCAAACCGGCACTAGACTACCAAACAGTGACCATCACCTTTTTAGGGTTTTTAGGGGTTATTTTTCATTTAACTCATTGCTTTGGTGCTGAACCAGGATCTAACAACTTTGCTAAGCGCTTTCGATTTCAGTTTGGCTTAGTACTGGAGAGAAATCAGTTGTACCAATTTCATTTTTAATAGCTACATAATCCGTACGTGATGTTGTATGAGACAATGTGTCTTTGATTTTAGAGTGGTACTGAATATTGACCGCTGTTGGTAAGTGATCAGTAACTGAGGTGTCTAGAATTGTGATTTTGATTTGATTATTAGATTTTAACATTACATGATCAAGACAATTTTCTAGTCTCGTAGGAAGTACGTGCCCGGGTAAAAAGCCAAGTGATGCAGTAAAATCTAGATAGGCATCTGAGTTAGAGTCATTATTGTTTGGTTTTATATCTATGTTAATATCTCCTATTAAAATAACATTTTTGAAATTTTTGAATGTTGTATATACTTTATCAATACTGGTATAAAACTTTGTTAGGTCTAAATAAGAGAGTGAACGATAAATTGATATGATTGCAGTGTTTTCTAATTTACAGACAAGACAATTGGCTTCTTGGAAGTCAGGTTCCATTACCGTTAAATTAAGGGATTTTTCAACATACAAGACAACACCATCGTTTTGTATAACGTTATTGTTGGTAAAGAAAGAGTGGTAACCTTGCAGTACCGGAATCGCACCCGTAACCTTAAGCCAACATTCTGATAAAACAATAATGTCAAACTCGGTTTTTGTGGAAGATAATATTGACAAAAAGTTGTCTAGATTCTTATTTAAGCTGCGAATGTTTAAATGGATTATGTTGAGTGTTTTTCTATTTTGCAAGCAATCACCAATGACGTCCGAATACGTTCAGGTGGACAGATACACGAGGAGGCAACGTATAGGTTATCAATCTCATGAGAGATTGTAACATCGATGTTATTTATATTAGCCATTTATGTTTAGAGATACAAAAAAGAATAAAATAAATACGAGCAAAGCCTGTCTACCATTAAAGCAAGAAATCTTAAAACAACATAATATTCGTTTTCTTGTTTTGTTATGGAATGAGACCTCACAGATATGTATTGAGAAAAGTGTGTAGTGGTGTAGTGTGATGTGACAGAAATATGTTGCGTAACGTGTGTGGTAGTGTAGTGTAAATATGTCCATGTGTGCAAGTGTAGATGTACAGTGTATGTTAGTACAGTTAGAATACAAATGATTAATTTCTAATATAACAAAAGGAAACATTAACAATATACATAGTCATCCTTTTTTTTTTTTAGCGAATTGTGCCAGATGCTGTTCAGACGAAATATGAATAGGGTTCTCGTTCTGACTTTTCCTGATAAATACTTTGCCATTATAATTCCAAAAGCTGAAATTTTGAGTCTTGGCAAGTTTGCGAACCTCATAAAGGAGTTTCTTCATGGAAGGGGCAAGGCGCTCGTCAACGTAGATTGGTATTTTGTTGTTACTATTCATATCTATAGTATGTGTATTTAGCTTTTCAGTAAGCGGTCTGTCCTTGTTGAACTTGCGGACCGATGAAAGGAACTCGTTCCTTGTGCGTGGAGACACAAACTCAACAACTATCGGCCTAGGAAATTTAGAGGTGGAGGGGATCCCTGGAGTACGGTAGATGTGACGGAGATCAGACGGCTGAACATTCATGTTGACTGCTCTGCTCACAGACAAAACGACGGAGGTTAGATCGGTTTCGCTTTTTTTGCCATTACTATTTTGAGGTACGTTACGCAACTCTACAGTAGTTAGGCGAAATTGTGAATTAATGTCAACAATTTTTTGCTCTAGAATTTTTACGTAGTTCATGTTTTCAGTCTTTTCCTTCTCCAGATTATTAACCTTGACTTTAAGAGTCTCATGATCTTGATTCAGAAATTTTATACCCTCGTCCATTTCATTGTTGGTATTTACAATCTCCTTGAGTTTCGATTTCAACTCCGAGACGTCTTTAACAAGAAGAGATAAGGTTGCATCTTGTTCGGTTCTCCAAGTGGTAAGCATTTGTTCATGATCGGATTTCCAAGTCATAAGCATTAGCATGAGTTCCTGCTTGATAATAAATATCGAAGACTGGTCTAATATCTATTTTCTGTGACTTCTGGTTTTTAATATATCTTGATATTCGGATGACAATAGTATTTTTGAAAGTTATTACGTAACATTTTTCAATTTTTGAAAATTTTCATTTTAAAAAAAGATTATCTAAAATATTTTATACTAGCAACTTTAACGAGAATTTGTAGATTTTTGACGTGTGTATTGTCAAAGTTGAAGTTTTTGACGTCATAATAAAGGTGTTTGGTTACGAATTTGACGTCATACATGCATTCGAGAGAGCGGTGTGTGATTTCGACGGGGAAGGGGTTCAGGATTTATGTCCATCCGTATCTCCTACATCTTAACATATTTTTAGGATTTTCTGGTGGCAATCGAAAGAAATGTGTCCATAGTTCCCCACCTAGCTAATATTTCATATCTCTGGTTCCCGCGCCAGGGCGCAAGTGCAGGACATCTTGGACTTAGAAATAGGTACTGTTTCGGAACCTAGAATATTTTAAATCCGTTTTTGTCCGCCGGATCATTGTGGATTTTTCGGATTGATGTGTATTTTTGGAAAGGAAAGGAGCTTGGTCACCTGTACAAAGTTATATTTTTGGGTTCGAAAAACTCGCGCCAACCTGTTCAGCATTCGATGTTTGTAGAATTATATTTTTAGGTATAACGGCCGTTCTGATTCTATTTGTATCCAAAAAATTTTGGTAAGCCTTAAATGTTTGTGGTTTAAATGTTTTTTTTTTCTTTTTTATTTAGTAAGTAATAGAAGTTTTATATGATTATTCTTTTTGAATTTTTTCATAGTGATGCCAAATAATTGCACTCATAGTCCGTTTTTATTTAAGTAATTAAATACACTTAAAAAATAGGAAACTTATATTTAACTTCACTAACAAGTAAACTAATCATATTTATTTACATTAAGACTTTAGGATTTGTGGCCAAGAATGATAACACTTGGGAACACGATCACTAATTTATTATAGAATAATAACGTGAAAATACAGAACAAAATGGCTACAGGGAATCGCGTTTGTATGAGCGCACCGAGAGCTTGAAGTCTTCGTATCGATCTCTGTTTTGTCTCCTCGAGGCAGAGCTTCATCGAAGGAATCATTTGAATTTGAGACTAGGTTCGATGATATCTTCCTCTGGTCCACAGTTTGTTGTTAGCCAGCCTCTGACAGTGTTTGTATTGAGTCGTGTTGACTGCCAGTACAGCTTCTGGTATTGCCAGTGTGAGTAGAGAGTGTGGCCATGTCGCCACAGTACCCCCCCACGTAGAGGCTTAGTTGTACTTGGTTGAGAAGCGAACACGTCGGCCACTGCGCGTAGTATAGGGCGTACGCTCAGAGTGGTGAGGTTGCGTTGACGTGGTACGGCTCTTGAGGATCGAGGGCTGGCAGTTGCTTGTTGGTGGAGAGCTCGAGGTAGACGGTGATGTGTTCGATGTTCGAACAGATGGGTTCGGTGAAGTCGTCTTCGTAGGCGTAGGTTCGTGCGCCGGTGCTGAAGACGGGCTCGGTGCAGGTTGATTGTTTGCGTTCGACCGGCTCGACGATGTAGGTGGGCACGCAGTGTGAGGACTCGACGCGGCAGGCGAACTTGTAGCTGTGCTCGGCGTTGCAGGTCGATGGTCGGAGGGCAGCTCCGATTCCGGATCTGTTAGGACAAACGCCGGTTTAAGACGGTCGATGGATACCGTTACAAGTTTATTGTTGATGACCAATGTGTAGGTCTTGTCCTGCCGTGCGTGAATCCGATAGGGGCCGGTATATGGAGCTTGTAATGAGCGGCGGACAGAGTCGTCGCGAAGAAAAGCGTGTGTACACGTAGACAAATCCTTAAATACGAAGATAGAAGGCTGAGAGTGTCGTGACGCCGGTGTTGGACGTAGCTGAGACATCTGTCGTCGTAGTTTGACTACGAAGTCAGTCGGGTCCTCGTATTTGTTGTCTGGGGTGCCAGGTGATATGAATTCGCCGGGCAGACGTAGTTGCTCTCCATATACCAGTTCAGCGGGTGTCGTCTGTAGGTCGAGTTTGAGGGAGCTACGTAATCCGAGAAGGACAAGGGGAAGCGCTCTAGTCCATGTTTCATTATGGCATTTTAGAGCGGCCTTGAGGGGTCTGTGTAAAGTTTCAACCAAACCATTGGCTTTCGGATTATAGCTTGATGTTCGAATCCGCTTCGTGGCTCCGAGCTCCAGGAACCGGTTGAAGAGTGCAGACTCGAACTGGCGGCCCTGGTCTGTAGTGATGGTTGAAGGCACGCCAAAGCGGGACACCCAGCCGTTGATGAATGTATCGACCACCTCCTCGGCTGTGATGCTTGACATGGGCCACGCCTCTGGCCAGCGAGTGAATCTGTCAACAGCTGTCAGGCAATATGTAAAACCTTTTGAAGGAGGCAGTGGACCGATGATGTCGATGTGAACGTGACGAAAGCGACCGGAAGGTAAACTAAAATTCCCGAGTGGTGATTTAACATGTCGAGTTATTTTATTAGCTTGACAGGCTAAACACGACTTTGCCCAGTCATGGCAATCTTTGCGAATCGACGGCCATACAAAACGTTCGCACAAGAGGCGTGCGCTAGCACGCGCGCCGGGGTGCGACAAGTTATGTATTTTGTCGAATTGAGCGCGACGAAATGACGGAGGCAAATATGGGCGAGGTTTACCGGTCGAGGTGTCACAAGTGATTTTGATGTCGGTACCTGGTATGATGACTTTTTCGAGATGAAGTGACGAGTTACCGCACTGCAAACTGCGGAGGTCATCGTCATCATCTTGAGCAGAGGCGAGGGCTGCGTAGTCCTCGGTCAGGTTTATCGTCTCAATCCGGGACATCGTGTCGGCAGGAATGTTGTCACTGCCTTTGATGTGAACGATATCTGTGGAGAATTGAGATATGAAAGACAACTGGTTGAGTTGTGCCGGAGGGAGTTTTTCCTTCCTTTGTGAAAATGCATGAATAAGAGGTTTGTGATCAGTGTAGATTGTGGCGTGCTGAGCCTCCAGGATGTGTCTGAAGTGTTGAACGGCCTCATATACAGCGAGTAGTTCGCGGTAGTAAACAGGCCAGGTTGCCCGTTGCTTGTTCAGTTTCTTACTGAAGAAAGCGAGCGGTTGCCATGAATTGTTGACACGTTGTTGAAGGCAAGCGCCAACATGAGTGCTCGATGCATCTGTGAACAAACCTAATGGAGCGTTAGGAATGGGATGGGCTAGTAAGGTAACCCGTGATAGGCTTGACTTGCACTGCTCGAATGCTTGTTCGAGGGCGGGTGTCCAAGTCATAGGTTTAGATCCCGATGATTTTGTTGAAGCGAGGGCGTCGATCAACGGAGCTTGTAGTTCTGCTGCATGTGGCAGAAAGCGACGATAGAAGTTGATCATCCCAAGGAATCTGCGGAGGCCTTGTACTGTCTTCGGTAAAGGATATTCCTGCAGAGCTGTAATTCTTTCTTGAGGTGGACATGTTCCGTCTTTGGTTATGCGACAACCGAGAAAAATGACTTCGTTAGACCCGAACACACATTTTGATGAGTTGATTACAACACCGCACTCGGATAGTCGTTCGAATAGGGTGCGTAAGTGGCGAGTGTGCTCTTCAGCGTCGCGAGAAAAGACAAGTATGTCGTCCACGTAGGCGAAACAAAAATCCAGACCTCTTGTGACTTCATCGATGAAGCGTTGGAAGGTCTGGCCAGCGTTCCTCAGGCCGAAGCTCATAAACGGGAACTCGTAGAGGCCGAATGGAACGATGATTGCTGTCTTCGGGATGTCTTTTTCGTACACGGGTATCTGTTGATAAGCTTTGACTAGATCTATAGTACTAAATATAGTTGACCCAGCCAAATTGTGAGTAAAATTTTCGATGTGAGGAACGGGGTACCTGTCTGGTATGGTTCTGGCATTGAGTTGTCTGTAATCTCCACAGGGGCGCCAGGTATTGTCTTTCTTAGGCACCATATGAAGAGGCGAAGACCATGGGCTCTTTGAAGGTCGAGCGATGCCAGATTGTACCATCTCTTCAAAAACTTTCTTCGCTGCAGCTAGTTTCTGAGGTGCGAGACGGCGAGGTCGACATGAAAGAGGTGGCCCGTCCGTGGTTTTGATGTAATGCACAGTTGTGTGCTTAATCTCATTGTCGATCCCTGGTGGACGAGTGAGATTAGGAAATTCTAAAAGTAATTGTCCAAAAATTGTATTAGTAGCAGTGGACGAGACTGACTTGATGCTACTAATGTTGCCTGTTGCTAGAGTGGCAGGTGCGGAGAGACCTGTAATGCCATCTAGGATGCGCTTGTTGCGACAGTCAGGCAGTAAATGATAATGTGATAAGAAGTCGGAACCAATGATCGGCGTGTTGACATCGGCGATAACAAAGTTCCAAGTGAAATTGCGACGTAAGCCAAAGTCTAGTGATAAGTGTAGGCTGCCGTATGTCTTGATGCAACTACCGTTAGCCGCACTGAGGTCGTATGTGGTAGGTGAACGTTGTTGACCCCGAAGGAGGCGTCGTGGGTAGCAGCAGAGATCAGAACCGGTGTCAATCAAAAATCGACAGTTCGATTTCCGATCATTCACGAAGAGACGGCGGCTTGATGTGGGCGGACAGTCGGTTGCCGCCAAAGTAGCCTGGTCGTTCTTGAATGCACAGGGTTTAGTGCATTTGCGAGCCTGTGATTGGTATCGCTTGTGATACCAACAGGTATTGTGTGAACGGCGGGGGCTGTTAGATCTTGAACGTGGGCGAACTTCCCGTTGAGTGAGGTTACCAAAGTTTTTTGTAAGTGAGTCAACCTGTTGTGTAAGTAGTGCTACTTGTTTATAAAGGTTGTGTAGTACCTCGTTTGGAGCTGTTGTCGCAGTGTGAGCAATAGCAGAAATAGCGGGCGCAGAAGGAGTAATTTCCAGAACCTTGTCTGCAATTTCGGCCAATTTGTTGAGAGGTAGGTCGGACTGTGCTGCAAGGATGGCTTGAATCGAAGATGGCATTCGGTTGAGCCAAAGCTGCATGAGGATATCGTCCGACAGCGAAGAACGTGCGAGTATGCGTAGGTGCCGAAGAAGTTGTGATGGTTTTCTATCACCCAGTTCCTCGGTACTAATCAATTGTTGAACACGTTCTCTCTCTGAAACAGATAAACGGCGGATTAATTCTGCTTTTAATTTCTCGTATGTACGATCAGTGGGAGGGCCAGTGATTATGTCCTCGATCTCTGAAACAGTTGATGAATCGAGATGCGCCACAACGTAGTGGTATTTAGTTTGATCGTTGGTGATGCGAGAAATGGCGAACTGCGACTCTGCCTGTGTGATCCAGCTTCTAGGTTTGTCACGCCAGAAAGGGGGCAGTTCGATAGCTAATTTGTAAACGGGGACGGGCTCGCCCATTTGAGAAGATGCGGCGTCCGTTTCCGTGGACACGAGCGGCTGCGAAGTTGAAGCGTCGGTGAATTGATCCCGATGTAGTGCCATTGATGCGCGACTGTAAGAAGGCAGAAGAATATCGCGTGATATCGGAGAGCTGCCTGTTTCTTGTTATTTGAAGAAACGCGGAGAAACGGTCGCGAGCTATTGAGATTTTCACGAGAACGACGTTCGTTTGTTTTACGCGAGGTTCCGAGATAGTGAATTATCAGGAGATCGCGTGCACTGTGAGAAACGTCGGGGTCACCAAATTTAGGATTTGTGGCCAAGAATGATAACACTTGGGAACACGATCACTAATTTATTATAGAATAATAACGTGAAAATACAGAACAAAATGGCTACAGGGAATCGCGTTTGTATGAGCGCACCGAGAGCTTGAAGTCTTCGTATCGATCTCTGTTTTGTCTCCTCGAGGCAGAGCTTCATCGAAGGAATCATTTGAATTTGAGACTAGGTTCGATGATATCTTCCTCTGGTCCACAGTTTGTTGTTAGCCAGCCTCTGACAGTGTTTGTATTGAGTCGTGTTGACTGCCAGTACAGCTTCTGGTATTGCCAGTGTGAGTAGAGAGTGTGGCCATGTCGCCACAAGACTAAACATTCAACAATAATTTAGCATAAATAGCAGCACATGTACCTACTACAAAACGTAGATTACGTAAACCCAACACGATCGTACGCTTCCGAACTACAAGTAAACTGTGCAAAAGTGAAAATCCACTTAAATACATTTCATTTCAATAGTGAAATGAGCGATATGATGATTATGATAAAAGTTTTAGGTACTGAATTTAAAGTCTATTTTTAAATAATCTGATAAGTTTTATAACTAGCAGTTGCACTCGCCACCTGTCCATTTCTATTATAACTTATCTTTTGATTTGATTTCTTAGCTATGTAAATCAATCCGTGAAGGTGGCGAGAGATGGCGCTGTCTAATATTTTATTAATTCAATTGCTTTTTGTTTATTAAGTTAAGATGGCGCTGTTTAATATTTTCAAATATTAATCCAGTTCTTAAATACGATTAAAATTCGCATGATGTGCGATTTCGCTGGATTTTATTTGTAGCAGACGTAGCCATAGAGATAATGACGTAGCAGATAGTAGACTATGTGACAGAAAGTAGCAGGTGCGACGTATGATTATGCATTTCATGTGATTTTTCACATGCTACTTGTGAAATGTTCCAAGCTTATAAGGAATGTGATTGTTTGAGTCGATCAGTTCACATATCAGTTGGAAACATTGTATCAAAAAGATAGAATCAGTATTGATTGTCACACTTCTAGTGGATTAGTTCAGTTCAGTTCAGTTCAGATCACGTTCAGATTAGTTAGATTTTAGTTAATTTGGTTCAGTATGGAACGAATGTGTAGTTTGTGGTTAAATGTGGTTTAATAATTATTTTTTGTTAGTTTATTAGTGAATTACGTAGATTTTTTAAAGATGCAGGTGAATTGCAGTGGTGACTTAAAGTAGTCAATGAAATACGTGTATCGAAGTGTAGTACCCTTATGAAATAACGTTTTTGGAATTATTTTTAGAATCCGGATGAAGATACTGAGTGGAACAATATTCTCAGGTCGAAAGGAATTCTTCCGGCCAAACAAAAAGAAGTCGAGGTATCAGAGGATCAGATTGTATCCCTTTTCGAAGATACCATCCAGCAAAAACAAAGCGAAAGTGAGTGGCTTTTGTCTTGTCCCACCTTATGTCTAAAAAGCACATTCCATGCTGTTATATGTTCATGCTTGCTAATTACTACATGTTAAAAAATAAAGTCCCCCGTTTCGTCTGTCTGTCAGAACGCGATAAACTCAAAAACTACCTCACGGATTGGCATATGGTTGACACCATTGGATGGAGTGATTCAAGAGAAAAGTCTATGTGTATAATTTAATCTTTTGTGAGAATTAGTTGAAATATGACGATTATTGTTGAAGAAGGCGGAAAAATTTTTGCCGACTGGGAGTTTTCATCGAAAACGCTGCCTAATCCCTTTGGGATATAACAAAAAAATGTATTGAGGAATTATTTCTTTTTTGTAGGACTACAAAAAAGTCCACAATGGCATATGTCTATCTTTTATGTATAGCTTAGTATACCTATTGTTATGTTTAAAAAAATGGTGTCATACGATGAGGTGATTGAAAAGCAATTTATATGGATACAGTGTTAATCCTTATAAAATTAAATAGCTTATCCACCTTCAGAATTTCATGCACATTATAATTGCTCTTTAAGTACACCATACAATTTAAATTAATATCTTCGGAGTTATTGAGAAGTAAAAGTTATAGCGCGACAAGCGGCGAGGCGCGTCAGACCGACGCGACCCGCGTGATATAAAATTAGGCAGAAGTTATGAAAGTCGTATATATAAAAGTATTGTAGTTTGTTTTTATGTATTTATTCTTTACTTTTTCAAATATTTATAGAATTGGAAATAAAAGACATTAAAATTACTCCAAGTAACATGAATTTATGTCACTATGACAGAAAAAATACTATGGCTTATATGCTCGGCTTCCCGTGCAAAGCTGGGACAGGTCGCTAGTGTATACCTAAAATAGGAATTAACATTATTAGTTTGCTGCATTTCCATGCTACAGGGACTTAGTTGTATCATAGTGTAGTTGTATTAAGCCAAGAAAGTTTAGTTTACCTAATCTACCTGATTCATATAATTTACTTATTTACCTAGTATGAGCCACCCAAAAACTTTTGAATAAATTGAAATTTGGCCAACTTGAAATTCTAAATTCAGAAAATTTTTATTCATTCTTTCTTTTTTTTTTTATTCAATATAAGATCTTTACACACACTTATTAAAAGTCAAAATGAATTGATTAGAAACCAGTTCAAAAACTAGAAGGACAAAAACTGGCAAGAAACTCCTCCATGTTTATTTTATTTAAATATATGTTTTTCTTAATTCTTTTTTTTAATCTGCTTACAACTATTACAATGATGTCCATGCGCACTTATCCAAGATTGGTTTATTATCCGCTGTTAATAAATTGGTAGTTTAGGTTATATTTGTTTATATCAATGAAAGGAGCGAAGTGAATAGAACAGAAGCCTTTAAATATTTATGGTAAAATTAAAATTAGCTCTAACATGGCAAAAATGAATTGGCAAATTGTGAACAGCATAACTGGAAGAACAAAAGCTCACAAATTTTATTTTAAACTAAAAATTTACTATCAGATTTTAACGTCAAATATATAAGTTGTCGAGGCTTTTGAGAAGTCTTCTCAGAAGCTTATTTCAACTACCAAGACTTTAAATTCCTCTCCCGCTCTTGCCGACTTGTTACTCAAGCAAAATGTTAGTGCATGGTTGATTTTAAGTTTTCTCCAGTGGACCCAATAGCCATTGTTAAATTCAAATGCTTAAAAAATTAAAAATACTGCAAACCTTCATGGTCTTTCAGTTAAAATTATAAGTTCAAATATCAATTGCATTTCACCTCACCTTGCTTATTTATTTAATAAGTGTCTTGATCATGGTGTTTTTCCTGATCTAATAAAGCACAGTAAGGTTATTCCATTATTTAAAACCGGTAGTACATCTGACCCTGCTAATTTTCGGCCTATTTCAATCAGTAGCGTGTGATGGGTTCAGAGCATGGTTATGCCAACACGACATGTGAAGTTTCAGTTTTCAAATGATTGTGGTGGAATCTTGTTATCATAGCGCCGCCGGCGGCGCCGGCCGCCCGCGCCGTTATACATACATATTATATATAAAAAATATATAAAACATAAAAAATATATTTATAAAAACTTTAAGAATCAGTTTATTAAATCAATGCATCTTTTCGTTTTAAAAACTCGTCAAAGATTTCATTATAAAATAAACCTGACCCAGATCTGAAATATTGCGTAGATATGTATGGATTCGTTTGTAAAAATTATTGTTTATAAAAGCTAATTGGTTTATAAAGCAAGAGATACCTAAGTTCTGTATGATTTTAATTACCTACTTACTTTGTCACTGTGTAATGACTGCGAAATACATTTCTTTCAGTCCATTGAAATCCTCCAAAATTACCATTTCGGTATTTTACACTTTAACTTCACCTAATTCACAGTTAATTTAATACAACTTTAAAACATAAAACACAACAAATCGCAAAGAATGTATTCGAAAACAATAATGAAGTTAGTTTACATCAAACTGTCTCAGTTAATAATACGTTGCGAACTTCACTTTGCAAGCCTGGCTTATGAGACGTATGAAATTTCGATACATATCAATGTAATACAACAGAAACGTGAGTGGGATGGATGCCAATCATCACTACGTGTAAGAAAAAGACAAACATAAAAGACATCTAATTCTGGCTTACGCATGAACTTCGTCGGGTCGGTCGGACGAACTCAGTCGAGGTCACTCGGTCACGTGTCGATTCGTGTCGTGATAGGCGCGTATAATAGCGCGGCGTTTGAAACTACAAGCTCGCGGGAAATTCAAATACTCTCACTTCTTCTCACTCTCATTTCTGTGTTTTACTTTATTATTGTTGGAAAATTTTAGACATGCATGGCTTTTTGGCTTTCAAGGAAAACACGCGCCTGATTTCAATACTACCAGTGATATGCAAAATTTTGAAAAGAATATAGGGTCAGTTACTTTCATGCTTTAACTTTAATATTTAATGCATCACAAACAGTTTGGTTTCACCCAGAGTCAATCAACAACAGATGCTGGTATTAAACTGATTCAGCACATGTTTGAGGCCCGGGAGCGCTCGGGAGAGGCTATAGGTGTCTTCTGTGATTTTTCCAAGGCTAAAGCCACAATCTAAAGATTGTGTCCAATATGATACATTGGTCGGAAACCTGTGTCATTATGGTGTTAAAGACTGTGCGCTCAATCTTCTGAGATAGAATTTATGTAACTGAGTTTAGAGGGTTGATGTGAGCGGAGAGAGGTCACCTGAATGCGAGGTATCAATGGGCATCTCACAGGGTTCAATTCTTGGTCCATTTTAATTTTTAGTTTATGTTAATGACTTACCTTGTAAAAAATTATCACGAGTTAATATTGTTTGCAGATGATACTTCCTTAGTATTCAATGTTAATAGAAAGCAATTTATCTACGACAATGTGAACAATGCTGTTTCCAAAATAGTCAAATGGTTAACGGCCAATAATTTATTATTAAATGAAAAAAAAAAAACCAAATGCATAACATTTTTACTACTGAACGTCAAGCAGGTGCCAACTCATATTGTTATTAAAAGCGAGATATTGGACCTTGTAAATTCTACTGTATGCTAGGAAATTAGTCTAGACGCGAAGTTGCAATGAGATCCTCATATTACTGACTAACTAAAAAGGCTTAGTTTTGCAGCTTACGCTGTAAAAAGGTTTCGCTTCTTTTCAAACGTAGAAGCCAGAAGATTAGTGTATTTCAGCGGGTTCTATAACATGATGAGTTTTGGTATTTTGCTGTGGGGCCACGCAGGGGCGGTCTTAGCTAAACTTTTCGGTGGTGCGAGATCTTATGGTTGCGCCCCAGTTTACATAGACACGAAAAAAATAATATACGTAATTAATTTTACATTTATGCTCTTTATTTCGTGTCAATTTTTTTGATGAGAAGAAGAGAATAAAAAAAATATTAGTTTGACTATATTTATTTAATTAAAAACTCTTAGAAAGTAGAAAATCACTCTTCTTGCCTTTGCGCTTGCGATTTTTTTTATTAAATCGGAATAATTTAATCCTTGGGCAATGTCATTTTTATCTATTGATAGAATTGCAAGATCTGACAGTCTTTCTTGACACATTGTCGAAGGTAAGTACGTTTTAATTAGTTTTAATTTACTAAAGCTTCTTTCACCTTTGGCGACAGTTATAGCGATGATGGTCAGCAAAATCCGAAGCACTATCCACACATTCGGAAAATATCCTGCCAATAATTTTTTTTTAATATGTTGAAGAACTTTATTGGCTCTGCTGATTCAAGGTTTTTTAATAATGGATTCAGGTTCAAAAGTTCTTCAACCAATTCGCTATTAGACACGTCACATTTTTCCCCATCGGTTAAAATCATTTGCAAATCTGCACAGGCTTTTTGTAATAAAGACTTATCAGGAATTATTTTGATATTATACAAAAAAGACCATGTATCATTGAATTTGGATAATTGTCCAAACCGAGTGACCAATGCATTTTCAATTGTACCCATCATAGGATAAAAGACCATAATTTTAAACAGTTCTTCGGGATCTGTTGGTGTTTCATCTGCAGCTTCATACTCAAATAATCGCTTCTTTCTCCGGGATCGGATCATTCACCCGTTCCCCTCACCGCCTCCACGTTCGTCGCTCGTCGCTACTCGCCAGGCAACAATACGATTTGCTTGCGCGTACGTCGATCGGTATCTAGTCGGGCGTTCGGCCGTTTTCGGCGCCCCCCATATGACGGCGCCCGGTGCGGTCGCACCGCTCGCACCGCCCTAGGGCCGCCTCTGGGGCCACGCTGCTAATGTAGAGACCATCTTTGTGCTGCAGAAGTGAGCTGTTTGAGCAATCTACAAACTCGAGCCTAAAATATCACTTAAAGATAAGTTTAAGGTACAGTGAGGTAATGTACAAGTAAATTAACGTAACATTGCCGTCTCAATATATATTTGAAAATATAATGTAGGTATATAAAAAAAAAATATATTGCATTGTTTAAAAAAAATTGTGATGGGCATAATGTTAATACAAAAAACCAAGATAAACTTGATGACCGTGTCAGCTATCTCAATGAAATCACAAAATCATTTAAAGGCCATGTATACACTTTTACAATAAGATCCCAGTTGACATTTAAGATCTAACCCATAACAAGTTTAAAACTGTAATAAAACGAAAGCTTTATACAAAAGCTTAAGTATCGGATTACTTAGATGATAAAAATCTATGGGTGTAGACCAGTCGCCTGTCAGTTTGTTTCAATTATACTAATCTCTAAGCACTTATTGTTATAACAATTGTTTATAATTTTGTTAATAAAGAATGTCCCCCAGTTTCTTGCTTATTCTTCTGAGAGGAACCAGCACTTTTTGGAATGCGCCTTTGTGGTGACGTTTTTCCCACTAAGTAATAAAATAAATTCACTCTAGTGATGTATTTTAAGATTATTACGTAATTATGAAATAAAGATATTTGTCTGGCCATGTGTTAATGTGGCTGTGTTCTTTACTTTATATTAAGAAATTAGAAAAATTTTGTATAATACTTTTGTCAACTTTTTATTCTCCATTCCATTTACCATTTTATTAAACGGGTTTCTTTTGACAAAACTTTGATTGGATTTAATTATTTATTCACCTTTTTCATTTACTAAAATCCCACACCAAAATGCCAATTTAAAAAACATAACATACTTCCACACATTGATAAGTCAGGAAATGGGTTACTCTTTCAAGAAATCATTTTTTTTATCGGTACTGTTTTTACAATTATTATTGCTTTGAATTAATAAACAAGTCATGCATCATTCGTTTAGATGAAGAGAGGCTGTCAGAGTTAAATCTGGACGAGTTAGATGAGTTAGAGGATGAAGAAGATGAGGTGGCATTGCGTGCTTACCGAAATCAACGTATAGCAGAGTTGCAGCGATTGGCGTCGCGCGCACGCTTCGGCTCCGTCCAGGAAGTGACCGCGCAGGACTACGTCCAAGAGGTGACTCAAGCCGGCACAGACGTCTGGGTTGTGGTCCACCTTTACGACTATGGGTAAGTCCTTGCAAACGCAAGTGTCTGCTCCATGCGACATATATGCTGATGTCCTAATGTTTCCCCGTTTCCGTTCTCACAGCTAAGCTGTCCCACTGCTTGACTTTTGCACTCACTACTATTCCCTCTCACAACTTGAAGCTTGCCTGTCATTCATTTAGAATTTAGATTCGTTTTATATCTCATAGGAACCATAACTACATCAAAGTATAAATTAAGAAAGATACAGTTGTTAATAAAAATCGCCGTGAAAAGTGTACTAGGAGGTGTACAAAGTGTTGTTTTAAAATGGGACAGTAATTCAGTGGCATGCAATGGGTTCAATGCTTGGTAATGCCAACATGGCATGGCTAAATAACAATTATATATTAGTAGATTATTCAAAATGCTGTTGCCATAAATTATTCCAAGCTCACCACAAGCATGTCCTTTATGGCAGTTTTAATGTGCGATACCACAAAATCATGTAAAGCTTGACCTACAGTGCACCAACCCGTAGTAGGTATACTTACCTGTAGTGGCGTTGAAAAAAGTTTTGAAGGATGTAACTGCTGCTTTTGACATATAATTAAAAAACAAACATATGATGACGTGATTGAAAAGCAATTTATATGGATACAGTATTAATACTTATTAAATTAAATACGTATTTACCTTCAGAATTTCATGCACTTTATAATTGCCCTTTACACCATACAATTTAAATTAATATCTTAGAAGTTATCGAAAAATAAAAACTATCGCACGACAAGCGGGCGCGCCAGACCGGCGCGATGCGCGTGATGTAAAATTAGGCAAAAGTTATCAATGTTGTAAACAAAGAAATATTGTAGTTTGTTTTTATGTATTTATTCTTTACTTTTTCAAATATTTATAGATTGGAAATCAAAGACATTAAGAATACATTAATAATCCATAAAAGACAGACATGCCATTGCGGACTTTTCTTTAGTCCTACAAAAGAGACACAATTCCTCTATACATTATTTTATTATATCTCAAAAGGATTAGGCAACGTTTTCGAAGAAAACTCCCAGCCGGCTTAATTTTTTTCCGACTTCTTCAACAATAATCATCATATTTCAACAAATTTCTACAAAACATTAATAAAGTATAGTACACGTAAATCTTCCTATTGAATCACTCTGTCCATTGGTGTCAATAATATGCCAATCCTTTTGGTAGTTTTTGAGGTTATCGCGTTCAGACAGACAGACACACAGACGCGGCGGGGGACTTTATTTTATAATATATATAGATATAGATTCACTAACTGTACCCTATGTAACTTACTTGAATTTCGCCTGTGGCATAAAATCTTAGGGCAATTAGTAATTGTATGGTAATTGTAGTTCAAGAGATATTGGGAAGCCTCTCCGTGATTTAGCTTCTAATTTGTGACGAATCAGTGGCAAAATAATCTCTTTCACCGTCGCTTTGTAAAACCTGTATAAATTATTTTTTCATCAATTGGCATTATTTCTATCAGACGTCTCTATCTTCTATTCGAAATTTCCCAAATGTACAATATCATCACTTAACCTAAATAAATTGTCAAAGTTGCAATCCATCTTCAAAATAGTTCAACAACACGAAACCACACGAAACTTTATCGGGCTGAGTTTTCCCTAAGTCACCAATAATCTAAACTCAAATTGAAGCTTAGCGTATGCTCAAAAACAAGCGTTGAGAATGGTCTATGAATTTGAGAATGGTGCTTAGCCACAGTTTTGACGTCTCTAAACTCAAATTAAGCATATGCTAAGCCATATCTGTTGAGATACATTCATGAATTAGAAAAAGGATGCTAAGCTGCAATTTTGACGTTTGTTGAGTCTGACTCACGTTGAGATAGTGCTAAGCAACGTTTGTGAATTTGGCCCTTAGTGTTGAATTATAGAATTTTTGAAATTTGAAATTATACTTGATTTTATATTGCTGTTCCGCGTATGAGTTAATTGTTTTTGCATACATTGATCTTTTGTAGTTTTGTTATGTTATGAGCTTCCACACTTTTAATCTGATTTGATTATTGTTTGAGCATTCCAAAATATTTATTGATTATTTTGTGACATTTTGATTATTGTTGAATGTTTTTAATTTCATCTTTTAAACGGGCGCTCATAGGCACTTACTCATTATAATAACTAATAATTAGATAATATTATCTGAATTCATTATAATGTTTTTATGAAATTTTCTTTCAAAAAGTTATTAGTCTTTAGCATATTTAAATAATTCACGTGTACTATTAATTATTGTTTGTAAAAGATTTAGTTATGTAATGATTTTTTTTTAGTCTAGTAAGCCTTTTTGTGCCTGTTCAAAGACAATCGTTCTTAAAGTATAAAATCCAGTCTTGCGGTCCGAGCTGACACACAAGTTTTTTTTCTTTTTGGATCGGAATTTACGAAGATAGGTACATTAAATTGAAAATTCTTATAGCGTGACGTCACAGGGTTGAATTATAAAGATCGGCCATTGCCGTTGCATATTCATAAAAATAAACAAATTCTGTTGCGCAAATAGCCCATAATAAACGTGTTAACTCAAAACAGTTTTGTACTATAAAATGTCGACGACAGAACGATAGCACAGTGTTTACACAATTAAATATTAAGCTTCCACTGTGCTATCTCCGTTCTGTCGTCGACATTTCATGGTAGCAGAATATTGGTCCTGTCGATGACGATATCCGGAACGTGGTTTAGAATCACATTTGTATTGTACGTTAACATTTGCTGGTATCCGGAGCGTGGTTACGGTTCACTGACCTCTGGGGTATGGGCCTCATAGTTTTGATCCACGTTCTATTGTTAACATGTGTATGTGACAACGCCAGCCGATGTTAAAAGGTACATAACACATTGTCCCGCACTATTTAAAAAAACAATCGTACATAAAACTTTACTTTTGGCGTAGTCAATTTTGGCACCGAATCAAATCAATTAATGCACACAATAATCTTGCAATAATATAAACCGAGACAAAAACGGAGGCTTTGAGGTCAGAGATTAGATACCGCGCGCAACGCATCCAACACGTGTCTTATCAGTTCAACGGCGAGAGGCGAAGTTGTCTGTCCAGCTCAACGGCTGGAAGCGAAGTGTCTAGGATGAGGGTAGTATAACCATGGACGTGCGCAATATCAATGGCATCAATTTTTATATCAAACAACACAGATATTGGCTTTAGGTCGACGGGATCATGTCACTACCTTAGACTCACTACCGACAAGATGACAAGTTATCTAACAAACCGGTACATATACACTTTAAACGTAATTAACTATGAAAAAAAAATGCCTTCGAATACGAAAAATGTGTCCCCAACCTGTAATCTTGCAATTTCAACTGTATTATGTACCATTGGTACCAATATTAGGAGGCTCAATTTTAAATATAAACTAATCATAAAAATATGAATATAAGTTATTATGTAATCTAGAGCGTAATTAAACAGTTTGTCCACAGGGTGCGCGAGTGCGCCCTCGTGCATGAACATCTGCGGAACATGGCACCGCGTTTTCCGTTGACTAAGTTCGTGTGCGCGACGGCCTCTCAGTGTGTACCGGGCTTCCCGCGAGCCAACTTGCCCGCCATATTCCTGTACCATGGCAGCGAACTACGCACGCAGCTGGTGGGTCCGGCTGCGCTGCGCCTACCGTCGTTGTCCGCTGCCGAATTGGAGTACTTGCTGGGCCGCGAGGGCGCCATCGCTACGGATATTACTGAAGATCCGCGACCCAAAATTAAAGACAAGCTCATGGCGGACCTCGGCGCCGACGACTGGTGAAGGTTTGCTGCCTTTATTTAATGTAATAATTTAATATTTATTGTGAAGGGATTATATTTTATAATCGTTTTAAATGGTTTTATTATTTGGAATAAAGATCCTCCTCAACTTCGCTCAAAAGTCGGTAGGTATGATATTTCTAAGGAACTGTTATATTTTGAATTCTTTTTAACTTATTACTTTTTTGTACTATTTAAAGAAATTATTTTAAAATTATTTTTTTTACTGTTATTGTGGATATAAATTATATATATATATATATATTTTTATATTAAAACATTTAAAAAAATTAATTTTTACGAAATGTTTTCATTACATTTTTATTTATGATTCCCGCGAGAAGTACACATTACATTTTGAAAAGAAGAGTGGCCCAAACCACAAAAAAAGGAGTATGGGAGGAGTATGTAAACTAAGTAAGAACTGTAACTATATGAATTCTACCTTAAATACATGAAAATATTATTGCACATTACTACATGGTAACACTGCAAGTTTGTTTAATAGCTGAATAATCAGTTATGATGGGGGTCAGTGGGGGCTAATAATTTTACATGAAATATAGCTGTGTGTGTGTGTTTAGATATGGAGTGTAGAGGCATGAGGTTTGTGATTGCTGACAATTAAATGTTTCTGGAGGCAATCAGTAGGTGGCGTTATTCTTGTCGTTTTTTCCCCATAGAGTTACGTTTCTTCTTCCCGTAGGGAAGTATATATTGTTCTGTGGATATCTCGCTCAATAACAGCACATACAAAATACCTGAATATTGCGTTGGGAACTCAAAAGAGTCTCACTATACGCAAATAAACGAAACAAATAAAAATCAGGCAGGCAATGTGATCCCTGAATGTACTTGAGGTACAAAGCAAATGCTCAAATACAAACAAGCAAATATATATCAATAAATGCTGGCTACATAGTGTATAAGATGATTTTGTCTGACCACCTAAAGATTGACATGTGACAATGCAATAAATAAATAAAAACTCGAAAACGAGAAAACATATAGGCCCCGGGAGAAGTGAAACTTCCGGCAGCCGCTAAACATGGTATTTTCAGAGCGAAACTACTACAAACAAAGTGCTCGCGTTTAGTAAGATTAGAACAATTAACTTGTGACAGAAAATTTTATTCTATAAAAACGTATAGGGGTTTCGATATAAAGTTGGTAAGGCCTTCCAGCTTTAAAAATGCACATTCGACGAGGTTGTTTAAAGTCTGTTCGAATTTTCACCGCAATTTCGTCTTATCCATGGAAATCGCGGTTAGCCAGTGGATCAATCAATGAATGTATGTCTAAGGGGAAACTGGGAGACATCTGCTAATGCACTTATAATAATCATGCAATGACTCGTCAAGCCCAATATTTCCCAGAACATGTAGGTATAGTAATGAACACATTAAAAATATCATAACAAATGTAGTAAACCAGTTCTAATAAGTAAAGCTAAGTAACATAAAATCACAATACTCCGCCGCGAAGGTGACTAATGATTGTTTTGAATACTTCTATGGGTATATTCAATTCAAAATCGTTTATTGCCAAAAAAAACTTAATATATACAGAGTTCGTTACACTACTTCTTAATTTAGTTTTAATGACAAACGGGATCGGCTCAGCATGTTGATGGACTGCCACAAACAGGCATGCCCATCGCTGATATTCTGCCGATCCCGAACACAAATAAGTTTATCTACACTTATTTATTTTTATTTTTTTTAGCTTACTACCCTCTCCTACTTAATGTTTATTTCCATTTTTTTCTTTCTTAACTTTTTGATTCTCCGCACCCATTCCACTGCTCTTCCCTTCCCACTTTCCTCCAGTAAATCTTTTATTTCCCATTTTTTCTTCCACCCTGCGTGTTCCATAACGTGCTCCAAATCTCCCTCTCCCCCGCATATTTTACACCTTCTATCTTCCTCTGCCATCCAGTATTTATTCTTCTCCTCCAGATTCCCACACCTTAACCTTGCAATAATTTTTTGGCTTCCACGCTCCCCCCTTTCTCTCAGGTACGTTGGTCTCTTCGAAACTTTTAGTTCTTTGTATCGTATATTATATCTTGTCTATAATATAATATAGTTACTTTTTATAGTATACTATAAAAAGTAACTCTATTATCTTCCACGTTACCATTATTGAATAAGGTAGTCCAATCTAATTTAAAAATTTCACTATTAATCGAGTCGTAATCCCCAGACCGAAAATTATAAACATATGTTCTAGCAGATTTAAGGGGAGGTGTATAGTTAAGAGTGATTGTAATCAAAAGTGACCTATGGTACACATCCTCCTTAACCAACGGGAAACCGCAACATTTAACACTACATTCAGTATCGCACAATACTAAATCTAAAATATTATTTCTTATATTTCGGAATCCATTAAACTGCTTTAAGTTCGTTACGGCTAAGAATTCAGTCAAAATTTGCACATCCGAAATGCCGCTGGCAGTTAACAAGAAGTCATTAGAATTATAATGAGGCGTCCATTTTGCGTCAGAGACATTAAAATCCCCGACAATAAGAAAAAAGTCGTTTGGGTTCTCCAATACCAGTTTACTAGTAATATCTAAGAATGTAGCCAAAGTTTCACTATATTTATCTGTATTATAAGGTAAATAGATGCACGCAATATTAAGGTAATACGGTCGCCCATCCCGGCGGAAGCCGAGAGGTAGTGAGAGCCACAGGCAGTCAGAATAGGCGCGCGAAGGTATGGGCCAGGCCCGGCGCAGCGGCCGAACCTCACGTCGCGCAGCCACAGCCACACCGCCGCCCCGCGAAGCCCCACTCTCCCCTTCTGAGCGATCACAGCGATAAACAAAATACCTTTCATCAAAATATCCTCGATCAAAGAAGTTACAATTCAACCAAGTTTCGGTAATAAGTATTAAATCGTGTTCACACTGCATGACTTGAGAATAAAAATCTGCCGATTTTGTTCGGAGCCCTCGCACAATCTGATAATAAATAGAGAATACTTTAGGCATCATTGAAAATATAAATATTAATTAGCAGATAAACTTTGAGTGAATAACAAAAACATTGCATACGGCACAAAAAAAAAAAAAGAATCAGCGTGCGGGTAGTACCTAAAACACGATAATAATATGTTATAATAATTACAGAACAAATATGAATGCTACTATTTAATAAAGTAAATGGCAAAAAATTAGTAACGGTAAATATGTTTCGGCTGAGGCTAAACAATAAAATAAAAAATAACAATAAGAAATAACTATAAATAAGTCATTTTAATTTTAACAAGTCAGATTCACTTTTTATTAAGACAATCTTCGTTTTATCGTTTTTACGCATGAATATCTTGCAATCTCTGACCCACAAAAACGAATAATTCAGATCAGATTTCACTTGTCTGGCACGCTTTAGGAGAAGTTTATTAGCAGGAATGAGGTGGTCCGACACGTATATCTGTTCCGCCGGCCCGGCTAAGCCGATATCGACACACTGCTGCCAGTAGGCTGTCTTTGCAGAGCCGCCGGGTAAACTTTACAATGATGGCGGGCGCCCGGGGAGGGGCGTCTGGGAGGCTAACAAGACGGCGCACGCGGTGTATGGCATCGACATCACGTTCATCCATCCTGAGTCCCACTTTATCGTAAACAGAGCTCAAAATATTATACAAACTTTCTCCATTACTAGTGGGTACACCGGAAATCTCCAAGTTATTTATACGAGCAAACTGGTCACGGTCCTGCAACTCACTCTGCAGCTCAAGAATTTTTTCCTGGGATATTTTCAAGTTCTTGGGAACGCCAGAGAACTTTGAAATATTGTCTTCGAGGGATGAAATTCTACCCTGCATTTCAGTTTGGCGTTTTTCTAAAAGAGTCCATTTTCTGTTAAGTTCGGACACCTCCTCTGTGACAAGTTGCATTTTAGGTTCAATACAGAGTCTGAAACTCTTTATCTCGGCCAAAACATCCTCCAGAGAAGTGTGCAGTAGAACGACAGCGGAGCCATTCGTTCGACAGTCATGACAGCGCCAAACGGCCTTTTTGTCTTTTCCAAGTTTCCGATAACTCGCTTCAGTAAGACCAGCGCATTCATAATGCAGTTTGCCTGAACACGACGAACACGGCTATTTAATGATCATGAACGACGGTACCACATTTGGCGCAATTAACCATTTTAATGACGTCAGTAATAATTTACTATTTAAAAATTATACATATATATATCACGTAATTATTATATTTTACACTCAGAATCACGTAATTTTAAATGAAGGTAGGTACTGAGCAGTCGATTAATAGCGGTGCATACAACTATGAGTCACCTCGAGTGAGTGAGACCGCCACTAACGACGCGTAAACGCAGACTCTGTAATGCAACAAAGCTAAAATTTGATATGGTTATTATAGACATTTTTGTACCTATTTATTTTTATAATAGTTTACCAACACCCTAAAACCAGAATACTTATTAGTTAAGAGGAATCAAACAAGCCCAAACCCCGGACAGATGCGAGTCGTACTTGCCCACCGAGGGTTTCATACAAAGTAGGTACGAATTTATAGTACAACTTTTTTTTATACATACTTATAATGAATCGTCGAGGTCGGGCAACGGTCATATGTATGTACAGTCGGCTCTATACAAAACGCTACAATCATTTTAGGTAGTTAGCCGGCGACAAGGAAAGGAACGATAACATAGTCAAGGCGTGGTTTACGTACGACCAACCAAAGCAGTCAGTGAAGTCAGTCAGTCGATCGCCAGCCGGCCGTGGGTGATGACGCGTGAATACCGTATTAAAAACACGGCCCAAGATGCCGAAATTCTCGCACAGTCACAGATCGTCACTTTGATCTCGACACAATTTCTGTCAGTGATTTGTATTGATTTATCTAATTACAAAAACTCTGCCTTTTGTCCGATTTTAATTAATTGATCTTTAATCGACATAATTTGAACTCTTTCATATTTCAGTAGGCCTCAAAATTTTATTTTTAACTAGCGGCCCGTCCCGGCTTCGCGTAGCACAGCATATTATTATATGCTGGGTTTTTTCTGTCGTAGCATCGTATCAGTTTATCAGCTTGTTGCATCGAACATGTATGTGGCTTAGATTTAATAAAATTTAAATGGAACATCAGTTCAACCTACTTGGAGTATTTTTAATGTATTTTATTTCTAATTCTGCAAATATTTGAAAAAGTAAAAACTATATACATAAAAACAAACTAAAATATTTCTTTGTATACAACATTAATAATTTCGGCCTAATTTTACATCACGCGTGTCGCATCGGTATTGAAAATGTGAAAAAAAAAATGAAAATAAAAGTGGTTTTACAGCTGCGCCTTGGGTTTTTAAGGTCTATTTAGTGTTGTAGAGACCTCTAGGTATGTGTTAAATACCTACATTTCAAGAGACGCGATATTTTTAAAATAAAATTATAAAAAACTGCATTAGAAGGTCATTGAATACAATTCGATTAATCATATTTTTATCACATATATTATTATATTCCAATGTGATAATATTTTAAAAACAAACCCGAGAGGTGTCCTGGGACATCCCGTTGGAACGACGTTAGTTCGTTTTCAAAGACGCACATTAGACCACATTTTGAATAGGTATTTTTAGGTTCAAAATAACTCGCACTTGACCGCTAGTCCGCATCCAGTGACCAAAAATATGAGTTCGGGGGGGTAGTTCGGTCTCTCCTTTATAAATTGGCATCACAAAAATAATTAAAAAAATAAATAAAAACCGACTTCAAAAACATAAACTAAAAAGTTAAAAATAAAATTTTCACTTTATAGAAAGGAGCATTAACAGGCGGCATATAGTTAATGAAGTCGGTGCCTACTCACTCAGACACTTTAAATTGTGTTCTATTTTTGTTATAGTTATAAATATATCATTGTTGTAATTGTTATTACCTGGTAAGTACCCATTTAATTGGCACCGACTTCATTAACTATATGCCGCCTGTTAATGCTCCTTTCTATAAAGTGAAAATTTTATTTTTAACTTTTTAGTTTATGTTTTTGAAGTGGGTTTTTTTTTTAATTATTTTATTTTTCAATTTTTAGTTGAACGCATCTGTAACTTACTTGTATTTAGTATAAATGGGGCTACTAAACGCGCTACTCTAATGAGACAGAACCGCGATTACGCAACGTCAATTCAGTGTCAAATTGACGCATCAGCATGCCTAGTAGGCAGTGGTATTCCTATGTAAAACTTCAATCTTAATTATTATTTTTGTGCGAACTGAACATTTTGGCACATTCAACCGTATGAAGGAAGCCCAACAAAAAGTAACTGCTGTAAATCGTTGAGGAATTCCCTCGACTGTTTATGGTCTTCATCATCAGACCTGTAATGGCACTTATAATCCATATGGGTGCAAAGATCTCATCAATAGAAATGAATCTAGTCCAAACACCAGGTAATTGCTATAAATCGTTAAGGAGTTCCTTCGACTGTGTATGGTCTCCATCATCAGACCTGTAATGGTACTTATAACCTTTATGGGTGCAAAGATCTCATCAATAGAAATGAATCAAGTCCAAACACCAGGTAATTGCTATAAATCGTTAAGGAGTGCCTTCGACTGTGTATGGTCTCCATCATCAGACCTGTAATGGTACTTATAACCTTTATGGGTGCAAAGTTCTCATTAATAGAAATGAATTAAGTCCAAACACCAGGTAATTGCTGTAAATCGTTGAGGAGTTCCCTCGATTGTGTATGGTCTCCATCATCAGACCTGTAATGGCACTTATAATCCATATGGGTGCAAAGATCTCATCAATAGAAATAAATCAAGTCCAAACACCAGGTAATTGCTGTAAGTCGTTGAGGAGTTACCTCGACTGTCTTTCAGCTCCATAATCAGATCGACTCCCGACCATCATCAAATAGTACTAGTAGTAGTACTTTATCAAAATACTTAAAATACGATACTTTAAAATACGATTTTCGAAGGTTGCCCTCGATTTCTCTGGGATGCCATCATCAGATCCTGGTTTCCTTATCATGGTACCATTTCGGAGATATCTCCCTTTCACAAAAAAAATCATCCAATTCGGTTCATAAACAACGAAGTTATCCCTGAACACACATAAAAAAAAAACATATATACGGTCGAATTGAGTAACCTCCTTCTTTTTTGAAGTCGCTTTAAAATACCAAAAATTAAACAAGATGGACAAGATACAAAAGGATGTCTTCCGGGACTCTCACTATCAAAGTTCCAAAGCAGTATTTTTAGGGTCAAAGTAATTCACACTTGACCGCCAACCCGGACCTGATAACAAAAATATATATTTGGTGGAGTAGTTCGTTCTCTCTTCTATCCATTGACACCAGAAAATCCCAAAAACATATCAAGATGCATAAGATACAGACGGATTCTATCCGAGAGTCCCATAGAGAGAGTCTATCAAAAAAGGAATAGTGATAAAATTGTATTTAATAATTTTTTTTTCAAGTCTTGGATTATGAAGTTATGAAAAAAAAACATTCATGAATCCATCAAAATTTCAGGACTTCGTTATTTGAAAATAATACAAAATAAACATCTGTCTAGATGACGTCACTTTGCCTGCGGTCGGATACTTGCATGTGTAGCTCCCATCCACGAAATACGCGATAAGACACTTCGTTAGTTCCAATACAAGCGCTTCTCGTCAAATCACTCTATACTATAGTGGGTTCATAAATACGACAAACAAAATATAAATTGCAATACTCGCTATTTGCCACCTTCCCACTTCGTCCCTCGCCCTGGACGGCCTTAGATGCCCGCCTGTTGCGATCGGCAAAAAGACCGAACCGTTTCAAAGCTAGTTATCTCTTTCTATTGAGATTTTTACGTAGGTCAAAGTCTAAAGTGTAGTGCTCAGAATAGAGCCGACTGTACAAATTCATACGGATCCCTCGGTGGACGAGACCGACTTGCACTTGTCTGTTTTTTTTATTTAGTTTCATCTGTCCGGTGTTTGAGCTTTTTGATTCGTCTTTGATTTGGTTTTAGGGTGTTGGTAAACTATTTTAAAAATAAATAGGTACACAAATGTCTATAAGAACCACATCAAATTTCAGCTTTTTAGCATTAAATAAATTGCTATAAGACTATATTTTTCAGATTTTTCCCTATACTTGTAGTATAAGACGGTATTACTTTCCTAATTTCATAGTTCTAGGTCAACGGAAAGTATCCTATAAATTTTGATTCCTCTGACTGTCGAAATATACGTTTTTTGCGGCATAAACGGCGGTACATATCTTTTTTTACGTTAACTTAGAAGTTTGATTTTTTCACAGCTTCAAGGGACAGTAGACCTGAGTATATAGTTTTAATTTCAGCTCCACGCGTTCCCCAGATAAACGGTCTTGACAGACAGACGGACGGAGGGACGGACGGAAGGGATGGACATCTTACAAGGGTCCCGATTTTTCCTGTTGATATACGGAGCCCTATAAACCAGGCTTTAGATAATTACGCAGCTAGATACTTATTTGAAAAGTTTAAAATCTTTATTTCAGCACTAACATAAGTTGATTTGAAGAAAAAAGTCCATCACAATGAAAATATAAATTTAAGGCAAATTGTCACTTTGTCCTTTTACAAAAACTTCCATTATAATCAAATAGAACTTAACTACCTATTACATAAAAAAACATAATATATACTTGGATGAAATATAGGAACATAGTTCATAAAATAATAACAACAGTGAGGACAGCATAATTTGTGGTGCAGTGAGACGACGCGAGACTCGATGGAGTAGGCAATGCCCGTGTAGGCACTACCTTATTGGTTTTGGTCTATATTTCAATTCTATCGAGTTAAATATATTTTGAACATCATGAAACTTCTCCATTGAGATACAACAAAAAGAGACACCAATTGGTATGATTTGTGATTTGGCCTTAGTGTTCCTAATGTACACCAATACCTACTAATATTAGTGTAAATCAATGAAAATCTTATGTTCTACTTTTATACCAGTTTTTTATATAGGTATATAAATAAATAGATGTTTCGAACCCAACGATGGTGTAGGCGGTGTAATAATATTTAAGAAAACGCGCTGCTAATAATTGCGTCACGGTAGGTACATACCTATTTTATTTTCATGACCATACATTTTACCTACATATACAAGATTTCCATTCATTCCATCAGCCCATTATACCCCACTGCAGGGTCTTAGGTTTCCCTCCCCCCAGGGTGAGGGGCTTAAAGTTTAAATTCACCACGCTGCTCCAATGCGGGTTGGTGGATTCTAACGACCGTCACCTATTGACAGCAACCGAGACTGACTGCTTAACGTGCTCTCTGAGGCACGGAGTCATTGTTAGTTTTGTACATAAGTCGGAAAAACTCATTGGTACACGCCCTGATCCGAACCACGACCACACGGCCTTGCAAATTTGAAACAGGTTCGCTGCGCTCGGGCTATCACTACATATAAAAAATATTGACTTAATTTTAAACAATTCGATTTGTAATAATATACCTACTATTTTTCAAAGACAAAATTTTGAAAATTTTATGCTTCAGTAAACTTATAGGTTTCTAAAATAATTTATATGACTACCTAATTTTCCAGTGAGAAATTTATTAGGTTATAGTTGTACCATTTTTATTTCTCATATTGTACTTTAGCATATTTTGCATAATATATTACATAATAGAATTTAGCATATCTGACATATATTGGTACTTACGCTTTCCTAAGTTATTCTATAACCGAAAATGTGTACCTACTTATTCAGATTTTCTAAGACCTGTGATTTTTGTGATAATTTGTATCATTTGAAAAGATTCAGAACTGTTTGAATTAAAAAAAAAAGATTTATAAGATTTAATTCCATGCTCGAGGGCTGCTTTCCTACCATCTGGAAAAAGGCTCTTGTGACACCTATTCCAAAGGGTGGTGACAAGCATGACATTATGCAGTACAGGCCTATTTCTAAGTTGAGTCTATTCAGTAAAATTTTTGAAAAATAATTACTGCGTCATTAACAAGTCAAATGCAGGATCTTGTATCCACCGAACAGCATAGTTTCTTTCGCGGAAGAAGTGTTAACACAAATCTTGTAGGGTACACGGACTTTTTGTTAAATGCCCTTGATTTTGGATTCCAGGTTGATGCCGTGTATACCGATTTCTCTAAAGCTTTTGACAAAATAAGACATTCCATCTTAACACATAGACTTTTCGGTTTCGGTATACATGGTGATTTGCTTAGGTGGATCAGGTCCTATATAAACAATCGTAGTCAAGCCGTCGCCCTGAAAGGTTACCGTTTTTCGTTCCTAAATATTCCCTCCGGAATTCCGCAGAGATCCCACCTTGGCCCATTTCTTTTTACCATATACAAAAAAAAATATATATATACATAGATGATATTGGACAGGATTTTGAAAAATCCCATCACTTACTTTATGCAGATGATAAAAACTATTTAAAATTATTAAATGTCTCGAAGATTGTGAAAATTTAGAGCAGGATTTATTAAAATTTGAACGTTATTGTAATGATAACCAATTAATTTTAAATGCTAATAAATGTAATGTAATAACCTTTGCCCGAAAGCATCACCCAATTATTTATGACTACCATGTTGCTGGTAAAAATTTGACTCGAGTTACCAATATTCGTGATCTGGGCATTACTTTGGATTTCGAGCTGTACTTCAACCTTCACATTGACAATATCGTAGCCAAGGCTTTCAAACAGCTCGGATTGATTCTACGCATAAGTAAGCCTTTTACCAGAGGCAAAACCCTTAAAATACTCTACAATGCTTTCGTTCGCAGCGTTCTGGAATTCGGAAGTGTAGTTTGGAGCCCTCAGTATGCCGTCCATATAGACAGGATTGAGAGGGTGCAAAAGAAGTTTTTAAAATCATTGTTTTTTCGAACAGGTGATCTTTGGACAGATTATGAAGATGGTGCAACAAGACACAATATACATTTCTTACATGCAAGGCGGAAATTCTTAGATGGCATTTTCTTATACAAAATTATCCATAATCACATCAACGCTGCACCTATTTTGGAAAAAAATCTTTTTAAAATTCCGCGTTCGTCCTCCTCACGTTCAACAGATACTTTCTTTATTTTATCTTTTCATACGAACTACGCAAAGAATACCTTTTTCAGACGCTCTTGTATGCATTATAATAAAGTTTTGAATAGCATATGTTTTGTGTTACTTTAACTACTTACAAGGAAAAATTGCGTGATCTGTTGTTGCATTAGTTTTAGTTGATGTCGATTGTTGTTCGTGCCTACTAAGTGAATGGCTTGATTGCATTAATCACTTTTAAGAAAATTACCTGTTACATTATTGGTTTGTAGTAATTAGTAAATACTTTAATCACGATTTGTTGCTTGCAATTTTGCGGCTATATTTCTGTGTGTTAAAATTTATGGTAATTTAGGTCTGTTTGTTTAAGGGTATTTATTTAAGGACTGTATGTGACTGTTTTTACCTGAATAGATAAATAAAAAAAAAAATTATAATAAATAAATATTAATTAATATCCTTCTGCATTTATAATTTTTATTATGCCATTTATCATGGGTACACTATATTTAAGATATGACAGTAGGCCGTATCATACCATTTCAAGAAATAGTTGAGCATTTCATGCTAGGATCAATTTTACGATCGGGCCACGACATTAAACATTCGCACTAAGGCGTACCATTATTTTGCTTAATTTGGGAGAATTATAACGGACACATTTGCTATGTCCATCATTGAAATACTAAAAGTGAATGAACACAAAATATAATGTAGAACAAGGATAATAACAGTGTTCTAGCAGCCGCGGTGCGAGTTTAGCGCGGCCACAGCTCGCGCCAGCGCCTGCTCTACGGCCAGTCGCGACGTCGCGCCCAGCTCGAAAGCACGCAGCAGTAGGCGAACCGCGTGTTCTGGCAGTGCTGCCGCCAGGTCGGGCAGCCGCTGCAACGCCGCAACAGCCGGCCCTGGGCCCGCCTCTAGTGCTGCCAGCACAGCGTCTGCTGCACACCTTGCTTCAGTGGCGGCCGCGCCCGCACCGCATGCCAGCGCCAGCGCTGCTCCAGTGCCCTCTGCTGCCAAGGGCGCCGCCGCTCGCAACACGGCCCGCGCCGCGTGCTCTCCGCCCCACGCGCCCCCACGCCGCGAGCCCCACGCCTCCAACTCCTATCGAATACAATATCGTATCTTTTTCTCACCTGCGTGCGTTTTTGGCAGATAATTTATTATTTCGTAAATATTTGATTTATTTTATAATATATGCCTGTCAACTACGATTTTCTATTTTTCATATACCTTGATTAAAATATGTCATTTTCCGACCATAGGGTCAATTACTATGAGAGTTATCCAAATAGCTGCGTAACAGCCCTGGCCCAGGGCAAAGTAAACGAAGCCACGGTGACGAAGTGGCAAGGACGCTGGCGCCACTCAATCATGGCTTACTTCTGCTAACTTTAAAATGATTGTTAACATGAAAGGTTTCGTCCCTAATAATGCCCTTACCAAACTTTCCACGTACAATGCACGATCTGATGATTTCAATCTGTTGTTCCCCATTGACATAAAAGTAATGAAAACATTTGTTAGGTCTTTTTCCCGACATTGTTTTTTTCTTGTAGCAATTTTTCCAATCGCCCTTTTTCCCAAATTTTATTTTCATAAAAGCTTAATTTCCTTGTCCGTTTATTTCTGTACATTTTATTGCCTTTCATTGTTTTTTTTTCTTAAGCTGTTTTTCCTTGCAGCAAATTTTTTGTGCGCATTTTTTCCCATTTATTTGTTTTACGTATAGTTTTCGAATAAAGCTGTTTTATTTTTTTATGTAGCAAATATACAGTGGAGGCCACGTAATTTATTAAGAACGATTTGTAGTCCCAGAAATTAAAATAAACCTCCTCGTACAATCAAAAAGTTTATTGAGATGACATTATGAGATGCTATAGGCAGGTATACATAGCGTTATTAAAAAAGAAAATAAATAATCTTTTGGAAATTAATGCGAGTAGATAATTTTGACAATAGAAAAAAAGTGCATTATGATCAAAATGCTGTTGGTGTCATTTAAGAAAGTAATGGCATTTGTAATTTTATCAAGTTGAAGATTTAGTTAATCCTGTGTTACAGGAGGAGGGAGGTAAGCTGCGCAAATAGTCATATGAGAATTATGACTACCAGAACCATTCGAGATAGAAACCCATAAGTCTTCATTGGTGCCCTCAAGATGAGACAGACGTTGCGACAGACATGACCTCAGTATTACTATCAGATCTCTACCGTCTTCAACTTTAGTCAAGGACGTACTGTATCGAGCTCGACTATATATATTGTGATTATCAATTAAGTATTTCGGCATTTTATTTAGAACCTCCTACTACAAGCATTTAACATGCTTACTGGGACGGTTCTGGCCATTGTATACAAAGGACTGGGAACTCATCATTCTTCCTCATTAAAATTCGTCCACTACGAACCCATAAGTATTGGTACTGCTTGACCTTCTTGACCTTTCTAGCTTTAGCGTGAGGTGATCGGTCGGTTGGACAAAAGATGTTCACCTAAATAAATTTGTTTCTGGTCTCCACCCAATCCTAGATAACTACTGTTCAGCTTGTCTTATTACTATGAGCCAATCAAGTTGTCACGGATGCGAGAAGAAAGTAGTTTCAAGATAGCTTTTGGTTTTGATGATTTAGGGTCAGCTTTGGCTACCCGAGTGCACAAGATTACATCTTTTTCTTGTAGTGAACATGAGACCCCAATTGTAAAACAGTATTCAAGAGGTTATCTTTTGAGTGAAAGGGTTGCCAGCTCAGTTTTGATGCTGTTATTTAAAAAAAAACTACTGGTCTGATTTTTTACTGGATCCGGATGATACATATTCATGTAACGCTACGTAAGTCAATTTGAATATTTAACTGCATAAGTGTCCATGAGAAGATAAATAAGGAAGATTATTAAAAACTTTTTGTATTAAAAAAAAAAAACAATAACGCGAACATATTTTTAGAATGTATATACATTCTAAAAATAGTGCGGTCGTACATACATTGATGCTATATATCTGACTACATTTGATGGTCGTATCATCTTCATAAAATACTTACCTTTCTGTAATCTGCGAAATGAAATTGCAAACGACACCTAAGCCAATGAATACTAGTTACTGACCTGTAGCGCCCACTGTAGGTCCGCGGGTGCTAGACGGCGCTGCAGTGCTGTGAGTGCGCGTGGCGGCGGAGTGGACGAAGCGGGTGCCGCCCACTCGCCACCCGCCGTAGATAGAGCGCTTAGCGCCCCCACCGATGCCAGCGTATCGCGGTGCAAATGCAGGAACGCTGCCGCCTCTTGCGGGCGGGCGCCTGAGTAGCGCCGCAACAGCGCTGCTGTGCGATGGACCAGCGCACCGCCGCCGCCCGATTGGGTCTGCTGGCGCGCCACCGATAGGAAGCATTCCAAGATAGCACGCACCTGGATCCTGAACATATCACAGCATGTTATACGATGTTATGTGTCAAACAGGAGGGCAATGATGATGGATTTCTGCCGCTTACTTGTTGGCTTCAACGAACAGAGCGTGATCAGGTACCAACTCGACGGCAGCGAGCAGGTGCGAGAGGGCGGGCGAGCGCGGCGGTAAACCACGCACCAGCGCTGCTACTAGCGGCAATGCGCGTTCACCGGCACGCCAATGCCGTGCCCACAGCGCGCGCAGTCCGCACTCGGTGCGCCACACGCGTTTGCTTGCGTCCTTGCTGTGCGCCGGTGCATCAGCTGCGAGCGCAGTGAGCAATGCGTGCGACGCACGGTCAGTGGCGCACGGTGCGCGAGCGGCCACCGCGTCCAAATTGGACGGTGGCAATGGCGCGATAGCTTCTTCTTCGCACGCGGAACTGTCTCTCAGCAGTTTCAAAATTTTAGGTACCTGGAGATATTAGGTTTTGGGAAATTATACAGCAAATCGGGAGGTGCGCCTAAGCGCTCGACTCGCTGGCTACCTTCATATAAAGCAGCAACAGCAGCAGGCGTGGCGCGATATCACCATTTGCGGCGGTTTCAAGTGCGGCGAGTGCCACGCATAGCAACGCCGCGTCATCAGCACAGCACTGTAGCAGCAACGGCAGACGCGCCTCGACTCGGCGGCGCATCGGTTCGCCTTCAGGCGTGGTGCGCGCTTCCTCCACTGCATACGCCACGAGCACGCGTAACTACGACGAGAAGGCTACATTATATAGTCAATGCTGGAGCCGTGTCAAGCGAAAGAACGTGGCATGAAGCAATGGCTGACCTGCGCATGCGAGAGACGCAGCGCGTCATGTGCTGGCGCACCATGGTCACGGCGGCATAGGCGGGGACTGCGCGCTAGTGCGGCAGCCAGATCAAGCACAGCTGCCGGCGCCCAGGCGGCGTCCACCGCGGGCCGCAGCAGTGCCGCGAGACAGGCGTGTAGCGCACGCCACGACCCGCGGTGTGCCAGCAGCGTAACGAGTTGCGGCCGCCATGCCGCGCCGTCCGAACGGAACATGAGTCTCATTTGTGCGTGCGGCGCCGGCCCTAGCGTGTCGGGCTGCAGTTCTGACAGCCAATCGACGAGCAGTCCGGCGCCTCGGCCATCACGTGCCAACACGTGTGCGAGCGGGGTGTTATCGCCGTGTTCGCGCTTAACGGTAGGCTCGTCGTAGTGGCCAGCCTGGCCCCGCTCTAGCACGCGGCACACGGCGTCCAGCACGAGACGCGGATGCCGCGCAGCGATAATACGTGCACCGATGCGTTCCAATGAGCGTGCCGTGCCGCCTTCCAGAGCTACTGGCAACAGAGCAAGTGAGAGTTAGACTCGCGACATGAGCGTTCCGTATTTTTATAAAGTATTTTAATGCCACTCACCATCACATCAAACTATAAAGTATACGTTAGGTATTTAAAAAAAAAATTAAATAGATCCATTTATAATTTAATATATTCCAAATTGTTCAAATTCTATTTGTGAAAATTTATAATTGGCTTTTTGTCTTTATATGTCTAGTACATAAGAATTTGCTGTTGAACTTCCTACAAAATTAAAATAAAAAAAAATAAAATTGTTTTACTTTCCTTTATGCCAAATTTCAAAATTCTAAGTGTTCGACCACAATGAAACATTAGTTAATGGAATGAACATCAATTTATCTGACATTTTCAAGTATATAACAATACTAAATAGCTAATAATAGAAGCAGGTAGAAACTTTCTATCAGCTTCGCGCCTTGTCGGTTCATTCAGACTTAGCTATCCCCTCTCAAACACATTCAGAAAGAATAAATAAATATAAAAAAACAATTATTGTTTAATATCAAAAAAGCATTAAAAAATAATATAAATAAGAAAATACTAAGGATTTAATGCGAAAACACATTGTAAAATTGAAACTTGTATGTGTTGCTTAGACTTTTTTGATGTGTGTAGATTCAATGCAATATATCTATTCTGATACCTATATGTGTAGTAAATAAGACTATCTAGATGTACATAAATAACACTACCTGCGACCAGCCGATCACGGTCAGAGGACGTGGTGCGTTTCTCGAGTGCTAGCTCTGAAGTGGAACCGGCAGCAGGTCCTGGAGTGAAATCGGTGGCACGGTTCACAGCAAGGCGGGTGGTGGCTACTCGCCGCAGCGCTGCCGCCACCGGACCACCGCTCGCACACCATGGCACCAGCGCCTCACAGATCTGTCAACGGAATCGGTATCACTTTAGCGCCGAAGGTGGTAACTGAGGGACCGTAGGAACGATACCTACTTGCGAAAGTTGACTACGTGTTGCCAAACATCGCAAAAGCGGTACCGCGTACGCCGGTCGCGCCGTCAGTGCTCGTGCAAGTCTCTCCGGACCAGCCGAGGCCGCTGTCGCCAGGTAGGCCAGTGTGCATTGAGTAAAAGCTCCAGTGCCCATCTCGTTGGCGATAGCCTGCGTCGAAATTAGGAAGGAGTGCCGTGGTAACATATGGATATCGGTGGTCAGGGTTAGGAATGCGTACCGCTTGCAGATGGACGAGCGCAGCGTCTAAAGGTGGAGGAAAAGAACGCGCGCCAAAAAATGCGCTATCTAACAGAGCTTCGACATGTTCGGAGCGTAGGGGGTGTGACCGCTCCTCGGAGCTGGCGGTGGTCCAGGCACCCGGTGGTTCCGGCGGCAACTCGCGCGGCGCGAACGGCGCTTCATCTGTGACATAAGAGAACGCTAAGCGAAGTCAGAACACCTGGCATCGTCAGCATACGGTAACTTACCGGGTGGGTAATGCGGCTCGGAGAGGCGCAGCGTGGCGGCAAAGGCGTGTCCGCCGGTGGCACCGCGCGCGTGTTGCACGCGCAGCAACTGTGCCATGTAGGGTCGTTCCACGGCCAGTCGCAGTACTGCGCCGGCCGGGCACGCGTCCAGTGCCGCCAAAAGTGCGCTGCATGTACAAACTACCACTCTCACTCACTACGAAGTTTGTTGGTTCAAATTATATTGTTTAAGCCATCTTCCTTGACATATCAGGGACCTTAGACAATGCTTGGTGGCCCATGCTTATGCTCTAGACTATGAGAAGCAATTGACATTCGTTGACAGATATAGACATTCGTTTCCGAGCGTCCACAGTGATAGCACACTGAACTTGCTCCGCGTTTACAAGATACCCAGCGATCACCGACCTTTGGTTCACTATCAGTTTTTTTAATTTTACCTCCCTTGCTATCTGTACTATTGGAGTCATTGATGTATAAGTGCGTAATGTGTTAGATTGATTTCGTTGATGGAGTGCAATGTTCTTCATGCAAGAAGCATTATGACTTCGGTTGTGCAAATATAACTGAAAGTGGCTTCCGTAAGGTGGGCCTGGATCGTAGGGCCACTTGGAAGTGTCAGCAGTGAAAATTAGCCTCTGCCTCGAACCCAGATGCTCAAGTATTAATCACCATCTTTACTGAAATTCGCGAAATGAAGCAACAACTCACAGGTCTGCCAGTACTCATTGAGGATGTGAGGATCATCAAGGATGAGTTGACCGCACTGAAAATGTCCTGTGAATTCAATAGCGAAAACAACAAAGAGTTTGGTGTAAGGCTATCAAAGGCTGAGCAAATTAGCAGTGAGATTTCGACATTGCATAACTCCTTAGCCGCCACGACAAATGAACTCGCCCCAATCAAGCGTATGTTTGAAACGAATGAAGTGTTCAAGGCTTAATAATGTGGAAGTAAAAAGAATTCCCGAGAAGAAAACTGAAAATCTTTTTGCTATTCTTCGCAGTCTTGGTTTTGCAGTCGGTTACGAAGTTCCGAAGAGCCAGATCGATTACGTAGCTAGAGGGCCGACATTCAATCCTAAAGAAAAATCAATCATAGTTAGCTTCAATAATCGTTATGTAAAAGAGAATTTCTTGGCGGCCGCGCGAGCTAGGAAAACATTAAGTTTATTAAAGTTATGAAGGCATCACCCAGCGGATCTATGCGAACGATCATTTGACCCCAGCCTCGAAGCAGTTGCTTACCAGGGCAAAAACCATCGCTAAAGAAAAAAAAAATCCAGTATGTATGGGTGAAATACGGCAAAATTCATGTTAGGAAGAACGATACGACGAACTCGTTTATTATTTTGAGTGAGCGTGATTGAAACAAAATTACATAGACCGTAGTCTACTAATATTCAATTCACTCATATAAAATATTGCATTGCATCTTTCTCGTACCCACTAATTATTTAATTATTTCCTTGTTCGCTTCCACGTATTTGGATCGAAACTATGTCAGTTTACGCACTCCATTATCTTATTGACTGCTCGATGTTACAAACTATGTAGGTAAGCCTCGAGGCCCACTATTATTCATTGATTATAATTTATTATCTACCTGCGTTACTCTAATAGCTGAGTCTAATACTATACCTAGCTGCTTAAATTACCTGGGTTCCAGCGTCAGCACTGGTGATGTAATCTGTAATGAATTTGCTTCGTTTTTCAGTTCTACATTTTTAGATACTCCCACAGGTACAACTAGTGGACAAGCTTATGGTCTGCAAGAATTGAGTTCATCCTGTGCTGATGTTTCGTCTATCATAGTCAACATCGACGAGGTTGTCAAACTGCTTCAAACTTTGGATCCACCGAAGTCAGCTGGACCTGATGAAATACCATCAGTATTTTTAATGAATTGTGCTGAAACTATAGCTGTACCTATTGTCATCCTTTTTAAACTATCACATGGCTTGATACCCTGCATTTGAAAGCGCGCTTTTATCACTCCAGTGCACAAAAGGGGTTTAAAACTGAGGTTGTTAATTATCGCCCAATCTTAAAGCTCTGCATCATTTCAAAAGTCTTAGAGAAGTCATTATACAATCAACTTTATCCTGCTCTAAAACACTCTTTCAGTCAATATCAGCATGGATTTCTTAGAGGGCGCTCAACTTCATCCAATCTAATATTACTCAATAAAGCCATAACTGAAGCCATGGCCTCGGAGGCACAACTAGGCGTTATTTATACCGACTATAGTAAGGCCTTCGATAGAATATCGCATGACATCCTCTTGTGCAAACTTTTTATGTTTGGTATTAGTGGTGACCTGCTGCGATGGTTCGCTTCATACATCGGGAATCGCTCGCAAGCAGTTGTAATCCAAAATTACTTTTCTTCTTGGATACCTATTCCGAGTGGTGTCCCCCAGGGATTACTGCTTGGACCCTTGCTTTTCCTAATATTTGTCAATGATATCGATTGCGTCTTTGAAACTTCCAGCTTGTTATGTTTTGCTGACGACATGAAAATCTTCGCTACCATTAAAACAGTCGCTGATGCTGATGCACTCCAGGCTGACATGGTTAGACTTGAACACTATTGCGCTATTAATAAATTGGATCTCAATGCTTCTAAATGTAGTTTTGTTAGTTTTAGTCGTAAAAAGAACCCCATTCTATTTGATTACCGCCTCAAGGGGTAAGTGTTTGCATGGGCGTGGTGTGATCCGCGATTTAGGAGTATTTCACAACTCTAAATTGCTCTTTTATTCTCACATAAACAATATAGTTACCAAACTATATAGAGCACTTGGTTTTATCCTGCGCACATCTAATGACTTCAAGCACGTTAAGAGCCTTAAGATATTATACTGTACTTTTGTTCGGAGCTATTTGGAATATGCGTCTCAGGTCTGGAATCCTATACGTCACTTACATATCACGAATTCAGAATATCCAAATTTTTTTTTGCGTCACTTAATCTATCGCACAAAAGATGGCTTCAATTCTGATAGGTACGAGTATATCTGCGGAAAACATCACCTCCTTCCACTAAAAAAACGTCGCGAAATAGCCGATATTTTATATCTCTTGAAAATTGCCTCCAATAAAAATGACTGCCCTCAGCTTTTAGGGCTGCTGTCCTTGAACGCACCGGCTAGATGTCTTCGTTTAATAAATACATTCTATATTCCTGTTGTATCGAGCAATTACAGACGTAATTCTTTTCTATGGCGTGGGCGCAATAATTTCAATATTATCTGCAAAGATCTTGATTTAGATCTATTTAATACCGATTTTGTAAAGGCAAGGCCCTTGTTAACTGGGAAATTCCTGTTTGAATGACCAATTTGTGAATTTAAGGTTTACAGGGGTGAATCTTTAACGATACAATCTTGTTAATTTAAGTATAATTTGTAATTTATAATTAAGTAGGTAGTTAAAATTCTATAGTAGGTACGCTGATATGTGATGTGCTACGAAGGTATTGCTACTGTTGTGGCGTTGGACTAGGTAATTTTAAAATTTTATCACTCTCTAATTGGCTTCCTGTTTTTATTAACGTTTACTATGAGAATTGTGTAGCTGTTGGTTTTCCTAAGATAATAAAAATTAAATAGGGTATTAAATGACTACTTCTGCGGGTGAAGAATCGAAATGCTAGTAGGAAGTAGGGCTGAGGTAAAGATCTCTGAAATAGGCTCTCCACAGGTTTCGGCCTAGGGCCGATCTTGTGGAACATTCTAATGGACGATTTATTGAAGCTATCGTTCTAAGCCAAAGCAATAATCATGACCTACGCTGACGACCTGACGGTTCTGACCAAGGTGACCTCCGCGAACGTGCTAGCGCAAGTTGTTGAATGGATGCCCGTGATCGACAAGTTTTCCTGTGCGAAGTCACAGATGATGACAATTAGAGAAAAGCTCCAAAGGCCGCTTATGATTAAGTTCCACGGCGAATCTATCAGTACTGTCATGGCGGCTACAGTGCTGGGAGTGTTTCAAACAGCAATCTTTCATTCGCCCAACATGCGACCGTCATCAGAGAGAGAGAGAGAGCGAGAGAGAGATCTGATCCTGCTGATAAAGACTTTACGAGCTACGAGGTCCTCGCGCTCCCAATTATGACTGGGATGCTTTCGGCTGACACTGAGGTTATCCGTGCGGGCAGTATAGACAAGGCGAGATTATACTTGACGAAGACTGATCTAGGGACTAAGACATTGGGAAACTCGACTAAGAGTGATATTGGGAGGACGTAGTGCGACAATGCTAAGATGGCAGACAGAGTCGAACGACCGAGAGTTCTATCAATACTTCCTAGACGTGATAGTGAGACTCGGCTCAGACTGGGTCTCACGAGACTATGGAACCTAGCAGTTGTTGACGGAGCATGACTGTTTCTGCAAGAGGCCGCTTGGAGTTCATCATACAGAGGACATGACCACAAAATGTGATGCGAGTCCTCATGAACACATAAAAGGGACAAAAAAAAACTTGAAGGTAAGTAAAGAATTGCCGGATGTCTCTAATCCAAGAAAGAGGAGCGCGCAGTATCTCCAAAATTCGGCCTTTATAACCGCAAGGTTGGTAGGTGGCGGTATGTTGCGCCTGTTCACGTTCTGGACAGTAGTGGCCAGAGCATTTTAGATTACAATAAACTATTTATATTTATTATAAAGGCACATTATTTAAATATAGACAGAAACATAAAAATATAGTTGCTTAAAAATATGCCTTTAGACTTTGCAAAATGTTTCCCTATTGTGGAGCTCGTCGTGAGTGATAGTGCGAAGGTCACCGCCTTCCTTTAAGATTACAGAAACAACTAAGCTGAAATGTGGTTCATTGACGTGCACCTGATGGAAGAGACGGGCATGCCAAATGTCTGAATGAAGAGGGCCAGTTTGTGCGCTCCGAGGCCACGCAGCCCCGCTTCGACGAGTGGTGGCCGCGCCGAGCGCACCAAATGCAAACGCAGCCAGTCAGGCAACAACAGCGCCTCTTCCGCCGAACCCGCCAGGAAAGCCGCCGGCGCCAGCCGTCCCACCCACACGCCGGTCAACCAGAGATACATCTCGCCACTCGCGTCATCTGTGTGCACAATTGTATTTCTCATGATACCACGCCATCCATGCAAAGCGCAATTAAGTGCTATAAATGTTATAACATAATTTAAAATAATAAAATAGTGAGTTATGTCAAATACGAATTACTTCAAATCCAAACTGATATTATAAACGTAAAATGTATTATTTTATTATATTATATTATATTATATTATTATAAACGTAAAATGTTATTGTCCTTCCTCATGTAACTTCAGGAAGAAATGAAACAACGTGATTTTTACAGAAGTTTGTTGATGCGACGGAGAGTAATATAAGTTACTGTCTAACCTGGTCGAAGGTTCCCATGGGATACAAAACTAAATTTTTATCAGGCCATAACGACGCGCAGCAAGTACATGATTACTTACATAGATATAGCAGAAGGGACAAAGTGTAACATAGCTCCTATCCACTTGTCTGACTAATTGGGCGAGTACTTAGAGACCCTAACTGCGAAACCAAATGTCACGGGTTCGATTACCGCCCGGAACAAATATTTGTGTAAATGAACATGTCTGTTTGTTACGGGTCTGGGTGCAAGTATGCATATCATTTGTAGGTATATCAGTATGTATTTAAGTATGCCTGGATAATACAAGTTTTGTTTAGTATGTTTCTAGATGGCGCTGTGTGGGATGTCCCAGGCTTTATTATTATGTGTATTTTTTGATCATGTCAAGGTCAGAGGTCAAAAACTTTCTGTATCAGACCCTCATGATGAGCTGATATCGCGATACATGTTATTTTAGATATTGATCATGGCTATGGCTACTAACTTCTTACACTTGACCCTTTAAACAAAATGTTACATAAATGTACTTTTGTGTTAATAATGACAAAAAAGTGTTTTTAACAGACAATTTTAACAAACATTTAAGATTTTTTTGTCCAGCTTTATTATTTTTTAATATTAACCAATTTATCAACGTAGTCCTGTTGAAAAGTTAACTTAAAAAAATAAAGAGGGAGAAGAAGCATGATTTGTCTTTTCGAGGTCTGTAGTTAAAATCATCGAATTTTTTGCTAGTGATTTGCAAACACAATGAAAATTGGTTAAAAAGTCACTATGACTGTAAATAATTTAATTTTCTCGGTTATGATTTTATTTACTGTTTATGTATGTATAAACCACTTGCATAAACAAATCTCTTGGATCGGATGGACCATTTCAACAATTACATAATTATAACAAAAATTATACCAAATCGCTGGAAATTATTACCTACTGTTAACAATAATTTTTTTTTTACAACAATATGGATAGGTATAAAATCAAAGCAAGTAAATAGCCTATTCCTAAAATATATACCTAGAGGCCAATTCTCGTTTTATTGGACAATTTTAGCATGAGAATTGTCAAAAGACTATTTGTCAAACGAAATTTTGTGACAATTGTTGTGTGAGCTGCAAATTCTATATTCTCAAGGCCCTACGGAAATATTGTCACATGAAAATTAAATGTCCTTTGAAATATGATTGACTAAGATTGAATCACGTGTTTAGTTTATGGTTTAGTAGATGGTAGCCAATGGCAGCAATGGCAGGGTTTCCCTAATGTTCCGCTTAGGAATAAACTATATAGCAATTAGATAACAAATGTTTGTCTTTCGGTTATGTTGAATTATTTAAGATTTAATATAATTTTTTTGGCCTATTGGAAAACAAATTAGATGTAAATGATTTGAACATTTATAAGTAATTTTTTCTAAAAAGTTTCATTAATTTGTATGTTGGTTATATGTAGGTATGTTGGCTTCCGACTTTAGTACATAACTATCACTGACTCCGTACCTCGGACAGCACGTTAAGCAAACGGTCCCAGTTGCTGTAAAGTTACAATCCGCCAACCCACATTGGAGCAGCGTGGTGGATTTAAGCTCCAAGCTTCCTCATCTTGAGGGGAGGCTTAAGCACCTGCTGTGGGGTATAAAAAAGGGCTGAAGGCAAAATGGATGGATGTTGGTTACCTATTGAAATAACTCAAATAACAAAATTGTAAATTCACCACACTACTCCACTGCGGGTTGGGGATTGTAACGACCGCCATCTATTGACAGCGCCCAGGACCGACTGCTTAACGTGCTCTCCGAGGCATGGACTCAGTGATAGTTATGTACTTAAGTCAGAAAAACTCATTGGTACACGCCCGGATTCGAACCATGGCCCTATGGCCTTATATAAATTTGAGACAGGTTCGTTGCGCTCTGGGCAATTACGACTTGGTTCTATTCCATTCTATAGATTATACAGCTTATTACATCTTTTCAGTTAATTATTTTATATGACTACTTTTTTAAGGAATAACCTATGATGTGCCTCAGAGAATACATTAAGCCGCCGCCCGGTTGCCCACTACATTTATTGATGACAATCGTTGAAATCTACCAATCCGCACTGGAGCAGCATGGTGGATTAAGATCCAAGTGCTCCAAGATTGAGTTCAAGTCCAAGCTAAGCCCCTGCAGTGGGGTATTAACGGGTTGATGGTATGGTTATCTATAGTGTGGGTCACTCACTACTGGGCTTTGTCCTTTTAACGTACAGTTCAGTACTTTGTGACACTAGCTTTTTGTATACGCGAGATGTAAAATGTTATCATGTTTCCCTTCACACCAACTCTACTCACAGACGCTGGGCCCATAACAGAGTAGCTTGACAGCCGCGTGTGCGATCAGCACGTGCATGGTGCAGCGCCGACCATCGGGCCACTGTAGCTCCACGCGTTCCGGTGCCGCGCCCGTTTCGCTGTCAGGTGCCATCGCCTCTGCTTCGTCCGATTCTCCGCCCGCGCGCGCATCGTGCACGTACGTATAAAAAATGGTGGTGAGCGCGTGGAGCGTGCGTTGCGGGTCGTGCGTCCCGGCGGAGGTTAAACACGAAGGTGTATCGCGCAGTTCAGGCGGTGGTAGCGCGCTACTCACCACCGAGACGCGTTCCATGAGCACCTGACTTAGGTCCAGCGCGATATCGGCCAGCTGAGCGCGTTCGCCGGTCGACACGCGATGCGCCAGCCACTCTATGTAGGCTGCGAGGGCGCGAGGTGAGCATTCTACGAGGCAAGCGGCGCGCACACGGCACAGCGCCTCTTCGCGAACCGCCACCCACTGGCGCGCCTCTGTGAGCAGTCCCAGCCACTCACCGGGACCGACTTGAGCGTTCCAGTCGATCTCGGCATTGTCGGTGACGGATGGTGCTAATACAAGTTTCAAGCCACGATTGGCGTGCGCGCGCACGGCCGCGTGATGGTGTGCGAGTCGTTGCATATAGTAGTGTAGCACGGCGCGTGCTCCCTCTTCACTGTCATGCAGAGTACGGCGCAGGTGCGCGGCCAGTTCGGGCGCTTTACCAGCCGCTTCACCCGCACCGCCGGCTGCCAAAAACTCGCATAGACACTGCACGGGCAGAACACTTAACTCGAGTTGTGACTGTTGGAGGAGTCGGTGCAACCACGGCATGGCACGCCGCGTGCCGTGTCGCTCAACTACGTCCAGCAGTAGCGCCGGTTGTCGGCACAGCAAGCGGCCGAGACGCAGGGCACCACTCAGCTGCTGCAGCGCCTCGCAGACGGCAAGGGGCGGCCGACGCGCAGGACCGGTCGGCTCGAGCGCCGTTAGCTGTGATAGCAGCCGCGACGTGTGCTCAGTGATTGGCAGCTTCGCGTTACTGGCCGCCGCTAGGTGCGTCTCCAGCTGTAAGATGGTGGCACGTTCCGCTTCAGCGTCGGCGCCTCCGGCCGCCGGTACGCTTTCAGGGTTGAACTCACTGTAAATTGTGAGCTGCCATCAGTGGCGGAAAAGGCAGGAGGTACGGCGGCCTGTCACGTTACAAGAGCAGAAAGAGTAGATCTCACGGTTTGTGGCATAAGAGACGAAATATAAAGAAAAAAGACATTTGTTCAGTCATTTACTATGGATTTTGGATACACAAAATTTCAACAGTGATTTGTTTACCTATAATTTATTTTATTTTTATTTATTCAGGAAAACAACAGTCGTATACAAAATAATTTTCTTAATACTAGTTACAAATAGACCCAGAGTTCCATAAATTGATATAAATGCTACAAAAGATCGGCATTTAGTGAAGGAGATAAAGATTATAATAATAATACATGGGACTTCCCACAAAGCGTCATCTAGTCCCAAAGTAAGCAAGTATTACGCTTGTGTTATGGGTTACTATAGACAACTGATATACATACTTAAATATTCTTTATAATATATACATATATAAATATTTTTGCAAAGACACCACACACATATAACAACCAAGATCCGGTACCAGTATCAATATTCGTCATATAAATACTGACCCGACCTGGGTTTCGAACCCGGGACCTCCAGCTTCGTAGGCAGGGTCGCTACCCACTAGGCTAAGCGGTCGTCGATTAAGATTAAGGTCAGTTTATTGTTTTTCTGTCGAATAGGTGGACCACGGATAAATTATTTATGTTAATTATATAGGAAATTCTAGGTCTATGTTAGGTTCTTTTTGTATGAACATAGATGCAAATGACTGTTTGTTTCTAAATAAATTTAAAAAAAGAAATAGTAAGATGTGAAATTACTGTACAATACAAACCCAGTTTTTAGGGTTTCGTAGCCAATAAGCCCTTGTTTTTGGATTTTTATAGCCCTTTTAATTATACCCCACTGCAAGGGCTTAGGCCTCCCCTCAACATGAGAGTTTGGAGCTTAAATCCACCACGATGCTCTAATGCGGGTTGGCGGCTAGTGACGATCGCCATCTATTGACAGTAACCGGGACCGACGGCTTAACGTGCTCTCCGAAACACGGAGTCAGTGACAGTTAATGTACTTAAGTCAGAAAAAACTCATTGGTATATGCCCGGATTCGAACCACGACCACTTGGCCTTATAGATTTGAAACAGGTTCGCTGCGACTCGGGCTATCACGACACTATGTTTCTGGATATGTGGAAAAAATTTATGACAGGAGTATATATAACGTAGTTAAGAGGAAAACTATCACAGCTAACTAGACAGTATTATTTAACGAGTAATTGAGTAACTTATAAAATGTACTTAAGTAAAAATTTTGTAAAAATTCCATAGGAAATGCGTTTAGCCAATAAGCGAAAACTAGATGCATTTTATCTTTGTGATGTTATTGTAAAAGATAATTTAAAAAAAAAAAATTATGACGAAAACTTCATTGTATTACTAGGTACTATAAATTTACGCTTTCCTTTGTAGAACTTCACAATCGATACTAAAAGTCAAAGGGTCACTGTAATAAAATAAGTAATAAAAATTGTCTCTGGCTATCAGTGCACTCATGTTATTACTTTTCGGATTAGCCAGAGAGGATCGACCGCCTTCTAAATAACTAACGAAATAGAAATGAAATATATTTATACAATAATTCTTAAATTACATAATAACGATAAATGGTTAAGTTCGATTAACGACGCGCTTGTTTTTATATTGTATGGTGGTATGGAACCCTTCGTGTGCGAGTCCGATTCGCACTTGGCCGGTTTTTTTTACATATATGCCTGTAGTTTATATGAAGTAGTAATCATTACAAAATTTATACGGGATCGTTTTGACACAAAACTGTAATTAAATCTTGTTTATGTTTATAAATAGGGGTGAGAAAATGTTAATATGATTTAGGTATTATATACAAGGTAAGTCAGAATGTTATGCAGGTTTTCAAAAATTTATTATGTGAAAATTATGTGAAATTTATTATATGAGATACACTGTGTGAAAGGTAAACTCTCAAAGTTTAGTTTTCTGAAACTGATTCCGCGTTCGTCCGCAAGATGTCAGCAGGAGAGCAGTTAAAGAAAATGGCGCTGACTGGGGAGCAGAAGTCGTTCTGTGTGCTTGATTACCATGTTAACAACTCCGTGATTACTGTTCAACGACATTTTCGTACCAAATATCAGAGAGACCCGCCAGATGGGAGGTCCATTCGTAAGTGGTACACACAATTTAGGGATGCAGGCTGCATCTGTAAACGAAAATCAACTGGCCGTCCGTCGACTAGTCCCTCGTTCTCCCGATCTAAACCCGTGTGATTTCTTCATGTGGGGTTTTGTAAAGGATCGTGTTTACGTACCACCACTTCCAACAACACTGGATGAACTGCGTGCTCGCATCACAGAAGCCATTGCTGATATCGACCGCGATATGCTGCAGAAAGTTGGGCAGGAGATTGAATATCGGCTTGATGTCTGTCGTGTAACAAAAGGCGCTCACATAGAACACCTGTGATGTGTTTTTTTTTTTTTAAACTACACTAAACTAAACTTTGAGAGTTTACCTTTCACACAGTATATCTCACAATATTATATGTTCCTTATATTCCACATAATAAATTTTTGAAAACCTGCATAACATTTTGACTTACCCTGTATCGTTTATACAACTTATATCTATACTTGTATAACCATAAGTATATATAAAATATAATTTAAATATTCATTTGGACCTAGTATTCAGATATGGTTTATCTTCATCAGAGTTACCTAACTTTCCTCTTGCTCCTCAATCTCTCAAACCATTTGTAATATTGTCGTACAGTCAACCCACGAACCGAATTTTACTTTCAAGCTTTTCATATAAGTACATAAATATTACTACATATAAATGTACAGTTCTCGTTTTTTATAAATTTATTAATAATTATATGAATTTTCGCCTCAAACAAAATTAAAACCATGTGTTCAAAAAGTGAGTGCAGAATTTATTCTGTATTTCTCATGCTGTGTTTGCCTGTTATTGTTCTCGCGCTATACTTTTAAGATGAACTGTAACTATATTAAGTATGTTGTGGTGTAAGAATGTTGGCAGACCTTATAAATAAATAAATTAATAATGAACACTGAACGCGTGAAGCGATGATCTTTGGGCTCTTTATCTTTGAACTGAGCACCATTCCAGCAAGCAATTTCATTGTTTTTCTTGTGCAGTTCAACCAGGTATAGGTCCAGGGTCCAGATATGACATCATTATGGCAAATGTTCAAGCAGTATCATATTATTTGTACGTTACGAATTGACACTAAAACACAAAGAATATTTGAACCTATTTCAATGCCAAAAACTATTACTATCTTTCTGAATATTGTATTACATTACAAAATTTCGAAATTATTTTATTTCCATTCCATCAATGAATATATAAGAAAATAGCTTCTGATGTTTTCCCACCTTGGTACAAATTTAACTTGATAAAACTATTAAAAGAGAAATACAAAAATTATGGAAATAGAGAGGATTACCTTATTTTTTCATTGCTGTGTAAAAGAGCTAAGCTACTTGAAGCAGAACAATACAAATTTTATATTTCTCGTACTGAAGACTTCATCACAGCTAACCCCAAACTTTTCTGGTCTTATGTGAAAATGTCTAAAGGGTCCAACCTCGGCCTACCATCTACTATGAACTATGAAGCCGCTTCAGCTAATAATGGTGATGTCTGTAATCTTTTTGCGCCCTACTTCCAGTCAACATTTCTCTCCCCTAATAATGCGCCCCAATTACCTATAGATAACCACCAATGGATGAACTCCGACACTCTTAACACTTTCAGTTGTACCACCTATCTTTCAGATATAATTATTGATGCTACCTATGTGCTAAGATTGCTTGAAACCTTAGACACCAACAAAGGGGCTGGTACAGACAATATCCCTCCCCTACTTATAAAAATGTGTTCTCAAAGTCTGGCGGAACCTCTATGTGTATTGTTTAATAGATCTATCACTGAAGCCGTTGTCCCTAAACTGTGGAAATCAGGTTTTATTACGCCCGTACATAAAAGTGACAACAAAAGTGATGTTAGGAATTATAGACCCATCTCCAAACTATGTATGCTCGCTAAAGTTTTTGAAAGCATTGTTTATGATCATATTTACTTAGCACTGGCGTCTTCCTTCATACACGAACAACACGGTTTCCTAAGGCGTCGCTCTACGGTCTCTAACTTACTATTATTCAGTGACTATGTTACAGATGACATGGACTCAGGCATACAGGTTGATGCTATATTTACTGATTTCAGTAAAGCATTCGATCGAATTGATCACTCCATATTACTTCAAAAGTTACTGTGCGCAGGGATTGATGGCAGCTTATTAAGATGCCTCACGTCCTATATATATGACCGCATTCAGGCTATTGCGATAAACGGTAACATTTTCTCATGGAATCTGATACCTTCAGGTGTACCACAAGGGTCTTTATTGGGGCCCTTCCTTTTTATTATATTTATAAATGACATAGGTAGCTGCTTTCGTCACTCTGAGTTCTTATTATATGCAGGTGACATGAAAATATTCAAGACTATTGGCTGCGATTACGACACTTTACTTCTGCAAAATGATTTAAAACGATTTGAAGAGTACTGTGACCTGAACAGACCTTGATCTTAATAATTCGAAAATCTTAATGTTTCGAAATGTTATTCCATTACATTTACCCGCAAAATTAATGTAGTACGCACGAATTACTTTTTGAAAGGCTATCTATTGGTCAAAGTTGATTGTCTGAGAGATCTTGGAGTACACGAAGACTCAAAACTAATGTTCGATCAACATATCGATAGTATAATTAAGAAAGCCTATAAAACACTAGGTTTTATTATAAGATGCAGTAAAAGTTTTACCAAAATAAAAACATTAAAAGTTATTTACTGCAGTTATGTGCACAGCATCCTCGAGTATGGTTAAGCGGTATGGAGACCCTTCTATGATAAATATATATCTAGAATTGAAATTATACAAAAAAGATTTTTGCGTTATTTGCAGTATAGAAGTGGGTGCGTTGGTGTCGATTATACGGCTAGCTGTAGAAAGCATAATATTTTACCTCTATATATATGAAGAGACATAGCTGATATGTTACTCCTGTATAAAATTGTTAATAATTTTCATATTGATTCCCTCCCCTTCTTAGTAATATCAACTTTAATACATCGTCCCGAACCCGACGATTGATGCTTTTGCTATCTACTCCCCGCTCCCACACCAACTATTGTAGTGACTCCTAGTCCCTGCTAAATTTAATCTTTTGGTGGAGGCTCACTCCGAAATTTACCTGTTTGCTTCTACTATTGCTGGATTAAGGCGAGAACTAGGATCTGATTTCTTTGAATTCTGCGAATCATAGAACTATCAGAATTACTGTTTGTTTTTGAAGTTGTGGTTTTTATTTGTAATTTTGCTTCTATATTATTTTGTAATTTACTTGTCTATTATATTGTAATTTTACTTCTCTATTATTGTGATTGTACTAGCTATAATTTTATTCCCGTCGTTGCATTGTAAACATATATGTGAAAACAACTTAATGGCTTTACAGAAATTTAGTACTTGTTCTATATATTAGTGTTATATAAGCTGTGTGTTTTCCTAAATAAATAAAATAAAAAAATCAATCTTTTCCGCCCTGATAGCTGTCATGTCCACCCATTAATTCTCATTGTTCCCAATGGAAGTTTTTTTATATAAATAATGACACCAGCTGGCGGATGGTCGTTCCAGTCCTAAACATTGATGTAAAACGCCAAATTCAGTACAAAAACAATATAATTTCAATATTACTTTTCTTTTGTAGGTGCTTTAATAATCCCGTATAAAAATGCCAGGAACATATTGTTGTCGTACTTTGCGGCGAAAATGGTTGGCTGCTATAACGCCGGCACCAGACACGTAATTAAATGTTTGGGATAACTTTTCTCAAACTTTGCGCACATATTTGATGCATTTGTGCGCCTGCTAGACTTACTTTGCAACTAAATGCTCTACATTCATCGCAAAGATAGCCGAGTCTATCGACGTGACACTATGTCGCGATTTCTTTGCTTCGTAGTGTGTAACTATGTGTACTTGTAACTTTTACTATTTTTAACTTCTTTTGTGCTGTCACGTGATAATGAATGTTTTTTTTTTCTACTCTACATCTATAAGTGAGAACTTGTTATTGGCCTTTTGTAGCTATTATGTCTTTCAATAAGTTAATTGTGCTGTTGGTTTTTCATACAAACAAAATAAAATAAATTAAAACAGAGCCAAGGAATTTGTGAACGCGATTAGATTTTAATATGACTTTTCATAATATTAGTTGATTACTTATATTAACTTTGCCCCAGTGTGGCACGATACGCAAAGTTTGAGCATTGAACCCCTTAAAATGGAAAAAAAACGAACGAAAAAAGAAAAAAAACTCTCGTGCCACATCACACTTCCAAACTTGTAGGTATTTGTGTATTTGACATTGAAGTAGGTATTTGAAGCTAAGTCTGGCGCCGGCTTAAGACGCGATAAATGGCATCCTTCTGAATATTTTTTTGCGTGTTCTGATAATTTTAAAGCTGATGATTACATGCAAGGTAACGACACGAGGAATATTTGCCTCTCTTTTACGCAACTCCAGTTTCAATGCCGAAACGAACCACGTGTCGTTAGTTTTTTTTCGGATTTCTCCATGACTCTCGCTTAAAGTGTTTACTTAACACAATGAAAGTATTTTCACCTTTCATACCTACGTAAAGTTAGAGAAATTAAAACAAAATAATCTCCCGACAGGACCGGGCTTGGCTATGCTGCCATCTAGTGTATGCTTGTGAAACGGTCGAAAAAAACTCCCAATTTAAGTTCAAAAAATCATAAACTAAGTCATACTACAGAGGTCGATCAGTGGATATGCGGACATGAAACTTCGTAGTAAATAAGGAGAAGAAAAGTAGGAACACAACAGGAGTAGTGTAACAGGCCCAACTGTGGTACTCACTTGGTGATACACATTTCAATGAGTGCTGTGAGGGTGGGGTACTTGTGGTAGGCGTTTTCGGCAAAAGAATGCGGGTTGTGCGCCGCCAGCATAACGAGTACGAGCCATGCGCGCCAGTACAACGAGGTGATGGCCAGCGTGGGCGCCGTGTACCCCAGCGGCAGCGTGATGTTGTCTGGGTGGTGGTACTGACATAGCTGGAAGATGTACTCAGGCAGCTCGGGTTTGTCTACGGGGAGCGGATTTTCTTCGGGCGGCAATGCACAAGCGCGCCTCACCAACTGTTCCACAAGCTCAAACGCTTCGCCAGGACCCACAGGCAGCTCCTGCGGCAGAGGAAAGTCGGCGTGGTCGATTTGCGAGAGGCGGGTGGCTGAAGGTCAGAGCCGCACCTTGGACAGCCCGATGAAGATGAGCCGCAACAGTGTATTCTGTGGCAGGGGCACTTCGCAGCAAGAACGGTGTAGGGCAGCGCGCTCCGACTCAGGTGGCCAGTTGTCTGCCTTGCTATACGTTTCGGCCGACTCCAAGAACAGGATCTGCAGGTATGGAAGGTGCACGGTGTCAAATACGCGTTAAGTGTTTGTGCGTTAAAATACGCGTAAAAAGAATATTTGCATCATAATTTAGAAATGTGTTGTCCTTAGCGATGCGATGGCACGCGACATTATTATGGGAAATCGTCAAGCGATGCCGCACATGTTCCCGCTGCACGCGTAGTGTGCAGTAGGTGCTGTTCGTGCACATCGCCCTGGTTCGCGCCATTTATCATCGTCTGATTCTGGTAAAATTGGACATGAAGTATACCCGAATTTGATTTTAATTAAAATTTAGTTTTAAGTCTTTGTTTTTCTATAACTCTATAAAACTATATAGGATGGCAATGAGTGTTCGAAAAAACCGGCCAAGTGCGAATCGGACTCGCACACGAAGGGTTCCGTACCACCATACAATATATAAACACAAGCGCGTCGTTAATCGTACTTTACCATTTATCGTTATTATTATGTAATTTAAGAATTATTGTATAAATATATTTCTTTTTTATTTCGTTAGTTATTTAGAAGGCGGTCGATCCTCTCTGGTTAATCCGAAAAGTAATAACATGAGTGCACTGATAGCTAGAGACAATTTTTATTACTTATTTTATTACAGTGAACCTTTGACTTTTAGTATCGATTGTGAAGAGAATAAGTTCTGCAAAAGAAAGCGTAAATTTATAGTACCTAGTAAAACAATGAAGTTTTCATCACAAAATGTTTTTTTTTTAATTATCTTTTACAATAACATCACAAAGATAAAATGCATCTAGTTTTCGCTTATTGGCTAAACGCTATCTATCATTTTCTATGGAATTTTCACAAAATTTTTACCTATAAAAGTACATTTTATAAGTTAATCTATTACTCGTTAAATAATACTGTCTAGTTAGCTGTGACAGTTTTCCTCTTAACTACGTTATACATACTCCTGTCATAAATTTTTTCCACATATCCACATGACACATGATTCTAACGAAAATTAGGACTTTAGGAGTGCATATCTCAACAACTGTTGACTTAAATAAAAAAAATTGTTTGAAACCTTGATACCATTTTTTAAGACTAATCGTTTGATACCTCTCGCGTTAATATACGATGAATTTTTTTTCCTACTTCAGTTACATGATGACCTATCCTAAAAAAAAATGTTTTTTAATTTCACTACGTCGTTGTGTAGCGGTTCATAGATTACACCTACCTTCCAAATTTCATGTATATATTGCCAATAGTTTCCGAGACAACCCACAGACAGACAGACAGACAGACGGATGGACGGACATGGCGAAACTATATGGGTTCCTTTTTTGCCATTTGGCTACGGAACCCTAAAACAAGAATATCCCGCTGCCATCTCTATAAGTTTCTTTCCTTCTTCGGTTGAAAATTCAACTTTATGTTCGACAAAATGAATTTGATGCACGTCTAATAAGCGACGCCGCTACTGCCCCGACAGAGTGGTACTGCGGCGCGACGGTGCATTGTAGCTCGTCGCAACGCATCGCATAGTTTTTCCGAAATTTATTTTTATCGCGTCGCGTCGTGAGACGGTAGACTAGTTTAAGGCTGAATTCCGATTTTTTATTTTACATTTTTATTTGTTAGAGACAAACAGTCTTTTACTTTTTAGGACAGATGGTCGCACGATTGGATTACGTGCATGTACAAAATATATGATATATCCATAAGGCGCTCATATGGTCGCGCGCTCGCACGACCTTCTCAAGCTTGTACTCGAGAAATATCACGAAATTAACGTATATTATGTTCGTACTTTATTTCATTTTTGTCTGTCTCTGTCTTAATTTTGTGAAAAGAGAGTGAAATTCATGGCAATTGAGATAATTTTTTAAAATATTTTTTTAAAATTTTATTTTACTTTATTTGGAATACGAACAGCATTTTTACATTTAGTTATACCACAATATAATATGACCAAATATAATAATAATATTCTTTATTGCACACCAAAATCCTTAGAAAAAGAATAAATAACTTATCTCTTATAACTTAGAGATACATCGAATTACATTAATTATATCATAGTAACCGATAATCGTAGTACGCAGACACGAATGCCCTGTTATATACCTTGTGTAGCGCGTGCTGGAAGTCGTGACGCGACGGTCGGTAAAGCGGTGCGGCCGTGTCGAGCAGCCAGCCGGCGGCTGCACCCTGCACACAGCAAACCTGGTGTTTGTAGTCGGGGAGGTGACGCGCGTGAGAAGCACTTAGTAGGCAGCATAGGCAGAGCAGGTCGGCGATGGCGGCGAAAGCTCGCTCGCGCACTTCAGGCGCGACAGCGGCCGGCTCGTATGGCGGGCGGTCGGCGAGCGCTCGTGCCAAGGGCACAAGTGCGGCTGCAGCAGCGGCAGCGGCCGCGGCATCTGGGCGCGCTGCTGCGGCGCGTACGCATTCACGTGTTAGCGTACGCAACGGTCGCAGATACTCTTCGGGGCGCAGCAGCAGCTCATGGTAGGTGTCGGCCATGGCATGAGGCACGGCCTGTGGTTGTGCGTGCACCAGCGCGGCCAGTACGGCCATGTTGTTCGGGCTACGCACGTTGGACAGCTCGTTATAGACGGTGTGCGTGACCACGCCGCGTAGCAGTGCGCCACTCTCCGCCACCGTTTCTCGAAGGCACGAAATATAAGCGCCAAGTAACGGTTTCGTTTTCAGCCGCATACGTGCGAGCTGCGCCAATACTTCGTGGTCGCGCGCGCTCGCCTCCAGGTTGCAACACACATGCGCTAATAGCTCTTGTGCCGCACGCCACAGCTTTCCCGAGTGTAGCCACGCCTCGAGGCGAGACGCTGCGATCACGCGAATCTGGAACAATACCATCTTTTAGAGCGATTGCATACGCATCAGCAGCTTTAAAGGGGTTAACGGGGCACCTCTGGAAAGCCGCACGTGGCCGACAGTAACTTGAGAAAACCTTTCCCAATAGCGTCGGGAGCTGCGCGCCTTTGCAGCTGCTCCTTGATCGCCTCCAGCACGAGCGCCTCGACCGCGTCGCGGCTGGTCGCATACCGTGGGAAGACTGAGTATTCGAGATCGGTACTGTCAGCATCGTCATCCGGAGTGCGCAACGGTGAGCCGGCGCCCACGGGCGAGGCGGTGCCGGCGCCGGGCGCAGTTGGATGCGGGCCTACTTCGGCTGGCAGTAAGTGTGGCGGGGGAGCGCGTGTCGCGAATGCCGTGGCTACATTATCCACAAGGCCGCGACACCACGCCGACTCAACCCAGGCGCGCTCGTTTAACGCGTCTTCGAGGTAGGCGCGCAAAAGTGTCTCGGGCCAAGCAGGTGAATCGCGGTGCGCAGCATAAAGCAGAGCGCACGCGACTGCGGCAGCGGCGGGTTGTGGGCCGCTTTTGCCCTTGTATGAAGTGGTGGGGTCACGGCGCAACAGCGCACACATAGCCCCTGCCACAGCCTCGTGGGCGAACATCTTGGGGCGTAGTTTGGCCAAGAAAAGCAGCGCCATGCACAAAGCCGGCTCAGGCCGCGTACGCTGTGACCGCAGCAGTCGTGCTGCCCCTGTCAGCAGCCCTAGCTGTAACAGTTATATTTAAAAAAATACACATAGTTTTTATTTTGAAACAAAGTCATACAAACAATAAGGCCTTATACGCACTAGCGGTTTGCGGAGCGGTTGGCGCTTGTATGAAACCGCCGGTTCATTACGTATTACAACAATGGTGGCCGGTTTCTGCGGCGGGCGCCGCCACAATTTCCGCTGATCCGCCCCGCCTGTTCAGCTTTGCGTTCAGCGGCGGACGTATAGGATCATTTGAAGTGCCATCGCAGGTTTCTTTGTAATGTAAATATTACATGCTACGTCTATGGTGTGTATTTCAAACTGATAAAACAACCGCGGGAAGACCAGAGGACGGCGGGACAATTTACGCCGCGGAAACCGTCCCGCCATCCGCTGTCTCCAGCGGTTTGCGCTCCGCCACCCGTCCCGCTAGTGCGTATAAGGCCTAAGAGTTGCGTGAAACTGTAAAATAACCTTATGGATATTTTTGATTGTAAAGAAGCAGGAGAAAGAGGTAATGTACTCATCAAGAGTTCTAGAGTTACAAAAAAATTAAATTATTGCGTACATATATTACACACTACCAAGCTCTTGTTAGGTCTCAATTAGAGTATGTATGCATCAACTATTTGGAACCCTTTCTAAGAAGTGTATAAAGGTAATCTCTGGAATCTATTCAGTGTTTTACAAAAATGTTATTCTATCGATTAAGGTTTAAACAACAACCGTAACATGATCGACTAATACAATTGAAAATATGCTGCCACTCGAGGATAGAAAAGTTTTTCTTGATGCAATGACTCCAAGAAACATTTTTACTTCGGAGTTTGACTGTCGCGATCTACTTTCACAAATAAATTTTCGTATTCCGCGTTTTACGTCTAGATCATCGCATGTATTCTCCCTGCCAACATGTAGAACTAATTCGAGACTAAGGGCTCCTCTCTATAGAATGTGCAAAGATTTCGATGGTAATTTTAACAATATGGATTTGTACAATACCAACAAGGAGTCGTTTAAGCGTGAGATAAAAAGGCAATTAAGTGTGTATAATTATTATTTCTACAGCTTCATTTGTATGGTGCACGTTTGCTTTAGTTTCATTCTTTTTAATTCTAAATTTGATTTTACAGTGACAAAGAATGAGAGCCACCTTCCATACTACGTTTGCCTTGTCAAAATGGTGCAATGGTTTGTGAAGGCGATGGACGAACTGATGCGTATGAAAAACTTGGTTCTTAAGTAGAAATAATATAATTATAATAACAATATATAATGTGGGTTTTTATAGATATTTGTAAAAACAAATTAAAATATAATCTTCTTCTGCCTACATAAAACAAAAACGGTACTCAAATAATACTGATACTATATTGCATTGATTGAATCTGTGATTGATTGCACATATGTCTGTATCAGCGTATCATTCATTGTTGACGTCAATCAACCATGAATGTAACGACATGACAACTTTTTTTTTCCCCCATGGTTCCAGAAGCAAAGGCATATAATTAACTGAATGCACTTAAATGTTTACAAAAATATCAAAGAAACCCCACTGTACAAATCAAAATTGTAATTGTATTATTTAATGATACAATTTATATAAAAAATTTACCAAAAACTAAGCATCGCCGTGATAACCCCTTTTATACTTGATTTTACTAGGCAGATTTGGAGACAGCCATTTTTTTTTAGTTTTAACTACAGATTCGTGATCGTAGACCACGCGTACCCTTAGATATCGATTTTCAAAGCAATCAGTCCAAAAACATAAAAGTTTAAAATGGCAGTAATTTTTTTAGTTTTAACCACAGATTCGTGATTGGAGACCATGCGGACCCTTAGATATCAATTTTGAAAGCCGACACTCCAAAAACAAAAAAGTTTAAAATGGTAACCATTCTTTTTCAATATTGACTACAGATTCCTCATGGGAGACCACGTGAACCCATAATTATCGATGTTGAAAGCAATCGATCCAGAAACAAAAAAGTTTCAAATGGCAGCCAATTTTTTTAGTTCTCACTAAAGATTAGTGATCGGACCAATATAGACTCTTAGAAATTGATTTTGCAAGCACTCGGTCTAGAATCAAAAATAGTAAAATTTCACGAAATGGGAAATGAAAGTCACCTCATTCAATGGGAACTCTGCTTTGCTACATATCACACACAAAATGCACTCATATTGCAAAACTCATCATAGGATAACTGTGGCACAGTATAGTATTGTCTAATATATATAATTCATATATAATAATATAATATTTTTTTATGAAACTTTAAGACACACACACATTTTTAAATAAATAAAATAAACATCCTAACCCATAAACACAAGCTTTACTTAGTTTAGGACTAGATGGCGCTGTGTGGGATGTGTCAGGTATTATTATTATTATCTAAAATAAAGTAACATTTATAAAGCTGACATAAAAGAAAACTAATTCTTCAATAAATCAAATTAATAATGATCAAGACTAATTAGTTGCTGGTAATACCGCCAAGTATGTGTGCGTGGTGCACATGCGTGTGTAGTAGTAAGCAAGTTATCTAGTAAAACCTATCTTCACTTTTTGTAATTACGTCCTTAATACAACATTTTATTATATACTAATCTTCTTATGAAACAAACAAACAAATTGTTCACAAATCGAACGAAGCATATTTGTCAAGCAAATTTATGCATAATAAAGTATCTCTGCCTCAGATAATGCTTTGCTTTGAAATAGTTCAAAGAGTGTAGAGAAATCTGATAATGCAAAAAAGTATGTCAACTTTTAGCTTCGCTCACCAAATAAAAATTGGCTTTCGCGATCAGATTGACTATGTATGCAACTGGTCAAAGAGATGCTGCGGAAATAATTATACAAGTTTCGACCATCTCACCTAAACGGGTTACACGCTTGAAGAAACATTTTACTCAGGAGGATAAAATGCCTAGAAAAATGTCTTTGGTTCAGGGGCTCGCACTACTTCTTACTTGTATTCAAACTGTGCCATATAATTTTATGATTAGAGAACCGAAAAAGTTTTTCATATGTTAGATATTTGTAAATCAGATACTTAATAAGTATATTTCTTATCCTAAAAAGTATTTCATTTTCTATAAAATCACAACCCTACCTACAAATTGTAATACGAATTGTGTGAAACCTACTATGAACAAACGCGGGGGATTTTGCGACACGCTGTGGGTAAATATTTGACAGCGTTTGACTCACATACAAAGCACATTCATTTACCAAGTGAGCATCAGTATTATTTATTATTACTATTTAAAGTATAGATTACATGCAGAGGGTCTTGTCACTGCTTATTTGTTCTGCATGAATATTATAATTCCAATCAAGCTTTATTGCAGATCAGAACATAGGCACAAGTCGCATCGCAGTAACCAATTTTAGGTGTAGCGGGACGCAGTAGAGCCAGGGGTATATGACTATACCTGCGCAAGAACGCTTAAAGCATTGTCTTCTGATCCACCATAAAGTATGAGGCAAACTATATCTTTACCAGAAAGAGATTTAGCTATATGAGAGCACAGCAGCATGACAGGTCCCTTACCACGTGAACTGGGTCTACCCACACTTCATCTATTTTTCCAGCTGGCTTTCATCACAACTATTATTTTATGATTTCAAATGGAAACAAAATTATGGACCTGTAAAAATTTTATTTCTTTTCAGTGCCTATGACTTTTTCAGGGAATAACTAACAATTTTTTCACATTATAGTTTGCAAGCTTAGGCAGCCTTATAATATTACAAACTACATTTATAAAATAATGTGTATTTGAACCCATTGACTAAAGAATTACATACATGCGTCACTGGCAATTCAAGCACAGCATATCATGATATATTTTAATTAAGTAGCAGGTATGAGTGTCCTTCTGATCATTTAGATATGAACCGGTTCATGTTTGTCCTCATTATTTAAATACATAAGCACATTTTAGTTCTATTTGTAAATTGATCATCTACCACTTTTAGTTTTGGATTGTAAAAGGAGAAACCAGCCTAATACTTAATGTAAATGAAGTTACCAGTTTGTCAGAGTTATGAGTGTCGAGCGCATGTAGGACGCTTGGCACCAGCTCTACAGGTTCCACTTCGAGTGAAGCTGTTGCGGCCGGGGCAGCATTTTCAGCCGGTGAGCCGATGCGCGCGCGCTTGCCACCCGCGCTGCTCGTAACACTAGCATCTCGTTTGCGCTCGCTACCGCCGCTCGTAGATGGCTTGTGCACGGCGCGCTTGTCGGCATCGCGCGAAACCACCACTGTAGATTTGCTGCCCAGAGCGAAGATATCCTGGGGATGTTGTGGCGCCTTACTCTTGGCGCCGCGTCCCCCCGCGGATGTTTTGCCCCTCTCCATGTGAGCAAAATTGCGGTTAATGCTTTTTTACTGATATTCTATCAGCACCTCTAAAACACTGCCAAAATAAAAACAAAAACACATGTCTTGTCTAGACATTACGAGTAACATGCTAGTTATTTTGTGATGCTAGTTAACTATTTCAAAATTTTCACGACATACGACAGAAACGATATTTCGGCAAAAAGATGCTAAGAACGGTCACATTGGTGGTAAATATATTTTTCAATATTTTGACTGTCATATTATAAAAACATTTAGGCAGATTCACCGTGCATTCACCACCGTCAACCACCATTCACACACCAATTCACTCACACTCACAATTCACACTGTTGACTGTTGGTTGTCCTGTGATTCACACATTTCAATCTCAACAGCGTGACCACATTTTTCTAACGATCCTACTAAGATAAACAATAAAATTCTACTAAAATCTACTAAGTTTTTATCATAAAAATACAAATCTATTAGCAAGAAAAAGCAAAACTAAAACGCGTTTTCTGTTCAAAATTATTGCCTAATACGTTTTATAATAATAATAATAATAATATCCGGTACATACCACACAGCGCCATCTAGTCCCAAAGTAAGCAAGTATTAGGCTTGTATTATGGGATACTAGTCAACAGATATATATACTTAAATATTCTTTTTTTAATAATACATACATATACAGATACTTTTACACCCAAACATGGAACAAATAGACATGTTCATGCACACAAATATTTGTCTCGGGCGGGAATCGAACCCGCGACCCTCGGCTCCGCAGTTAGGGTCTCTAACTACTCGGCCAACCAGTCAGTCTATGAGATTGCTGCAGCTTTTTTACGTTTGCAAGGAAAGTTCTTGCAACCTCTGGATGTTGAAACAACTTGCTTAAAACGTCCCTTCAGTGATCCATGACGTGAAATGGTATGTTATGTTCCAATAAAAGCGCAACCGTCCCTATTTCTGCTTACTTCACTGAGTTTAGTTATTTTAAAATATTAGTCGATCTGGATATAAAAAGAAGACTCGTCAGTAGGGACTAGGTACCTACCCTATCACTTAAAAAAAATCATTATAAAAAGTTAGGAAATACGCATACCTGAGTAGTTGCAGAATATCCTGTCAAATGTTTGTGATGTTTTATTGAGTTATTAACTACGTTCTTTTATTGACCCTGATCTGGGAAGTGTTTTAGAATTGCAGGCTTTACAATTAACCCTATAAATTATCTTCATGTGATTTACACAACCACGCTGAAAATAGTGGATTTTTTTCCCATTGACAACAGTATTTTTAAACCTTTGTAGTTATGTAGTTCGTAGTAGTTGGAAGTGACATGTATTGTTCCCCTTGAACACATTTCTGACATTATTAGAAAGTGATAAGATAGTCATAGTTTTGTTCTTTCTTTTCACTTACTAAAATATAAAATGTACACACAAGATCTACAGGGCTAAATTAGTCAAAGGACGGAGAACCCCTAGATAATACACAAAAATGCGAGTTGTCAGTTTCGTATACCCAAATCCTCGAAACTACCAAAATTTACTAAATAATTTTTGCCTACTAGAATTTGTTCATCTAAGCCTCAAATCTACTAAGAAAGTAGAAATCTACTAAATGTGGCCACGCTGAATCACAATTAGTCTGTGATCACCATGGAACTATTATGTACTACGTACAACTGGAAGGAGCTCTCTCTAACATTAGCGTGGTCATACGTCATACGTAAACTGGTGATTAAAAAAAAAGTGCGAAAGGGAAGTAACCGGGTGCCTAACTATCTCTTTCTACACCATTTCTGCGTGGCTAGCATAAAATATACCACTACACTGGGAAAAGTACTATGGTGAATTTAGATTTTATTTTGAGGGAACCGAGGAATAAAAAACTATGCGTCATGATAATTACGATACAGGATCTATAATTTCCGCTGATGCATTATGTTTTCCTCTTCATATTTCTCGTTTTTTATTATGGGGGTCATCCATTGCTCGACTGTTGAACATTTTTCTTATGGTAGGTAATTAGTAGCCTACAAAAGTTACGTAACGGCATTGCTTCGCAATGCATGATCTCACGTCGCGTTCTAATATCACTTCTTCTGAAAGTTCTGAATCCATTTTGATGATTTTTGTATTTGGTCACTATTTTTCAACATAGGGTAGATACAGTGGAAGAATTATCGAAATCAGCTGGTCTAATACGCCACTATGGCCGTTCCATATCCGAGCTGCTATTTCACGCCGCTGGTTGTACACAGTCGCCGAGCGGAGGTGAAGTCAGAGACGCATATTTTTTCCTCTTCACATTTCTCGTTTTTATTATGGGGGTCATCCATTGCTCGACTATTGATGAACACTTTTTTTTAGGGTAGGTAATTCACTAATTAGGCCACTGCCTATAAAGGTTACATAATAGCATTGCGAAGCAATGCCATGATTGCTCACATCGCGTTCTAATATCACTTTTCAAAATATTTTGACTTAATTCAATAAGACTTTATACACGTTTGGCCGTTAATATTTCTGAAAGTTCTGAATCGATTTTGATAATTTTTGTGTTTAGTCACTATGTTATAACTTAGGGTAGATACTGTGAAAGAATTATCGAAATCAGTTCTTTTAATTTAAAGCTGTAGCAAATCAAAAAAGTCGATTCTTTGTTTTTGCGGAGTTTTTACTAAACAACTTTATTTCTGTTTTCTTTTGCAGTTTTATTTCTATCTATTTTCTTTTCTTTTTAAACATTATTTAGGTACCGTAATTTAGCTTTATTTGGGTATCCGTTAACGCAAAGTTATAGTAGCCCTTGACTAAGCAAGAATTAATAATAAATAAAAAAGAAACGTACCTAAAAAGCATCAACGAAGGATGACAAGCTATTAGCAAAATATTAATATAACACAGGTCTACAAATTTTTTTTTTTCGAATTTTGATTTGATAATATCATCTACTGTTAATGTTTTTTAGTGTGTTGAAACCGAAAATGAGGTCAATTTTTCTCCATAACGTAGGTACAGATTTTGTTCAATCTCGAGTAAGTACAGTAATTATTACAATAAAAGATAACAAAATCGGCTGGTAACTTTGATTTATTTTCATCTTGTTCACAATATCAAATACATAAATACATATTACATACATATTATATATTACATAAATACATAGTACATATTTCCGCTTGTCAGAATAAACGATGACTAATACTTAATCATTATTTTTATAAAACTTTTTGTAACAATGAATATGTTTATTAGATCGTTTTCGTGTAGGAGTGTAATAAATTTGCCTATATTTCCAATATTTATGATGATAAATAAAAGACAGTGATGGCAAAAAAATCAAGAGCTTTCGGAGCGTTGTTAGATACTAAATTTTCTAAAATCGGTTCGTAACTTTATCGGAAAATCGAAAACGGTGAAAAAGTCGAAATTTCCCTATTTTTCGGACAAAAAGTTGATTGTTTCAAAAACGGAAGAATTAATATCGAAAAAATAAAAAACCTTCCGAGACTGGTAGATTGTCTACAAGTTTGAAAAATAAAATTTTAAAAACGTTTGAAAACCCTGACTTGAGCATGTGCCCTTTTCATTTAATGATTATCAGATTAGCTACCCTAGAAAGTAAGATTCGGCCTTATTTCAAGAAGTTATAAAGGTAGACGAAAACACTAGCGTCAAAAAATGCAAGAGCTTGCGTGGCTATGTATGGTAGCACAACGAAAATTGGTCCATAACTTTCTTTGAAAATTTTTAGTCGTACAATTTTGTTCAATTTCCTCCGATAATTGCGAGAAGAGCGAAATCTGTAGATTTTTTTCTAGGAAACTTATTTTTTTAGACCTAAATTATAAATATAAATATATATTTATAGAAATAGATAGTAATACACTATTTTACACTCTATTTTTTGTGACTTCTGGTTTTTAATATATCTTGGTATGCGGATGATAATAGTATTTTTGAAGCTTGTTATGGTATATTTCATATTTGTTAAAATTTTTATTAATATTTAAAACGAAAGTCTTAATTTATGGTTTTATGCTGGCAACTGAAACGAGAATTTGGGGAATTTTGACATTTGTCAAAGTTGAAGTTTTTGACGTCATATTACTAAGGTGTCCATAATGTTTAGATTAGTTAATAATAATACTTTGGTAGTTGCCTTTTGCCCTTTTTTGCCTATGATGTGGCCGAAATAATAGGTTGCCAGATATTTTAATGAATTTGAAAGATGGAATCCTATGTATTGTAAAGAGAAACGTTTTTCGTTAAAGTACGAAAATAATTTAGTTATAATATCTGACGTCATTCTAGTTACAGATCTGACACCATACGGGTAATGAATTTGACGTCATATATGCATTTGTGAGACTTGTGTGTGTGATTTCGATGGGGTATTGAATCTGTCCGTATCTCTAGTGCCAATCGAAAGGAAGGAGGCCATCATATTAATATTTGAGATCCTTAGGTCTCGCACCAACGTTGAATTTTGAGACATTTCGGCCCTAGAAATAATGTTTCGGTACCTAGAGTCTTTTAAATCCATTTTATCCGCCGAATGATTGGGAATTTTTGAGATTGTTGGGTTTTTTCGGGAAAGAAAGGAGCTTGGTTGCCTGTACGAACTTATGTTTTCAAGTTCCCACGTGCGTTCAAGGCGGTGAAGTGCGACAATATAAATGAGAAATATATTTCAAACATATATATCTATAGAATCCTTGACCTTTTTAATAACGTGTTTAGGCTCATTGGGATCGTTTCAACGGATATTTTCTGAGTGATATTTCCTTGTTTGAGAAATAATATCTCAAACAAGGAAATTTTAGATGAAATGAAGGAAAAAATTTGTGAAAAGGAAAAGCTTTTAAAATCGTTACTAGAAGAACATGATCAAAAATGTATGGAACTCAAAAATATCACGAATGAAAATCAAACCCAAAAAAAAAATTATAACCGAAAATCAAAACAAAAATTTGGAATTACAAGAATATATCAACCATAAAAAACTCAATCAAAGTCCAACATTTAATTTAACTCCTGTCAAACCATTGATAAACGAATCAATAAATGAAAATGACAGCTTAGAAGAAAAGTTGAGAAAATTAACTAATGAATGCCCTAGGATTACGTTGCGACTAAATACACCTAGAAAGAAAACATCAAGGATACAAACACTTAAAAAACATATCCCGGAAAAAAAAATCCACAATACCCTTAAAAAACAAAACACATGGAAAAGCAAAAACCTAACCAAGAAATTGAGAAAACAAAAAAAGAAATGCTTAGTACTGCAACGTAAAGTCAACAGAATGGAAAAACAGTTACAAATACTAGAACACAATATAAGAGAGGGGAATAATACATTAAAAAAAACAAACGTCCAGCCACATGTCTTACAGAACAGAGAGATAAGTAATAATATTAAGAACACAACGGTTGCGCAGGAGAAGATTGCTGCTCCCAAAAATGTCATACGCCGCGAGCCCACGTACGAGTTCTCGCTTGCGCCCGCGCCGCGGGCCAATCTGGACTCGAGTAGGGCGCCAGTATTGGTGCCGCCACCGTCGCCTTGTGTCACGCAACTCGTGCGAGATAGTGCCTCCTTCTCCCAACCACAAGCAATTACCAAACAAAATGTAGTGATGTACAGCGATGAAATCGGTAAACATTTTGGTTTACTGATTAACCAGTACACTGAACAAGCGATCATAAATAATTGTATGCCTGGAGCTAGCTATATTGAAATAGTAAATAGAATTATATCGGGGAATTTTAAAGAAAACACTACATTAATTATTTTTATCCGAAGGAGGGGAAATGCGAATAAAAAACGAATTCTTGACTGTTTTTCAAAATTGAATAAATTAACAAACATTTGTAATGTAATTTTGTTTGCATTTCCTTTCAGTAGGAACTTATCTGTAGATGAAAATAATATTAGACATAATTTAAATATGACATTGCACACATTGACATGTCGTCATAATAAATTTCATTTTATTGATACTAATAATTTTATTAGTAAAAATTTTCATTTGACAAAAGAAATGTACTTTCTTTCAAATTATTTTAAACGACAGTTAGCAAAGCTGCTATCTTATAATATTGTTAATTTAGCCAGCTTACTGGCTACTAAAACGACTGCTTCTATTGAGCATAAAAATAATTTTAACATTGAGACATTGGAATCCGTTCCAAATAATAATTTAAATTAGTTAATAAGACAATAGAGAGTAACTCTGGCAACATAATTCTAAGCAAAAAATTTCCAAAACAAATGCCCGCCTGTAATCGTAAATATAACTGTAAAGACAAAAATTGTAAGCTTAACCTGGTGCATCAAAACATTCAGGGCATGCGGAGTAAGGAACTCGAACTGGAATTGTTTTTGAATCAGAATAATATTGATATTTTATGTATTACTGAACATTGGCTCAAAAGTCACCAGTTTATGTTTGGATTCAAAAATCACCAGGTGGCAAGTTCGTTCAGCAGAGTAAAATCAATACACGGTGGCTCTTTAATACTTGCCCGTAACACAATTAAGTGTAAAGAACGTGTTGACGTTGTGAGCCTATCTGTTGAACGAACAATTGAAATAGCCTGTATAGAGCTTGAGCGGCTAATTGTAATAAGCGTATATAGACCCCCAGCCTCATCATATGATTTGTTTGAAAATAAAATGGATGAGGCACTGTTTAAGGTAAGAAATAAAGGCAAGGATGTTATTGTCTGTGGAGATTTCAATATAGATCTACTAGATTCAAATTGTGTACTAAGTAGTAGGCTCAAATCGCTATTTCGATGTTCTGATCTGGTGAACCTCTTTACTGAGCCTACAAGAATTACCGCTACCAGAGCAACATGTATTGATAATATATTTACTAATGCTGAACCTTGTGATAAAGCCATAATTAATAAGTTAACGTCAGATCATTGTGGTCAACTGGCTATTTTTGATTTAGGTGAATTTCAATTTACTAAAAATAAAAAATGTATACCAGTTAATGAGATCCGGCTTGACAATTATAGAAAAAGCATATTAGCGAGTTTACCATACTTAAGACATTATGATGATATTAACGAGTCATATAGTGCATTGTTTGATATCACAAAAAATGTATATGACAATGTGTTTAAATCCAAAACCATACAAATTAATAATTCGTTACGATTCAGTGATTGGGCAACGGCGAAAATCCATGAAGTTAGGCTTAAGTTGTATGAACTTTATGAAGAAAGATCATATAACAAAAGTGATTATTTTATAAATTATGTTCGGAATTATTCAAAAATGTTTAAACGCGCTTGTGCTATAGCTAAAGCAAATCATATTTATGGTAAAATAAAAAATAGCTCGAATATTACAAAAACGACTTGGCAAATTGTGAACAGCGAAACTGGAAAAGTAAAAGCGCGCAATATTGATTTTAAACTTAAAATTGATGATAAGATTTTAACATCAAATTTAGAAGTAGCCGAAGCTACTTCTACGAAATTTTTCTCTGATGTTCCAGTTTCGACTACCAAGTCCTTAAACTCTTCTCCCGCTCTTGCCGAATAGCAGTATTAAAAAGATTTATCTCAAGGCGAGGTATCCCACATACAATTCACTGTGATAATGCTAAAACTTTTAAAGGTGCTGATAATGTATTAAAAGAACTATATAAATTGAACAATTCTCCAAAGCACCAATCATCGGTTATTGATTTCGCCACAGCTAAAGGCATTCAATTCAATTACATCCCAAGTTATTCGCCTACATTTGGGGGTCTGTGGGAAGCAGCAGTAAAAAGTGCAAAATTTCACTTTAAAAGAATAATAGGTCCAAATATTTTCAGTTACGAAGAATTCAATACCATCATTATTTGTATTGAAGGCATACTTAACTCAAGACCGTTAACGCAACTTTCAAGGGATCCCACAGACCTATCATGTCTTACCCCTGGACATTTTCTGATAGGGAGACCAATGTCTGCCATTCCTGAACCTGACTGTACATCTATGCCTACAAATAGGTTGCGATTCTGGAGACGGTGCACACAGATGCAACAATATTTTTGGAATGTATGGCACAAACAGTACATTTCACAATTAAATAGTCGTCCGAAATGGCATAAGAGTCAACCTAACATTGAAGAAGGTAGTCTAGTTCTTTTAAAGAATGAGCATACAACGCCTCTTCAATGGCCTTTAGCTAGAGTCATTAAGCTGTTCAGTGGATCTGATCAGAGGGTAAGGGTGGCAGAGGTAAAAACATCCTGTGGTATAACACGTAGAGCAATAAATAAACTATGTGTTCTACCTATAGAAACAAATTAACTAAGTTATAATAAATATAATTGTAACCCACCTATATAAAGTTTATAGAAACTATTTCTAAATTGTAATGTTTATTAAAAAATAAATAAATACATTGTATCGGCCTCTCCGGAATATGTATGAAACAAACATACGAAAATAGTTTAGTCAGATCAGTTATTCAACCTTTTTGGTTGATATTACATTAATTTTTTATATTTTATATATATTCTGTCATTATCACTACAAAGTCAAATTGCTCTGCATCAAAATTTATATTTTAAATAATTAAAATTGTGTGATATTATTTTTTATGTTCTTTTATTAACAATGTCTTTAAAAGCCCCTCCCGCGACACCGCACCGTACGCGCCGCAGCATATATGGAAACCCTTCCAGTATTCAGAACCCAAGGAATTCTGAGTTGCGGCAGGGTTTACGAGCATTAATCAGTGCCGTCTTTACAAGGTATGAGGCCCTAGGCCCAAGTATTGACGGGGCCCGCCCCCAATAAATGTAGAATAAATTAAACCTTTCGAATATCAAAACCTTAAGTCTTATAGCGTAACACTATAGTTGTAAGTCGCTTTTATAGAAGCTTAGATCATAATCACTTAATTATGCGCGGAAATCCGCGCCGCGCAAATTTTTTTAAGCATGATGATCACGAATTGTAGCGGCGAGAGATCATTTTCAGCCTTAAAATTTATAAAAAATGATCATCGAAATGCCATGTTAAATCCTCGATTGAATTATCTTTCGATTATGTTTATAGAATCGGACATTTTAAATAATATAAGTTTTGAAGACATAATTACTGGTTTCACTCACAAAAATCAAGAAAAAAATTGTAATGTTACATTTCCATATTACATAATAAATATTATATTATAAATTAAATGACTAACGTAATTAATTACTTTGTTTTTATTACTATGGGGGTTTCAAAGCTGACTATTTGTCATTCAACGTTCTTTCTAAAGGATGATTGTAAATGATTTTTTGCGATTGGGAGGGCCCCCAACATGCCTGGGGCCCTAGGCCCGGGCCTATTAAGACTTTGCGTAAAGACGGCACTGCATTAATTCACAGAAAGTTACCTAAAACCATTCCGCTACTCAGCGTTGCAAACGATCTGCATTCGGGTATGGTATCCGGTGTAGTATTTCTTACTTTTTGTAATTTTTCACTCCTTATTGTGTTACACATGTCATTTATCAAAGGAGTCTGTTAATCAATTTCCAATTAGGTTACTTTAGGTTCAATCATTCATAAAAAAATAGACCATTGTCTATTTTTTTAAATCATTAGGTTAGGTTTTAGGTTAGGTTGGTTTATGTCAATGTGAGGAGCGAAGCGGAGCGGAGCGACGAGCCATTCGGAAGCCTATTCATCAATTTCGGATTAGTTTTGTTTAGGTTAATGGTCTATAAATTTATAAGTCTGTTGATCAATTTCGAAAATAAAACTAATTCGAAATTGATGAATAAGCTTCTGAATGACATGAAAATATTTGCATGTTATTTTAAATTAAAATGTGGTTAATATTATGGTGGTCATAAACAATTTTTGGGTTAACAATGATTTGTTTGGAGTCATTTGCTTTAATAGGATAGCAAGATGTTAAAACTTTGGTTATAATTTCACATTAAAATGCGGTTATAATTTTGGTGATGATTTACTATTTTTGGGGTAACAATGATTTGTTTGGAGTCATTTGCTTTAATAGGATAGCAAGAGGTAAAAACTTTGGATAAAATTTCACATTTAAATGCGATTTTAATTTTGGTGGTCATTTACTATTGACGTAATATTTAAGTAAGTAAGTTAATATTTAAGACGAAGGGCAAGAGTACCTTTGCTTTGCCCTTGCCTGTACCAGATCACCACAGATTACTATACAATACATTACAATTTTTTACCTCAATTTACTTAACAGTATATTGCGGTCATGGACGAAATACTAGGTTCAGGACAGTGCACTCGGCTTTGCAAAACGAGGAGATGAAATAGCGAGGTCGAAGTTCCTTTGTCTTTTCTCTTCTAGGGTGACAACAATTTATTTTTATTTTTTTCTTCTCTCATCTTGACTTTTGTTGGTAGTGCTCTATAATAACAAATTTACTTAAAAAGAACGAATAAACGAGAAAAGATGACAAATATCTTTTCATCTGAAATTATTGATTGATTTTCAACTGAATTACTGACAATACTATAGGTACTGTGCCACAGTTATCCTTTAAAGGAGCTCGAAGAGAAGAACCTTGTTAACCTAGACCAAGTCAATCATTTAGAAAATATTGGAGTGAGTGACCTTGACGACCGCTTAGCCTAGTGGGCAGCGACCCTGCCTGCGAAGCTGGAGGTCCCGGGTTCGAATCCCAGGTCGGGTCAGTATTTATATGATGAATATTAATACTGGCACCGAGTTTTGGTTGTTATATGTATGTGGTGTCTTCGCTTGGTACCCAAAATACAAGCTAATGCTCAGTTTGGGACCTAGACGTTGTTGTCATTGTGTGTGTTATTATTATTATATTATAAAACGGTACGAGAAAAGACTTGTATCAAGCCATATCATAAAGCAAAAATACTCTCCTGAACTAAGAACCTTTGCATTAACCTTACATTTCTATTCGCCGAAAGGTTATGAATATGTAAGGCAAAAATTTCAAACATGTCTACCTCACGTACGAACCATTAAAAAATGGTACCAATCAGTTGATGCCCAGCCAGGGTTTACACAGGAATTCCTAAGAGCCTTAAAGGAGAAGGCTAAAAACACGAATTATCAATTGCTTTGCAATTTAGTTGTCGATGAAATGGCCATTAGACAACGAGTGGAATGGGACGGTACTAAAATGCATGGTTATGTAGACCCTGTGTCTAACACTGCACAGAAGGTGATTTTTTGCCGGTAGCCAAAGAAGCCCTTGTGGTTCTTGGTTACAGCTATAAACGCTCCATGGAAAATACCAGTTGGCTACTTTTTAGTAGATGGAGTGACCGGGGAACAGCGATCAAATTTAGTGAAACAATGTCTAGAGTTACTTAAAGAGACAGGCATTATCATTACATCGTTAACTTTCGACGGGTCTGTGCGTCTTTAAAGATATAGATTTTCATCAGTATGAACAGTCCCCTTTGGACAATCATTTAATTTTACTTACAAAAGCAGTGATGGAAAAATATATTAATATTCGAATTCATTATTTAACAAAGAACGCTACACCTAAACTTTCAAAACGACAAGTCTTGAACAAATATTTACTCTTTACTGGGCAGTAATATTATGTTGGAGTTATTTCGTTTCATCTATAGAATTTAGCCTACGAGAGAATGAGATTTTTTTAATTATTTTATTATTGTCTTTTTTATTTATTTAGTACACACATGTTTTTTAAATATTAAACTGATTATGTGCCTAAGCGTTGTATAAGTGACTCTTTTTTATTAAATAGTTTCCTTTTCCTGTTTGAGTTTTATTTTTTGAATAAGACTGTAATTTTATTCTTAACACTAGGTAGTAATTAAATAAGAATAAAGTTGAGACATACTGTGTTTCATATTTAAATATTCTCACAACATAATAAATATGACCTAATGTCGACATATCGATAGTGTTTTTTCCCTACACTACGAGATATAATTTGTATTACCAGTTGTATTACTCACAGTGTAGGCCGCGTCCGAAACGTCGTAAGTGCGGCTAAATCGGCGGCGCTTACGCGTTTCCGTCATATTGTTTTAACCAATTATAGCTCGCGTTCAGAGGGAGAGGTGGAGCTTAAGGAAAAAACGGCTTCACAGGTTCCATACTGAACAATTAATACATTACATATCTCGTTGTTTCACTGATCTGAGAACGGGACGGTCCTGGCTGCCTTGGCAGTTGACAACATTTCAAATTGCTAACCTCTATTTATGGGTTCATTTGAAAGAAGAAAGGAAAATAAGGCAGGCATCCGTATTTTTCTTTTTTCGATATAATAAAATTATATTTTCAAGCTCTCTTAGCGAATTCTAAAAGGTCATATCTGCCAAATGACGTAAACATTTTATCTATTTTTTTTCCTTATAAAAATATGACGTTTTTATAATTTTATTGACAATTGGTTGATGTTGAAATAAATGTAGTTGATGATAAAACTTTAGTAAGATTTTATAAAACTTTTATGACCATAAGCGTTCAGCTTGGATAGGATACAAATGAACTTTATTTGTAATGCGTATTTTCATTAACTACTGAAAATTTAATATGAGTGTACGTATATTTCTGATTAGCTTAAAAAATGCTACAAAAGGTTTTTTTCCCTTTGTTATAAAATATAAATGTTGTCAATTACACAACAAAATATTTAAGGGTGGTAGGCACGAACGAGCGATATGATGCTTTTGTCAACGGGCGCGCGGCCCAAAAATTAATTCTAAGTTTATTATAAATAATTCGAGTATTTGATGACGTAGGGTTTCAAGCTATCAACTCCCATACCGTTCCGTCGAGTCGGCCGACGCGCACCTTCGTTTCCATGCATTTTGTGGACTCGTCCGCTCGGAAAAGGGTTGCGTTTGGACGTCAGGGTAAATAATAACTACGTGAAGGCAACACTATTGCCATATAGCCGATCGACCGATTGTGTTTTGTTTTTGGCATATCAAAGTGCAGGTCATTATACGACGTGACGCTTCGAGCATTAGGGCGAAATATCTTGGCCCAGGACTAACATAGTAAAGAGAAAGTGGGATGCCCGATGACGCCTAGACATCTGAAGCCGAAAATGTGTAATTTTTTTTTGTTGCAAATCTATAGGTAAAAAAACTTACAATGATTTTCGACTCTATGACAACCGAAATATATGACTTACCCACCCTAATCAGAGACGTATTTTTCATTACATTACAAAGATTATGGCTGAATGGGTTTTTAATCATTAATCAGCCACATGTTTGAAAAATTATTGGATTACACTAAATGAAACACTTAAATCAAATTTTAAATGACAATAGATTCTGTTAAATGTCTAAAAAAATGAGAATTTCGTATCCATAATTGCTGAAGACCAGGTTGCAATGAGGGACCTCGCTTTGAACAAAAGCAACCGTGAACACATTGTTCAGACCGAAAACAAAATTCAGTCGGCCATTCGACTCAGTGACGTCAGAGTCGCCTTTACGTGATCATTATCTACTCTTATATTTTTGCTGATTCGGCGTCGGTCTAAGTGTGAGTTGTAAACGTGTCGCTGGGTGGAGGGGGATGGCGTACTTACCATGGAGTTATGACTGTTTTCGCGCCGTGTCCTATAGAATGAAAATTCGATGCGGTTAAACGAAACTTACGCATATTTCACATGCGCAAATTGGCATTCGTGTTTTCATATAAAATTAGTTTAACGTTACATCTATGGAGCACGGTGCGATAACACTCATAACTCCATGGCCATGGTGTCTATCCATTTCTTTCAACCCGTGTCGCGGTGTGGTCGAGAGTGAAAATGAAAGCGATGAAGTATCAAATAAACATGTTGTGAGAAAAAATATTGTCTTATCATTTACTCCGCCCATAGATCTGAAAGATGATAATGACATGGTGACAGACTGTCCTAAATAGCCGGACTATCAAACATAAATTTACGTGGTCACATTCCGAAATGCCCGCAAGGGCCGCACCGGCTTGTCCTCAGTGACCCCATTGCCCTGTCACTGTCACCTCCAGAGAGATTGTCTTAATGATCAAAAACATGTTCGGAGGTAAGTCACCAGGACACGACAGCCTCAGCGTAGAACATTTGAAACACCTGTCTAGAGTTGTTCTATGTTATTCAATTTATGCATTATCCACTCAACACACTTCCTCCGATGATGAAAACTATTGTTACGCCGATCATCAAGGTCTAAACGGGTGAAATGAACCAGCAGAGAAACTTCGCCTGCAGGCAATAATAATAATGTGTTGTGATAGCACGAGCGCAGCGTACCTGTTTTAAATCGATAAGGCCATGTGGCCATGGTTCGAATCCGGGCGTGTACCAATAAGTTTTTGACTTAAGTATGTTCACTATCACTGAAACTGTGCCTCGGAGAGCAGTTAAGCAGTCGGTCCCATTACTGTCAATAGATGGCAGTCGTTACAATCTGCATTGGATCAGCGTGGTGGATTTAAGCCCCAAGTCCCCTTTTCTTGAGCGGAGGCCTAAGTCCCTGCAGTGGGGTATAAAAAAGCTGATGGAATGGAATAAAAATACCTTTTTTTAGAGTTCCGTACCCAAAGCGTAAAAAACGGGACCCTATTACTAAGTCCGCGGTCCGTCTGTTTGTCCGTCTCAGGTTGTATCTCATCAACCATGATAGACAGTTGATTTTTTCGCAGATGATTTCTGTTGCCGCTATAACAACAAACACTAAAAAACAGAATAAAACAAATATTTAAGGGGGGCTCCCATAAAACGTGATTTTTTTAATATTTTACGATGTATGGAACCCTTCTTGTGCGAATCTGACTCGCACTTGGCCGGTTTTTATAATATATACATATATTGATATTTAACACCCAGAAACGAAAGAGATAGACATGTTCATGCCCACAAATATTCGTCCCGGGCGATAATCAAACCCGCGACCACTGGCTTCTCATGATCTCTAACCACTCGGCCAAGAGATCATCATGTCACCGATCGTTATTTCTTTTTTAATTGTCTGTTTTCGGCGTTACTGTAACGTAAACAATATTGTTACGAACGGACAGAGTAATGACCGCCATCTAGCGTCAACTAGTAAAACCACTTCGTAGAAGGGTTTTACAACAAGGACAACACGAAACCCCTACTCAATACTAGATGGCGTTAGGGGAAATAATCGCCGGGCTTTCCAGAGTCTTCCAGTCCGGTACAATCTAGAAAGATCTGGCGCTTGTTCGGCCCATATAAATAGCAGCGGGAAGGCGAGTCAGCAGTTCAATCTTGGGCTACATTTACGTGACTTCGAAGCGAAACTAGTGCTACAAGTGAAACCTACGACTTGGCTACGACCTAATACATCGTGAGTGCTTAGTGTTTGGACTTAGTGCTTAGTGTTTGGACTTAGTGCTTTGTGTTGGACCTAGTGTTAGTGAATAAAGTCTTCAAAAGAGTCAGCAGGTCTTTCTCTCCAAGTTCGACGAACCTTAACACGTAACAACTGGTGTCGGAAGTGAAATTTGGAGATGCCATTGACTCCGAGAGAGGACATCAAGGAGGGCGTCAGGACAAGGGCACAACGAGCTGCGGAGGCCACGCCCACTGATGACCAAGCTCCGCCCACTGTGGGCGGAGCCACACCCACTGGCACCGCCCACCAGGCCCGCCCACTGACCACGCCCCTCAGGCCCCGCCCACCAGGCCCCGCCCACTGACCACGCCCCTCAGGCCCCTCCCACCGGGACACGCCCACTCAGGCCACGCTCACTGGCCCCGCCCACCGTGCCACGCCCACCAGACAAGCCACGCCCACCAGCAGCACCGTAGGTTCTACAGCTCCTCAAGTGGCTCTTCAATTGGGAAGTCTAATTGAATTGATGCAGGCAATGAAGGAATCACAAGAAGCACAAGAACGCAAGCTCGGCGCTTTACAGGAATCACAAGAACGCAAGCTCGGTGCTTTACAGGAATCGCAAGAACGCAAGCTTGGCGCTTTACAAGAATCACAAGAGCAACAAAAAGACCTCCAAGAAAAAGCGCTTCAGGCTATAAATAATGTTAGTGACACGGTGATTAAGCTTCGGAAAGATGTCGACGTAGTGGAAGAACGAGTGACCGGGTTAGGATTGGATGTTGAAAATGTGAAAACCGGCCTCGCTGAACTACAGAAAAAAGTAGTGCGCCTGGAAACCACGGGAGTTGCGATGTCTTGTGGAACTACCGGAGTGGCGCAAGGACCAAGAGTGAAAGTACCGCCATACAACGGCACTACTTCTTGGAACGCTTATCGTCAGCAGTCCCAGACTGTTGCTACTGCCAACGGATGGACGGATGAACAATGCCTGACCGCTCTCACTGTTGCGCTCAGAGGGCAAGCTTTGTCGGTCCTGGAAGCACTGCCACATACAGGAAATGGGTTCCAAGACCTGATGGAGGCACTTGAATCCAGATATGGGGAGCGACACCTGGAACACGTGTTCCGTGCCCAACTGCGTGACCGAGTCCAACGCTCAGGGGAAGGACTACAACAGTGGGCGTTAGAGATTGAAAAACTCGTCAGGAAGGCACACCCGGGAGCAGACACCAAGATGGCAGACACGAATGTTGTTCAAGCATTTGTAGACGGAATCAAAGACCTGGAGGTCAGGGCTGCAGTGAGGCTTCGTCACCATACCTCGCTAAAGGAAGCATTGGCGCATGCTTTGGAGGTCGAGGCTGTTCGCCATGACATACGGCAGACCCATAAGATCCGCGAGGTCTCTGAAGAAGTCAAGGAGGTTAAGGCTCCTACGAAGAGAAATTCTGGAGTCAGCTACAAGTGCGGCGAGAGGGGCCATCTTCAACTCAACTGTCCGCAAAAGGAGACCCAGACGGCAAGGATGAAAAGGATCGAGGAAAAATAGAGGAACTGAAGAAGCTAGTGGCTTCGACCTCTGCCCGGGATCAGGGAAACGAATAACAGCCAGGACTGAGGGGCGAGTACTGGCTGACACGGAGGAAGCCCCGATAACTGTTATCTCCCAGGCATGCAGCGGAAATATTCTTGCGATTCAGGGGACTATTAACGGGACGGATTGCAAAATGACTCTAGACACGGGAGCCTCTAGAACAATAGTGAACCCAAATCTGGTAAAAGCCTCAAGGAGACACAAGAGGAAAATTAGCTGTCGGCTTCTTACTGCCTCCGGTCAGCCAATACCCGTCCTGGGAGAAATGTCAGTTACGATGTACGTAGGGGGGTCCTCATACTCTCACGACGTTATCGTGGCTGAGATTATGGATGATTGCATCTTGGGTGTGGATTTCATGAAGAAACACAACTGCAGAATCAATGTCGCTGACGGAGTTTTCAAGTGTGGTGAAGAAGAAATCTTCATTCTTGGAGGCGCCTGCGGGAAAGTCGCACGTGTAAAGAAAGTTATTATACCTGGACGAGCGGAAGCTCTGGTGCAGGTCAAACTGCCGCCAGCTGCAAAGAAAAAGTCAAACAGATGCGTGTTGATCGAAGACACACCTACCAAGACATCGGCGCGAAAACTGATGACGGCGAGGACCCTTGTTAGTGGAAGCAGTAACGCTGTGGTCAAGGTTTTGAATCTCGGTGATCACGAGATCTGCTTGAACAAAGGTGACGTCATTGGAAAGTGCGAGGAAGTTGTCTGGATGAAAAAGTGTAGTTCGATGACAGGCGCAGACTCAGCAAACAGCAAGAACTACGGATTAGTGACTGACCTACTCGATGACTGCAAGAGTAATCTAACTTATTCACAGAGCATGAAAGCTAAGAGGTTTTTACAGCGCTACGCGAATATCTTTTCTAGTCAAGAAGGGCACCTTGGAAGAACGTCGATGGTTCAGCACAGGATAGATACCGGAAACGAGAGACCAATTCGTTAACGAGCAAGACGGATACCAATTGCAAAGGAAAAAGAAGTTGAAGGTCTTTTGGAGGACACGAGAAGAAATAAGATTATTGAACCGTCTGCAAGTCCGTGGTGCTCACCTGTTGTGTTAGTGAAGAAGAAAGATGATAGCACGAGATTTTGTGTGGACTATAGGCGTCTCAATGATGTCACTAAGAAGGACAGTTACCCGTTACCTCGAATCGACGACACCTTGGATACCTTGAGTGGCATGAATAGGTTCTCGACCTTAGACCTGAAATCTGGATACTGGCAAGTGGAAATTCATCCAAAAGACAAGGAGAAGACAGCTTTCTCGACCGGTAAAGGTTTATGGCAATTCAACGTCATGCCCTTCGGATTGTGCAACGCACCTGCCACGTTTGAGCGACTCATGGAGTGTGTACTGGCAGGCTTAGTTGGAGAGGCTTGCTTAGTCTATTTGGATGACGTCATCATTGTCGGCCGTGACTTCGAGGACCATTTGCGAAACTTGGAGCGAGTTTTCGCCAAAATAGAGGGAGCCAAATTAAAGTTGAACCCGAAAAAGTGTCGTTTATTTAGGAGTGAGGTTGAATTATCTCGGCCATGTTATCTCCAGTGATGGAATCCAGACCGACCCGGAGAAACTGGAAGCAGTTCAAAAATGGCCTACCCCTAAAGACAAAACCGAAGTGCGAGCATTCCTCGGCCTATGCTCATACTACCGGCGTTTTGTTAAGGGATTCTCAGAGATAGCCAAGCCATTACATCGGCTGACAGAAGATAAACGACAATTTAGTTGGGATGAGACTTGTGAAGATTCTTTTCAGAAACTGAAGAAACATCTGTGTGAAACACCAATCCTGGGGTATCCACAAACTGAAGGCCTGTTTACAGTTGACACGGATGCAAGCAACACGGCCATTGGAGGGGTGTTATCTCAAAAACAGGGCGAGAGAGAAGTTGTTATCGCATATTCAGCAAATCTTTATCTAGGCCAGAGAGAAACTACTGTGCGACAAGAAGAGAACTCTTGGCTGTTGTAAAGACGCTACAACATTTCAACAAATACCTCATCGGGAGACAGTTTTTACTGCGAACTGATCACGCAGCCTTGAAGTGGCTACTGCAATTCAAGAACCCGGAAGGTCAAGTAGCTCGATGGATTGAACAGCTCCAAGAGTATGACTTCAAGACGGAACACCGCAGCGGAAAGACGCATGGGAATGCCGACGCACTCTCACGAAGACCGTGTTCGGAAGACTGCAAACATTGTGTTAAACAGGTATCTAAGGAAGTAACATTAAAGCTGACGAGAACAAGTCCTTTGGGTCTCTGGGAGAATGATGCCATGAGGGAGGCTCAAGAAAGAGATGACGACCTTCGGCACATCATCACATGGAAGAAACGGGGTGACTTAAAACCGACCTGGAGTGAGGTTGCACCCACTGGCGCTGTCACTAAAGCGTACTGGGCGCAATGGGACAGTCTGATACTCCAAAACGGAATACTCTACCGGAAATGGGAGAAGACTAACGGCAGAGAGTTCCATCTTCAGATAATTGTCCCACGAGCGAGAGTACCAGACGTTCTCCGCGAAATACATGATGGCATATCAGGAGGTCATCTAGGTGTCAAGAGAACGTTAACAAAAGTGCGAGAACGATTCTACTGGTTGCATTGTCGAGATGATGTATAGGATTGGTGCCGAAAATGTACTACGTGCGCTGCTGTAAAAGGACCACAGACCAGGAGCCGTGGGAACCTGCGGTTGTATAACGTCGGTGCACCGTGGGAACGAATTGCAGTTGACGTAGCTGGGCGATTTCCTGTAACGGAATCGGGAAACAAGTATTTTATGGTCGTCATTGACTACTTCACCAAATGGCCCGAAGTATTTGCCATACCAAACCAAGAAGCTACAACAGTCGCTTCTAAGTTAGTCGAAGAAGTGATATGTCGCTTTGGTGTGCCTCTAGAAATCCATTCTGATCAGGGCAGAAACTTCGAATCGCAAGTATTCCAGGAAGTGTGCAGAATTTTGGGCATGCATAAGACGAGGACTACCGCGTACCATCAACAGTCTGATGGAATGGTTGAGAGGTTTAACCAGACCCTTGAGAGGCATTTGGCGAAATTGGTAGACGACAAACAAAAGGATTGGGACAAGTATATACCACTCTTCCTTCTGTCGTACCGAACCGCCGAGCATGAGAGCATAAAAGCTACCCCGGCGTATGTCAATTACGGTAGAGAACTACGAATACCAGTAGACCTATTGACAGGAGGGTCACCGGAGGAACCAAAGACCGTACAAGACTATGTCTGCGATTTAAGGGAAAAAATGCGATATATACACGCCTTGGTTCGGGAAAATGGGTTACAGTCAAGTGAGAACATGAAAACCAGATACGACCGGAAATCGAACACGAGCGGCTTCGAGGAAGGGTCACTGGTGTGGCTGCATAACCCAACTCGCCGGAAAGGAAAGTCTCCAAAGTTGCAGACCAAGTGGGACGGTCCATACAAAGTGGTTACCCGACTGAATGATGTGACTCATCGGATTCAAAAGCAACCTAGAGGGACATTCAAAGTGGTACACATAGACCGTCTGGCGCGCTACCATGGCAGTAACAACGATGCTCGGGACGAGCATCTCTAAGAGGGGAGTAGTGTTACGAACGGACAGAGTAATGACCGCCATCTAGCGTCAACTAGTAAAACCATTTCGTAGAAGGGTTTTACATCAAGGACAACACGAAACCCCTACTCAATACTAGATGGCGTTAGGGGAAATAATCGCCGGGCTTTCCAGAGTCTTCCAGTCCGGTACAATCTAGAAAGATCTGGCGCTTGTTCGGCCCATATAAATAGCAGCGGGAAGGCGAGTCAGCAGTTCAATCTTGGGCTACATTTACGTGACTTCGAAGCGAAACTAGTGCTACAAGTGAAACCTACGACTTGGCTACGACCTAATACATCGTGAGTGCTTAGTGTTTGGACTTAGTGCTTAGTGTTTGGACTTAGTGCTTTGTGTTGGACCTAGTGTTAGTGAATAAAGTCTTCAAAAGAGTCAGCAGGTCTTTCTCTCCAAGTTCGACGAACCTTAACACGTAACAATATTTAAATAAAATAAATTAAGTAAAAAGCTTTTCCAAGTTGATTCTTTAACTAAACTTTTTTTATACATGAAATATAACCGATTCAAGCGAATACAACTGAAAATAAGAATTTAACAATTACTTTCTACACAACAATATAATTTAATAATAATAATAATAACAATATAATTTAATTAATCCGTCTGATGTATCAATATTGACTGTCATTATGTATTTCGGTCGTACTTTTAAGGTGATATTTTTAGGTAGACCATAAGTTTGTTGAGTCGGTAACTTTGACACTGTATCTAAAACTTTGGTTTTCGCTGTCGAATTAGATTCACCACTCACACTATCCACAGCCCGTGATGACGCTCCTTCTGAAATCTGCTGTATAGATAAACTGCCCCTACACACGATGAATCACTGAAGCATCGACTTTCCATTAAATTGACATCTTCTGGTATCATCGACCATCTGGTCATATTATTTAATGCCGTCGCAAAGGCAGCATCATCCTTTTGGTGCATTATTTCGTGATGTTCTGTCAGTACAAATAAATCCCAAAGTGGAGTACCTGCTGTCTGCTAAAGGATTTCAAACATTTACTTGAAATACCCAGTTATCGCCAATGGGTGATAATTGTCTTAGGTCTCCAACTACTATTACAGAAATCCCAGCAAAAAACATAGAAGAATGAATTATTTGCTGAAGCCTACGATTTATTTGTTGGAACGTCTTGGATCTCAGCATACAAATTTCATCTATTATAATTAAACGGAGTTTCGTTAGTTTTGTGGCAAGAATATTAGCTACACTCGGTGACAGCTCTGGTAAAATATTGCCTGCTTGAGAAACTGGAAGACCAAAAGCACTATGATTGTTTGCCCTCCTTTTCCGAACGCGGCTTTATCTGTAAAAGCAGTTAAAAGAATTCTTAGTTCATCGGGATGACTCCCAGATTCTCTGTTAAACAAAACAGTCAAACATTGACATATCGTTTTTATTAAAACACTTTTACAAAAACATCAGCTCTACCAGAGATAAATAAATAAAATGGAGACGGCGAGGTTAACGAAAAGCGTTGATAGATATGAAGTAACGTGTCTTTTTGAGCATTATTCAATTTTCTCTCAAGAGCTAAGAAATCGTTTTCTGTCAACTGAGGTGGTTGCGCGATAAAAGTTGAGCAATCAGGAGTAATGTTACGGACTTTAACGATGTGAAGTGTATATAGTGTTTTAATATTTCATATAATATTTAAATTATAAGTTTCAACGAGTTGAACTTGATGTAACCGTTTCAGTCACGCACACATGTAAGATGAATGAATAAAGAGAAATCTAGAATCTGGCTTCCGTGCGATTTGTCACGTACACCACTCGAGGGTAGACGAGCGAGAGGAAACAAGCAAGGGGGGCTGATTAAAGGCTATAAAACTCGCCGGGCAGTTCTTCAGAGAACAACAATAGAAAACATCGTGAAAGGGGGCAGCTAGAATCTAGATACAGTCCACTGAAAATCCTTGTTTTATTTATAAGAACCAGATTTAAATATGACGGCTTAACATCGTGCCCGTCACTAAGATTTTAAAGCCATTTTAAATACAAGCTTTTAAATAACTAATGTAAGATCATAATGAACCAGTAAGAAGTTTCCGTTATTAAATCAGAAAAAAAATGTGGTCAATGAATCCACTTCTACCAGCCCATTATGCCCCGCTGCAGGGACTTTAGCGTCGCCCCAGGGTGAGAGTGAGAATAAGCATTACCAAAGTTATGGGATTATTCAAAATTGAACTACGAGTTAATTGGATCTGATTTAGTCTGTCAACTATTTGCCCCAAAGTTGCCGTAATAATTTCTTGGTAAGTTCTTTTAACAGTATTTAATATAGTTAATACATGCGAATAATAATACCTAGGACTGACCGGTTTGCTGAGTGGTTAGAGACCCTAACTGCGGAGCTGAGGGTCGCAGATTCGATTCTCGTCCGGGACAAATACTTGTGTGCATGAATGTGTCTACTTGTTCCGTGTCTGGGTGTAAAAGTATATATGTATATATTATAAAAAAAATATTTAATTATATATATCAGTTGTGTAGTAGGTACCCCAAAATACACACATAAGCATAATATTTGCTTACTTTGGGACTAGATGGCGCTGTATGGGATGTCACAGTTCTAAAGTAAGAAAGTATCATGCTTGTATTAAGGGTTACTAGACAAAAAATATACATACATAAATATTCTTTATAATATATACATATGTCTATAGACATTTTACACCCAGAGATGGCACAAATAGATATGTTTATGCACAGAAATATTTGTCTCGGGTGGGAATCGAACCCGCTACCCTTGGCTTCGCAATTAAGGTCGTTTGCCGCTTTTGCCCGTTTCGCCATCCGGTCAGTCAACTATTTTAATAATATAGTAGCTGATTATATTTAATTCTGCCTACTTTGTGGGTTTGTCGTTTAGGTGTATTTTACTATTGCTTTGTGTACTTTTTTATTTTTATTGTTTTGATGTTCTCTGGTAAAGTTTTCTTTTAATTTTTATTGATTTCCACGTCTATCTGTCTGGCAAAAGATGGCACCCGGGCAATCGTTAAAATCCACCAACCCGCATTGGAACAGCATGGTGGATTAAGCTCTAAGCCTCTTCCCCCTGGGGGGAGGCCTACGTCTCTGCAGTGGGGCATAATGAACTGGTGAAATGGAATCGAATGTTGTTTTCCTATGGACAATAAAAATTTTTTACATCGAATAGCTATTATGGATTTTTTCTGAATTTTTAGAATAATGGTTGGGAGGGAAGTAAAAAAGGAAGTTTTACTGTCGAATATTTCGTAAACGGAACTTAGTTTTGAAAAACTATCAAAGGACCTCATGACGATTTTAAAATAGCTATACAACGATACCCCAATCAAGAGGGTAAGTAAAAAATTTCTCTCACCGCATTATCCTCACTCTATAAAGATATTTAACCTATTAATAGTCATCTACATGGTGGTTACAAATATGTATAACTAAACCAACTTTCAGCTTTAAAGCAGTAATAGTTTACGAGTGACCTGGCTGTGACATACGAACAGACAGACAAACAAACATTAAGTTTTTCATCGAACTACGGAACCATCAACGAAGTCCGAATCTGTCACAGGTAAATCGTCAAAGTGTGTACAGATCGCGCGGCGAGTGTTTGGCTTTGACCTTCGGGGTGGAGGGGATTACTGCGCATGGGTACTGTCACGCACACAATACTTTTCCTTTTTTATGTACCAGGTTGGATATTTGAGTGGGTCAAAATTCATGTACTGTGGTAATAATGCTAGAAAATAATACGAAATAGATGAACTTCTTCATTTATTAAAACTATTGATAGTTATTTTACTTATATAAAATGTTTATTTCCTTTTAAAGTTTACAGAGACAGCGATGAAAATTCTAAATAATTGTTTTTTAATAAAATCATCATCATCTTCATAACCATCATCAGAATCATCGTCTTCGGAACTATCATCGACGCGAATTATAAATTGCTCGGTAAGTAAATCAACTACATGGTCACTCTTGGCGTACTCTTCTTCTATATCTTTTACCTTTTTACATATTTTTTCCCATTCTTGGGCACCCATTAAGTATAATAATACTTTTTCTTTGATAAGTTTGGTACATTCTTGTAAATTCCATTTAACATTTTTGCTAGCTACATATTGTTTAATAGTAGCCCATGCCTACTATAACTCAACAAATAATAACAATCGACAACAATAAACAATTAACGAAAATAGCAATTCACTTGTGAATGTGATTGTACAACAGAAGTGCGCGGGGCATGCGAGAGGCAGGGAACGACTGGAGCGCCAATCAGAGCACCGCGTGCGCCTACACACCCGCCCCGCACCCCGCTAATTGCCCGTTGATACCCAATTTTCAAATTTCTGCGCAATAACGGTCAAAGCCAAACTCTCGCCGCGCGATCTGTACCATTAATTAACAGCCGATCGATATTTTGTCGAAGGCTGTAAGTCAGATATGGCTTCGAGAAAATATCTTAAAACCAATCAGAGGTTATATAGAATTTAAGTAATTTAAATTTATTTTATGTCGTGATAGCCGAGTGGTAGCGAGCCCGTTTCTTGTTTAGAAGACCATGGTTCAAATCTCGAGGCATGCACCAATGACTTTTTTCTAACTTATGTACATAACTATCACTGACCCTGTGCCTCAGAGAGCACTATAAGCCGTCGGTCCCTGTTGTCGTCAATAGATGGCAGTAGTTAAAATCCACCAACCCGCATTGGAGTAGCGTGCTAGATTAAGCTCCAAGCGCTTTCAACCCTAGAGGAGGCCTAAGCCCCTGTAGTGGGGCATCAATGGACTGATGACATGATATAAATATACTCTCTTATTATATTTATTTACTATAAATTCAGATGAAAATTATTCTTCAGATGAATGATGAAAAACAGCGTTTGTATCTAAAACAGATACTGTGTCAGCTTGGTTTTAACACGCTGGGTGATTGTATGAGATTGATATAGGTCAATTGCTCACTCACATAATATAATATGTAATTTCTTCGTTCGGGAGTTGCAGTACCCCAGCTGCATGTTGGAGCTGATGCAATGCTGCTGGTCCACCGCACCGGAACACAGGCCCTGTTCTTCGGCGCTGGTCTCTCTGACTGCCGCCCCGGAGTACACCGCACTCTAAGACGCGTGCAGTGCCAGGACTGCAGTCTGCGCACATGCTGTGCCGATCGCTACAGTGACCGGTAAGGGAAATATTTAGTTGATATAAAGCGTATTCCTGTTGAAGGATTATTTGAGTAGGAAAGGAATGAGTATGTGAAGTTGGCAAAGGTCTGGCATTTACGATTACGTAAGTGAAGTATTTAATATATTTTTTATTCTTATATCATGGGTTTTTTGAACTATATTCAGTTTTCCTATTTAATAAATATGAGTAGGTAGGTAGAAGAATGTTCACAGCATATTATAGGCAACTTTAGACGCAGGCGTTCGCTACTCTATCTATAGGTATATGAATAAAATAGAAGTGTCTGTAATTTCAAAATAAACTCTTCTTTTATAATATGAGCTTATTGATCGCGGGATCCTCACTGTAAGTTAAACTGTGCTTCAGTTTTGAAATAACAAAAGCGTAGAAGAAAAATTTATTTGTTTCTTACCATATTAAGAAGTTTTTAAGTTTGATTACGATATATACAAACATGAGTTCATGCGGGCGAAGCAGTGGGCGGTCGCTAGTTTCTTAATGATAATTATCTGGGCAGACGGTGGTTGTGGCGGCTGGAAGGTGTGGTGCGGCGGGGAAGGGGAGCGTGTGCACAAGCTGCTGGTCACGCCCACTGCCTTCACCTATCAACACTCGCTCAAAATACCACCAGGTGAGTATAACTATAAGGATAGAAGGTTGTTCTTCTCAGTCGTATACTCCTGGCGAAGTGGTCGTGCTCATGGATTGTGTAATACATTGGTTGCAACCTTTGCGATACTTCTCCATCTTTCTCTATTCGTGGCATTGCGTGTACACTCAGTAAGGAAACTCTTCGTAGACGATTAAATGAGGTCTGTCCATCTAGTAGGTGATCGGCCACGGGAACGTCGACCCTCTACTCTTCCTTGCGCCACCAATTGTTCCAGTGAGCTTTCGTTGCGTACGATATGTCCAAACATCTTATAGATAGATGATAGAAAACACAAAAAGGCGTCGCTGACGTCACATAGTCCGAGCGTGCGATCCTATGTCAAAAAACCGAACATCCCCGGCTCTCATTCTAAACGCATACATGATTTCATATAAGTACGAATTGACTAGAAGCCCTCTTTTGCGCTTAATGTCTAACCACTCAGACTCTCGCTAACTGGGTAACCGTTTGGCGTGACGGCGAGTTTCAGTCCGGTTTCAGTCCGCGAGGTCCCCGCTCGCCGGCCTACACCACCGCGAAATTGTGTTTGACGTTTTAGATACTGTGAAGTGACATTTCTGACTCAATTAAAACCAAACGCTGCTGTCAAATTTATTTACCCTATGCATAATTTTTTATTCATTCAAATTCAAATTATTTTAAATCGAGCGCTTGGCTTACAACGAGCCAGCTCCACAGTACTCTATATTATGCCAAAAGTCGCTTCGTTTCGTTGCTCTGTTACGACCTGAATAAAGGACAATCAAACGAACACACTTTTACATTTACTAGTGGTCGCCCAGTGATCGAAATTCCGTATTCACTTTGTTGAAACCACTAATAATTAGACAAGAGTAAGTCAATTCAAACTGCAACAAACGATAGACTATCACGTTAAGAATTTTATGCCATGGATAGTATTTGTAAGAGATTTTATGTACGGGCCGGACCGGCCAGGACAGCTCGGTGAAGACTCGGTACAAGACCGGTGCTGGTTACAGCTGGATACGATTCAAAACACCAGTATCACTTTTCAGGCATAGCCTCCCGCCAGCTGGCTAGTACTTACTTTTCATGACCTGTTTCAGAGGTCTGACTATGCAGAGCTCGAAATTAGAAGTGCCGGTATGGCGGATCGTTCGTCCTTTTATACTCTATTTTCACATAATTTCTATTTACTCTATGTACAATTTTTCCGCGTTTTCAGCGACTTTTTGCGCCATTGTCAGCGGACCAATTAGGGCTTTTTAGGCAAAATTGGGCACCCTCGGAAGACAATATTGTAAAGAAAGCCCTTCTTGGTCCACTAGGCACGTCTCCGCGACAGTACTGTATAGAGACGCGGTCTATCGAAAAGGCGAACTTTCCCCATTTTCTCTATTTTGTGGCAAGTACCCACTAGTATGAGAGAAGGAAAACGACCAGAAAGCCCATCTTTACTCATCTATAACAAATTGGATCTTATATTCTATTGATATAAAACGATTTACAAATTTCAATATGCTAACACGATTTCTATCGTTCTATTTCACTCTATGAGTTCGAACACTGAGTACATAAGCACTTAACACCGCAGCTCGGCCTTATGTTCGCTGTACTAAACATTTTATGTATATTTTGACTTTGTGCACTCCTCCAACATATAAACTTTAACTATGCCAAACGTCACTCTTCTCCGTGCCTGCGATATGCTTAAAAGGGCGTACAAAGTTTTCTCTTCACGTATTAATATATAGATTAGTTTGGATACCTACTCCAGGTGTCGGTATATTTTTCTTTCAGACAACGGTGATCCTATTCAAGTGACGGCTATATATGCCGAGTAGGTGTGAGAGTGTGGATAGGCGATTCGGCCGGCTGTGTCTCAGTCTATTCGTGAGTACCATAAACTTTGTATGATTTTCTAGCTTTTGTGGGTAAACATTCCTGTTGAAAATATTTTTGAACTCATTGATTTATATCAGCCACAGCCACGGCGACGTGAGTTTCATTACCAAGTTTACCTTTTTAAAGGCGCGGCGCGATTGTGCAAAAGACTACATTGACGACAAAGCATCCGTGACGCGCGTCACTTAACATCGCTGATTTGCCGGTAAGGCGGCCGCGCTCGATTGCGTTGACTGATCGATTGTTCGAGTGGTTACATTCCCTAATTGCGATGCCAAGGGTCGCGGTTTTGATTCCCGCCCGGGACAAATATTTGTGTGCATGATCATGTCTATTTGTTCCGTGTCTGGGTGTAAAAGTATCTATATGTATAAATTACAAAGAATATTTAAGTATGTATACCAGTTGTCTAGTTTTCTATAATACAAGCATGTTATTTGCTGACGTTGAGACTTGATGGCGCTGTGTGGGATCTACCAGGTACTGTTGGTTGGTGTCATGCGCCGCGTTTAGAACTCCGCACAGTGTGACGCGTGTGAGTGACGCAACTCTCTGGCGGCACAACGTCATAGACCGTATGATAGTACACGCCGACGTACACACACAGCCGATATGCGTAAATAAGTCTTGTATTTTTGGTACGTCCGATGAAACTTTAACTATCTACTACATACGCGAGCCTCGAGAACTGATCACGGGAAACTATATCCTAACATTAGAATTTGTTTTATTTGTGTATTTGGTGCGCATATAGAGTTAATGGACAATTTGTTATTATTTTGTTAAAATTATATTTTGGTCATCTCTTATTTAATTCACACACACTATTCAACCACGAATCGTTTTCATATCGGTGGTATTACTTTATATCTATTTTCAATACATTTGCTATTAATACGGTCTTTATGAGATCGAAACTTGTACCATAATATTGTATTTCACAGTCTCTCACAGGCCTTTTTACTTTACACTAAACACAAACGAGCATTCTGTTTGTGACGCATGCGTATACCGCGAAAAGCAGTTTCGCCCCCGCCATTATTCCATTTGAAGTACTTACCTAATTTTAATCGCAAATGTAATGAAAAACATTGTATGATGCCCGTACTCAGTAAGCTGGCTATTATAGTCATCGGTTTATTATAAGCGCTCTGCTTCGCCTCGTGCCTATCTCTAGAAACTCTTTCTAAATCTCGAAAGCCCTCGACTATAAAATGCAGCTTACCTTATTTGCATCATAATGTACTATTACGCGTTAAATTTGATACATTCTTCTTGAATCCGTATTTAGTCAAATCTTTGTCAATATCTATATAGATAATAATAATATTACAATAATAATACCTGAGACAGCCCACACAGTAAGGAAGTGTTAGGCTTGTGTTATGGACACTAGGCAACTGATATACAAAATAATCTTTAAAATATGTACTTATACGAGCTGTTCGGCTGAACGTAGTCCAAACTTATAGGGCGTGTAGAGCTTACCGAACTACACATAAAATTAAAAAAAATTAGTGATAAAAATGAATCTTTAAAATTGTTTTTCTCGATAGCCTTTAGTTTGCGCCATCTGCTCATTTGAAACTTTTTGTTTAGTTTGGCAAACTCTACACGCTCTATAAATTTGGACTATGCTCAACAGAACTACCCGTATAGATATTTTTACATCCAGCCATAGAACAAATGAACTTATTCATGGACACAAATATTTGTCTCGGGCGGGAATCAAACCTACGACTTTTAGTTCTAGTTAAGGTCTCTAACCACTCGGCGAGTCGGTTAGTCAGATAAATACGAGTATAATTAAGATTGTGAATGCAATTTAATTAGAATTTGTGCACTCTGGAAGTATTTCATCCAAGTGTATAAGCAGAGGTATACTTTATACGGATATAATATGTCCTAGACTGTGGCTCTGTCGTCGAATAATAATTTCTTTACTTTTACGCTTACAGCGCTTCAACCTGCGCTTACGCCTGGGGCTGTTGCGTGCAAGAGTCTGTGGGTGGAGGACTGAGAGCATCAGTCGCGGCGATGCAGCCGCTGCCGTCGTTGGCTCGCGTCGCTCTTGCTCTTGATTCTAGAAGGTGAAAGGTTTTTATTGCTAAAAGTTTCCCTGAGTTGGTATTCGCGGTGGGATTTAAAAGGGGATTAGATACCTATAATACGTAAGTCAGGTCTGATAATGTTACGACACTTTCGAATATCCCTCTCAGAGAAGTGGGTCAAAGTAAATATATTTGTGATGTAATATAGGTGAATGTCGTCGTTATTATTATAATGTCCTCGTAAGGCATTGTCGTGATAGCCCGAGCGCAGTGAACCTGTTTCAAATTTATAAAGCTATGACGCCGTGGTTCGAATCCGGGCGTGTACTAATGAGTTTTGCCTGACTTAAGCACATTAACTATCACTGACTCCGTGCCTCGGAGAGCAGGTTAAGCAGTCAGTGCCGGTCGCTGTCAATAGATGGCGTTCCTTACAATCTGCCAGCCTGCGTTGGAGCGGCGTGGTGGATTGAATCTCCAAACCCCTCATCTTGAGGGGAGCCCTAAGCCCCTGCAGTGGGGTATAAAAAAGGGCTGATGGAATTGAATGGATTGGAATAGGTGAATGAATTATGGGGTAGGAAGAATGGGGCAAAGGCAAAAATACTGCGCTTGCGATGCCTCACCTAGATCGATGCACAAGTTAGGCGGTGTCTACGTACGATAAGCCTTCTTGGGGCTGGCTCGGGATCGTTGAATGAAAAGCACCGCCCCAAGGTATACCGCGTTATGTAGAGTTACATGTCTTTATAGCCAAGCTCCGATATGTATAGTTCGACCATCATGAAAGGAAATATTAGTGTTCATGAAGTCATAGGAAACACATGAGCAGCTCAATACAGATAAATTAAGCCCAACAAGTCGTGTAAATAATATTACAGGGCATAGTGCCCGGTTTTGAAAAGTTGAATCAATCAATTCTGCTATGGCAAACATCTTGTAACTCTACGTCACCGGTACAGTTTCCACCAACTCCAAGAAGTACTTGAAGATGTAAGGCAATGGATAAATTGAACAGGACGTTCATATATGCGATAGATTTATAAGTAATAAATGTAATTAATCATACTTTCTACGCTTTAGGATTCCGTAGTTCATAAGAAAAAAAGGATCGTTTTTAGGATTACTCCGTCGTTTGTCTGTCTATCGGTTTTCGTCAATATCTGTTTTCTCAGGAACGCGTGTAGATTCTATGTCAACGTACGCCATCAAAAAACACAGTCATTTAAGCCACATATTTTGCCACTCCCAGACTAACAACTTAGAATTATGAAATTTGGCAGAAAGCAACATCTGATAGCACAAGTAAAGAAAAAAAAATATGGAAATCGTTATAATATATTATTTTCTGTATTATTTAGTATTTGTAAATGGCAAAGGTTGTTGTAACAGTAATAAAAAAAAATACTGTCCGAAACTGTGTTGAACCAAGTGCGATAAGATTCTGGAGAGTTAGCGAAATAAAATAATTTTAATTATTTAATATTTTTAATTATTTATACTTACATAAAATAATTCCTTAAATATAGTGTAAGATTAACACTATATATTTAAAGAAATATTATATCATGTATTTCATAGCGTTTTTTTCATTGCTTTGGAACCGGAGGGAGGGGCGGGCACGGGAAAAGTTACTTCGGAGCTGAATATTTCAAAAAACTCGGAGCAAATACCTAGTTGATCCATTCACTCCATTTGCGAGTCATTATGTTCCCACGGGTTTGAGAAACTTGGCACAAGGGTTTCCTTTAACCTCTTGTTTTGCAATCACCATTTCGGAGCCGATTGGGAGATTTTGAATTTGATGACCCTATGACAATAAAACTAGCGGTACTTGTCAAATTCTTACGTTTGTCTCACCATTCAACCTACCAGTCAACCTAACCCTCCCCCATGAATGCCTCATTGCAAAGGCTTAGGCCTCCCCTCGGGATGAGGGGCTTAGAGCTTAATCCACCACGCTGCTCCAGTGCGGATTAGTGGATTTTAACGACTGCCATCTATTGCTGACAACCGGTGAACGTACTCTCCGAGGCGCAGTCAGTGATAGTTATGTACATAAGTCAGAAAAAAGTCACTGGTATATGCCCTGGGTTTCCGACCACGGCTTTCATCTGCTCCTCACTTGGATACACTTAAAGGGCTCAGGTGCCTTACGGGAATCCTCCACCAGGTTTATTAGTAGCCCTCATTACCCTCCGATTCTTAAATAATCACCATGTCAAAGATCATGATCGCTCAGTTATGACACGAAGAAAGGCAAACTGACTATTGCTTTAATATGGATTTTTTTTCTTCCAGACATCCGCGTCGAACACATACAGTGGGATGTACTGTCTGTTATGGAGAGTGCACCGTTGGCTGCCCGACTAAATAGAATTTTTGGCGGGAAAATAACTACAATGGAAGTAATCTGATGAAGAGTATATAGATTGGCCGATTGATATTCTTACTATTTTATATTATGGTCACCCTCTCTAATTATTTGTATGCAGTGGTTGATTTACACATTTCCCGTCGCCAAGGTCGAACACTTACATGTTCATAATGCATAATGAAAATGCATAATATCAATATGTATCGATCTCAGCCGGTTCTAGCACGCGTGACGCGGCACTGCAACTAAACTTAAAAATTGAATGTCTTTTGATTCTGTAGGTGATTTTGATGAAATAAACTCTAAATTTTACTCATAATAAAGCTTTATATTTTACAGTAATTAGATTTTGTATTCAATGAGTGGCTTTTACGTGAAGCGCGTACAAATGTACAAACAAACCGATAACCCGACAAATCGACAAACAATAAAAAAAATCAAAAATTGATTTTTTGCATATTGTTACTGCAAGCAGTTTTTTTAACTTATTTCTTGCAATTCCCAGTTATTTTTGCAAAAACCGTTAATGTAAAAGCACGGAAAGTCTACGATTTTTTATAGATATATAGATTAAGTAACTGCGCAACACCTAGGCTATTTTGCGCCATGCAAGAAGAAATCCAAAAAAACGTATCTATGATAGATTTTATAAAAAGCATGAGAAATCTTGATTTCTATTCATGAAAATCAATATCAATGAAGTTTTATCTTTGAGTCATTTTTCGTTTGTTCTTCAAATGTCAAAAACATTATCCTCCATATTGGTACCGATGTGACGCCACTTCGACTGGAAACAAGCTAAATTGTTGTGCTATTGGGTACAAGACATTCTATTTACTAACACCCGCTCACGGTGGTGTAGTAGCCCTGGATATGTAACATGTTGCATAAATAAATGATTTTACATTTTTAATACATTTAATACATACAAAGTCAAATTTTAACAACCATCCAAATTTTAAAAATTATCAAAAACCGATGGCCGTTTTGTTACCTTTTAATATAGTTCAATAGAAAATTTTTGAGATATGATTACACAAACTTTTCCCGAAAAAAAAACCAATGACTAGCCTCCATTCACTCCCAAGGTCTCGGGCGCATCGTCACAAAGATGGCAACCAAACGTTATAAAATAACACTGTAGATGGAACGGACATTCCGTAAATTCCGTAATCTTATTCGGTGATTTTAATAGTAAGCAAACATACTCGATCTCGACTCGAATTCGATCTCGACTCGTTTGTCGTTTTATTTATTTATTTATTTACTTATAAGGTCTGCGAACATTCTTACACCACATCTTACATAATATAGTTACATAGTACATCTTAAAAGTATAGTGCGAGAACAATAACAGGCAAACACAGCATGAGGAATACAGAATAAATTCTGCACTCACTTTTGGGACACATGGTTTTAATTTTGTTCGAGGTGAGAATTTATATAATTATTAATAAATTTATAAAAAAACGAGAACTATACAATTATATGTAGCAATATTTCAGAGTCATAAGCTGTGGTATGAACAAAAAGAAAATTCCATGTTTATATTTTAAAGAATATTAAAATTAAATCTGAGACAATTTACATGTTTTAAATGTCTACAATGATTTTCTGTATACTCCCAATGAAGAAACCGACATATCAGTTTCACTGGCGAATTGATAAAATTTATTGTGTTCATCACAAAGTCTGTTGATAATGCTTTGCGTGCCCAGATTAGTCCTGCTAGTCTTTACTAGAAAGGGTTTGAAATTAACAATTCTAGAGTTCTGTCGGGGTACCCTAAAATTTATTTGACTAAGAAGTTGAGGACAATCGACATGACCTCTTATGATTTTGTATAATAATACCTGATCGGAGATCCAGCGACGGTCCTCGAGAGAAATGAGTTTAAAATGAACAAGCCTATCATTGTACAAGATAAGTTTGGACTTTTTATCTCGGTGAATGAAAAATAAAAACTTTTTTTGTATTTTTTCTAGCCTTTCGATGTTACGCTTATATTTAGGATTCCAAATGCTTGAACAATAGTCCAAGGAACTTCTTACTAATGAGAAAGTAATTAGTTTTCCCTAACATGCACGACTCACTCGAGTAAATATGTCGCCCTGACTTCGCCTTGTCGAGACGACAAACCAATGTTACCCTATAATGAAAACATGTTATATTATAATGTGTAGCAACATTAAATCCGTTCTTTATTATTCGTTCAATTTAAGCAATTTATAGTCTAAATTGTGTGACCGCTTCAATTTTTATGTACGCGCCGCTATTTTTTTATCAACTCCTACGGGCAACTTGAAATCACCATAGAGTACTAGGAGTATTATATAGAGTATATTTACTAGTTCATAATAAACCGATGACTATAATAGCCAGTTTACTGAGTACGAGCCTCATACGACGTTCTTCAATACATTTGCGATTAAAATTAGGTAGACACTTCAAATGTAATAATGGGGGGAGCTAAGGAGCGGGAGCGGGCTACTTTCCGCAATTTACGTATGCGTTACAAACAGAATGCTCGTTTTTGATTGGTGTAAAGTAAAAAGGCCTAGTATTGTAAAATACAACATTACAATTAAAGTTTCGATGTCGTAAAGACCGTATTAAGGTGACTATAATAGCCAGCTTACTGAGTACGAGTATCATATAACGTTTTTCAATACATTTACGATTAAAATTAGGAAGATAATTCAAGTGTTATAATGGCGGGAGCTAAGGGCGCGAGCGGGTTGCTGTTCGCGGTTTACGCATGTTTCGAAAACAGTATGCTAGTTTGTTATTGGGGTAAAGTAAAAAGGTTTAGTACTGTAAAATGCAACATTACGGTACAAGTTTCGATGTCATAAAGACTGTATTAATAGCAAATGTATTGAAAACAATATTTAAACATAATCAACGTAGTGTAATTTAAGAATTACTTTTTATGTAACAATATTTTTTCCACCGTTATTGTCGTCAATGTCAACGAAAACGAGAAATATATCGCTTAAAAATGACAAAATTCGATAAAATATCGCTCGCATGTGAGGGTTTATAGTCAAAACTACCGTGGAGGAGTAATTTTTCCCATTGTGACGGAGTGGGATGAGATAAAAGTCTTGCAAGTTAGCACCGGTAGACATAATATACCTATAGATATCTCGTTTCGGGACGAGAAAAAGCGTCGACAAAATTTTGTCGCGGCGTACATGTTAGGCCTGCTTATCAAATCAATGTCCGAAGTACTTTCGACTAGATGTACAACACTATTAGCTGGGGGTACCGTTTTACTTTAAAAGACCCACCGTACCACCAGGGGTACGGTCAGGGGTACAGCGGGTCTGAAGCGTTCTATTTGTACCTATGTCGTCTACTTTGGCCAATAAACGCGTTTATATTATTGTGAATAAAATTTTAAAAATTAAATCATAAATTCACACTTCGAAATATAAACAAAAATGTAAATTTATAAGTTAAGTTTGTTGTTGGATTTTCACAATGGAGGCAATAATGTATTGTTGAATGATCTCTCGAAATATGACTTTATAGCTTTAGCATGTAAAAATGTTATGAACAACGCCTTTGTATATTATAATATAGTTAATAAATTGTGATTAACGATTTCATTATTTGTAAGTGGAGTAAATGTATTTTAGGACGTTTTATGTGTTTTATTTGTCTAGTCGACTGACCTGAGCCAAAGATAGCGGGTTCGATTTCCGCCCGGGACAAATATTTATTTATGTGCATGAACATGTCTGATTGTTCCTTGTCTGGGTGTAAAATATCTAGGCATATACTGATATAACTACTAGCGACCCGGCTGTAGCTCCGCTCACCGGTTATTGGTTTCTTATAGTATTCACATATTTGTTTCAGTTTTGTAGCCGCTCTTCCCTTTCCCGTTTCCGTTAGGCCATTAGAGTTTTTATTCTTGACCTCGGTCTCGTCCCGTTTTCGATTCCACTCTCATCAAGCAAAGTGGGCAAGGATGGGGCCATGGGGAATTCGATGATGTTCCTGTATATCAAAGCACGAACGCAAGAAGCAAAGGAGTGTGTATTATAGATTAAAAAGATTCCGGAAGAAATTCCCTTAATGATTAAAATCCGTTACATGGTTTAGAAGAAGTAAGCGGAGAAACAAGAAATGAATCCAGTAGTGTTGTCCTCGCGCCCAGGCTGCGTATCAGAGAGCTCCAGCAGCGCAGCGCCAAGGCGGCGACGACTCGACGGCGAATGATGCGAGGAAAGCGCCGCATCATGTTGATATTAATCACGCACTTAGGTGTATTTTATACCTGGTGTTCGGCTGAACGTAATCCAAACTTATAGAGCATGTAGAGGTTACCGAACCAAACCAAAAGTTAAAAAAAATAATCATTTTTACTCGTTAACCGTTAGTTAGCGCCATCTGCTCGCTTGAAACTTTTTGTATACTTCGCTAAGTTCATCATTTTTGAAGGTCGTATTTATGAAAAACCAGTACTTACTATTATATAAATTTTCGCCCTCATTTATTCCCATTTTCCCTTCAGACCTTTTGTACTTGGCTTGGAGTTTAAATTCACCACGCTACTCAACGCGGGTAGGCGGATTGTAACGACCATCGTCTATTGACAGCAACCGGGACCGACTGCTTAACGTACTCTCCGAGGCACGAAGTCAGCGATAGTTATGTACTTAAGTCAGAAAACTCATTGGTTCACGCCCGGATTCGAACCACGACCACATGGCATTGTAAATTTGAAATAGGTTCGCTGCGCTCGGGCTATCACGACACTCAGATGTAAGTATATGAGATACATATTCATATATTCAGGTACACATTCAGTGCAGAAAGTTAAAATCTATATACAGGAGAGTTTTTGAGATGGAACTGTATAGCTAAATCCTAAACTTTGAGAAATAGCGAAAACTGTTCAAAGGGATCATGAGCTCGATTTTTGATGAAACGAAAACTACATATTCACATTTTTGAATTTGATATTTATATATTAATATGTGAAGAAAAAACTTTGGACTCCTTTTAAAGTAAGTATATAGCGGGTATGGAAATATGTTAAAACTTTATATGCAAAAGGAGTGCCAATATAATTCTACTGGTGTACGAGTAGTAGGAAAACCGAATGTATCGTGATGAAAGCCCTCACCAAAATGTTTCCAACTACAGAAATTATAATAAAGTCATATGGGCTAAAAGGCGCCGGTTGGGAAGAACTAAATGCTAGCAAGGGTAGCACTCAGTGCCGTTCTTTCATTGCTTCCACGGAACGAAATTATGAGTGGTCTGAACTAAAAACAATCTGTCGGGACAATGATGATCCTGAATAAATAAAATTAACTATATTAAACTCAACAAATTTTAAATTACAAAAATTTTCAAATTGAAATTTCATGAATGTTTTTTGCACCACATTAAATAACATAAGTGTTATTTTCTTAAAAATAAATAACTCAGACTTCTTTTTGAAATAGCTTCGCTTCAAATCTATTAGAAGACTGAATCGTTAAAATACTTTTTTTCTAAATAGGTGAATGTAGTAACCTACCTACTACTTAATGCGGAATTGGATTGTCGCGGTGGTTCGATGAATCTGGTTGGCTCATAGTAGGTCAGCTGACCCTACTGCCTAATTAATGCCTTACCATTTCCAAAAACTGACCTATTGTTATGTCACCCATTGAAATTCTAGTTGAGCATCTTGAATAAATTCGTGAGTATGAATTTCTTCAATAGTTATATAAGAGGGTTCGCTTTATTTCTGAGACAAACATCACATAAATGTTATTCCATTCCATCAGCCCATTTTATACCCCATTGCAGGGGCTTAGGCCTCCCCTAAAGATTAGAGTGCTTGGAGCTTTAATCCACCACGCTGCTCCAATGCGGGTTGGCGGTTCGTAACGACCGCCATCTATTGACATCAAGCGGGACCGACTGCTTAACGTGTTCTCCGAGGTACGAAGTCAGTGATTGTTAATGTATTTAAGTCAGAAAAAACTCATTGGTACACACCCGGATTCGAACCACGGCCACATGGCCTTATGTGTTTGAATCAGGTTCGCTGCGTTCGCTTCGTGCTGTCACGACACCACATATAGGTACTATAGTAGAAAGCCTGTTCTTGTAAAACTTTGAAGAAGTGTATAATATTTGGGGTTTTTTTACCGAACGACGAAAGAACAAAGAACTCACACTCACCAATCACCAAAAACGTCGAAAAAATTTGGTTTCTTGTATGGGAACCACATTAAATTTTTTACTTTATTTATGTTTTATTATTTTGAATATTGACAAGTACAGTAATTCACCTTTCATAAAAATTTGAAATGTAAGCAAAGGTCTCACACTCACCAATCACCAAAAACGTCGAAAAAATTTAGTTTCTTGTATGGGAATTCTTTAATTTTTAACTTTATTTTATTATTTGTTATAATAGCGATCATAGTAATATATCTTTCATGAAAATTTCATGTGTAAGAAATGATCTTACAATCAATAATCACCAAAAACGTTGAAAAAAAAACGTCGAAAATACGTTTCTTGTATGGGAACCCCCTTTAATTTTTGATGTTTACTTGAGGGTTCCTTAGTATCTAAGAATCTGACCTGAGATGATATCTATGTAACGCTAAAAAATTCAACAAAACCAGCCTGCAGATTCTTTTATAGAAATACGCCGGATGCTGCACCTCCTGCTGGTCTAAAACCGTAAAGCCTATCAGATTCTCTGCAAGAATCTGATCTGAGATACATAATATATATCTATGTAACGCTAAAACCTCATCAAAATCAGTCTATATTTTTTTTATACAAACAGGATTAATGCAGCACATACTGGTGGTCTAAAATCGTAAAGCTCATTTGAGAATCTGATCCGACATAATATCTATGCAACGCAAAAAACCTCATTAAAATGAGCCTAATTTTTTTTATAGAAACACGATTGATGTAGCACACCTTAGTGGCTGTTATAAGCATAAAACGTATCTAAGAATCTAATTTGAGTATACGTCTTTGTAACGCATAAAACCTCATCAAAATTTGTCAAGTTGATTTATGGAAACACGTCTAATGCAGCACACCCTAATGGCTGATAACCACAAAATGTATAAAAGAATCTGAACTGAGAAGATATCTATGTTACCCTATGTAAGCCTATTCTAGACAGGAATCAACATTTTTTTGAATGCGCCTTTGTGGTGATGTTTTTCCACAAAATAATAAATTTACTCTTGTGACGTATTTCAAGATTATGTTACATAAATACGAAATATTTGACTTTGACTATCCAAGAATCTGATTCGTAATGTTATTTCTGTTATGCAAAAAACTTATTAAAATCAGCTTGGTATTTTTTTCCATAGAAACACGCCGGATGCGGCACCTCCTGGTGGTCGATCTTATCTGAAATAATTATGTAACGCAAAAAACCTCATCAAATTCAACCTAGTTTTTTTCATAGAAGCACACCTGATGCAGCATCTTCTAGTAGTAGTCTTCAACCGTAAAATCTATCTAAGAATTTCATCCGAGATCATATCTCTGTAACGCAAAAAACTTCATTAAAATCAGCTCTGTTTTTTATTAGAAACACGTATAACGCAGCATCCCCTAGTGGCTGATAACTAAAAAACGTATCTAAAAATCTGATCTGAGATGATAGGTATCTCTCTAACGATAAAAATCTCGTCAAAATCAGCTCAGTTTTTTAATGAAACACGCCTGAAGTAGCAATCTAAGAATCTGACCCGAAATAATATCTCTGTAATGCAAAAAACCTCGTTAAAATCAGCCCAGTTTTTCTATTAGAAAGACGTATAACGCAGCATCCACTAGTGGTTGATGATCATAAAGCATATCTAAGACTCTGATCTAAGATGTCTATGTAACGCATAAAACCTCATCAAAATCAGCTCAGTTGTTTTATGCAAACACGTCTAACGCAGCACCCCCAAGTGGCTGTTATCTTCCCCCTACTAGGTGTATTTTTAATGTATTTTATTTTCAATTCAGCAAATATTTGAAAAAAGTAAAGAATACGTTATATTACATAAAAAAAAAACTAAAACATTTAAATGTTTCTTTGTATACAACAATAACTTCCGCTTACGCGTGTCGCGTCGATTGTAGGACCACTGAATTAATTTTTACCGCGCGATGGTTTTAATTTGACTTAATATCTTATAACTATAACTCCTGAAATATTAATTTAAATTGTATGGCGTAAAGGACAATTACTTATCACATCATATCTGACAATTTTTTTTAATTGTAATAGGTCTACAATTAAAAAAAATTGTTAGATATGATGTGATCCTTTAAAAATAGACTTGCCATAGCGGATTTTTCTTTAGACCTTTAATAGAGAAGATTCCTTTATACATTGGTTCGTTATGCTTCGCAGGGGTTAAGCAGCGTTTTCAATGAAAGCTCCCAGTCGGTTTGAATTTTTCCGAGATTTTCAACAATCATCGTCATATTTCAACCAATTTACGCAAGACATTAATAAACTATATACTCAAACCTTTCTCTTGAATCACTCTGTCTATTAAGGAAAACCGTATGAAAATCCGTTCGGTAGTCTTTGAGGTTATCGCGTTCAGACAAACAGACTTTATAAATTCGTAGAGGTCGTATAGTTTGCACCTAGGACCAATTATCATAATGGACAGAATCATAACACGTTGCCGCTTTTGTATCAGTGTATCAACGCGTAATCGTGTATGTTTGTCCATCCCACGGAGTCTAGCTACAAGTAAAAGAAATAATTTATGTACGTTTGGCAACGTTAGACTGTCAGTGTGAATTGTGTCAATTCTTAACCGACTAGTCGGTCAAAACATTGCGATGAAGTGAAGCATTTTAATGAATTTTATAACGAATCTCATTGTTTTAGCTAAAAGTATTTGAATTCTGAAAGAATGCCGTTTTCAGCTGTGTCTTGTTCGTCCAGGACAACAAAAGGAGGATTAAAAGACCTGGATTATTTGGCATCATTATTTAAGCATGTAATACCATTAAGTACTCTAAAATTAAATCATATAATACAAACACAAAAAACGGACATGCCTAAAAACAGATGATTCTGTCCACGCACTACTCGTTCGCGCGCGGCGTCCCTCTCCCACTACTTCCCCTCGCTGCACCTGCGCATTGTGTCATTCGCAGGCAACTTAGTGTAAAATGCACTGATTTTAGGTCTGGACAGGTGCGGCAATAAATTAATATATTTTTAATAAAACATTGATGACTTACATCTTAGTTTTAATATGAAGAAGAGAAAAAATGTTGGCATAACATGAAACAACAAAAACTAAAATTAATGTTTCCAACATATTCCACTTAACGAGCAAAATGGTTCTTCTTAGTTAAATTAAAAAAAATAATATCTTATTAATATTTAAACAGTAACTGCAAAGTTCACTAAGTTTGAAGGAGTGGACTGTAATCATAGGTATTTAATTTGTGTAACGTAGCAATCCATGGGAACTTTTACATTTTATTTTATTTAATGAAAAACAATTAAATGCAATTACATACATTGTTTCAAATACAATTTTTATTTTGATATATGTTAAGTTTTTTCTTTTAATAAATCATTTTTATTTATTAATATTATTACTGTAACTGTTCTAAAGGTAAAATACAAACTTTCGTAAAGGATGTTTTATGACATTTTCCATTAACCTTTCTTACTTCTAATGCTCTAACACAGCCATCTTTTCCAGAAAAAAAATTTGTGACTCGGGCCATAGAGCAAGTCATAGGTGGAGTGTCAACTCACAAAATTATGAGGTTTCCTACTTGTATATTTGGGCAAGTGCCCTTCTATTTAGGACGATTTTGTAATACATTTAAATATATTTTTGACCAATATCTCCAAAACCATTTTTTTTTTTCAGAGAACTGCAGATATTCCAAAATTTTAATCTATTAAAATGTGTATTAGCAAGATCTTGCTCTGGATAACAAGTGAGAGGCCCACTTGTTAAAAAATGGCTAGGAGTTAAATAAATCTTCGATGTCGGAGGACATGGGCATTATTGGCCTTGAATTTAATATACTTTCTATTTGCATTAATACAGTATACATTTTTTCATAGGTCAATACATGTGAACATAACACTCTTTTTAAATGATGCTTCACACGTATCACTGCTGCTTCCCATAATTGAGCAAACACAGGGGAATAGCTGGGAATAAAATGAAATTTAATTCCTAGTTTTGCAGTGTCACTTTGAAGTAGAGTTTGATGGGACTTAGAATTATTTAATTTATAATTGTGTATTGGCTGATTTAAATGTGCTAGCATTATCACAATAAACTTCAGTAGGAACATTTCTTCGACCAATAAATCTTTTAAAACTAGCCAAAAATGCATCTGTCGTAAGATCTGACATCAATTCTAAATGTATAACTTTCGTTACAAAGCAGATATACACAGATATAACCTTTTTGAATGTTCGGCTAGCGTGAACTCTGTCAGCTGGCAACGAACCTATCAGCTGTTGCGCTGTTATCCCTTTAAAACGGAAGCATGCCATACATTTGTAAATTAACTTTTTTACCAATCTTAAACCATTTATTATCCAATAACGTTGACTTAGATTACTTAATACATGTCTTTTGTTAGGAAATGAGTAACTACTGACGCTTTTGGTTATATTATTTGCTGTTTATGGCTGTAAGGTCACTGATTACAATCTTGGCAAAAGAGAGTGACAGCAGAATCTCAAGGAGTAAAACTTTGTACCTACGCTACCAGCTATGACATGCCCAAACTGTGTGTGTAGGAACGTGGTGGGTTGTACAGCTGCATCACACCGTTGAAGTCATTCAGGCTGCGGCAGCAATGTCTGCAAAAATATATCAGTAGCATATGTCAATATGTTAGGTAATATAATTTTAGAAAAACATGTATTTTGAGGCAAATATGGTGTTGTTCTGTCTACTAATAAACATTTGATTGAAACTTTATAAGGATAAACAATTGAAAAAATTTCAAATTGCAATGAATATTTTGATTATATCTGTACGATGTGGCACTAGCTGTTATCCTATTTTCATTGCAAGCTTTGATGTGACAAACGATGACTGACTCGTCGAATCTAGCAGAGCCTTAACAACTAACTCTTTGCCATTTTTACAAATCAACTTAACCTTTGGAGTTGGTTGGAATTTGAGTTTTATTACATAATTTAGACAAAAGTGAGATATTATTGTTGCTTTCCTTTGGAGGTAATTGATCGCTATCATAGTGTAAAAGAGTATTGTGATTTTGTTTTTTACAATGCTGACATCTAAAGTGAAACTTACTCTTGTTTGCATACGCTTCAGGCAAATTTTACACAAATTTTAGTTTCTCGCAAATAGTAGTCTTTATTGGACAGAAGCTAACATAAACTTGGGCCATGAAAATATTTTATGTTCAGACTTACCCCAGAACAAGCATTTATTTTGTTGCAGTGTAGCTCACGGGTTTTTTGTTAGTGAGAACGATGTAGAAGCTTCATTGACGTCACTGTTTTCTAAGGCAAGGGCACGATTTTCTAGAAATTTAATGAAATGATCGAATATAGGCTTTTTAGTTTAGTCACGTTCTAAGTGATATGCTCTAGCAGTTACTGCATCTAGCTTCTTAGTAAGCAGGCACACAAGTATGCTGTCCCATTTATCTACAGCTTGACCTAAATTTTTTAGTGCAGCAATGTGTTTTATTTCAGAAAACAATTTGTGCAACATTGTAACATTTGGTTTATTTATGACAGCCATATCAAATAAACTCGAAAAATGTTACTTTATAAATTTTGTACTTATTGTCATAACGTTCACTAAGAATACTGAGCGCTTCAATGTAATTTGATCTCACGACAGGCCTCTTCTTAATTATACCATATGCTTCACCTTTGAAAAAATGACGCATATTAAAAGAATTTGAATATCATCGATGCCCTGCTCGTTGCGGATTAACAGTGTGAAAATTTTGATGAATGGTTTGTATTCCAGGTATTTACCATCAAAATTGTTTATTTGTACATGAGGTAACTGTAATTTAGATGTGATATTTGAATGTTCAACACGTTCGCTGGATTTTTTGGCAATGTGAGTTATTAATTTATATATACACTGAAAATAACGATTTTCAGTGGTGGTTGGATCATCGTTTAATTCCAAATTTAATTTTTCATACTGACCGAAGGCAGTGCTCACTTTATCTTCTAAAACCAGTCCCATTTGAAATGAAGCCGCTGCGCTTTGAGGAAATCCTCGGTCTTTTTTTTGATCTTTGTCAAAGTTCCCTTCATGGCGTTGCGATTAGATTTTAGAATTTCTTGACCTCCTTCCATCATTTTTAACGGAAAATGTAGCCTTTGAAATAAAAAATAAATTTATATTTAGGGTAAGTACTAAGTAGGTACGATGGTACTTAACAGAAAAAATGTGAAGCATGTTGATTTTTTTTCATTTTTTATTACATTTCATTCACATTTTTGAAGTAAAATTTCTTTGCGCGCCTAGGGAGTAACTCAGATTTTTTTTCTGACGGAAGTAACGCTTATTCTGGCGGAAGTGACGCTTATTACAGTCTGTGTAGTTTCCGCTATTTAAAAATAGATGGCGTGCGACGGTAGATATGTCTATCCGTCGATAGGTTATTGAGACTACAAAACTATACAATGGATAGAATTTCTTACCCTAGTATGGTTAGACCGTCGATAAATAGGTAATTGGGTTTGGCTGTTAGAGATTTTTAAAAAACTTTACAAAACACTAACTTCAAAATAATACAATTCAAAATAAACTTTTAACAATGCGTGATACAACGTATTCCGATTTTAATTAACTAAAAGCTATAATTTTGCAAAACTACAAAAAAATATCTATTCTATTAATTATAATACTTGTAAATATATAGTACTAGCGAAAACCCGCAACTTTGGTTGCGTGGTTTCCAGAAATTCTACAGTTTTTCAAATTTAAGATTAAACGATAACGCTGATTTCCATACAAAATTTATTTGACCAAAAGTAAAGAACTAAAGTCAATGCGGGTAACTTAAGCTTTCAATATAACATTGGCCCACTCTTCACTATTGCATTATTTTATTTTACTTTACGATTCATTTAAAAATAAACAAAATGTTTCTTAAGTTATTTTGTACCTTAGTATATCCTTAACGCATCCATAACTCAGTGACATTGATACTGGCATTAGATTTAAAATCACAGACTATTTTGTCCGCAGCGTGATTTTGTCATCGAAAAGATTAAGCAACAAAGTTATTTTTTACGCAGTGTCTGGATAATTTTTACAGGTATATGGCGCTTAAATTGTATTTATTGTTTATTAGTGTTGACACATATGCAAGTATAATTTAAAATATCTACAAAGTTACAGCGAAATTGTATGATTTGTTCAAAACCGTTTTGCCGCCGGTGAAATACGGCTAACATTGGCCCGGGCGAAAATTACCAGTATCGTTTATGAATTGCTGCCAATTGCTGAAGACAAATTAGGAGATGAAAGATTGCCGGTTGCTTACCAAAGCACTTGCGAGGGAAGCTTGTTTCCTGGGCAAGTCAGATGTATTCAAGCTCCAAACTACGAAATATTACATAAGCAAAAGGCTGAATAAGCATGGGTATGGCCAAAACAGGTTGATGTGTGGAAATGTACAAAGAAGAACATCATGAAAGTGCGTGAAAAGAACGCTATAGATATGAACCAAAGCTACTCTGATAAAAGACGACTTTCTGTCTATGGAGTGGGGCGATTAAAGATTAAAGTGGGGCGATCATATGATAGCAATATATAAAACTTATATATTGCTATCATATGATCTGGACCTTGGAACAGTGTATTAAATTCGCATGTTATAATACTTTGTAAGACTCATTTTTAATTGTATTTTGTGTCAAGGATTGTAATATTACAAGTGTAATTTAAAAAATCTTGATTGAGAACAAATGTAGTACCTGTGTCATGGCAACATCTTTATTCTGCCTATAATTTCCAGAAAAAAAAATATTTTGACGGTTATAGGTTGTCTATGGGCACTGAGTACGTTTATAAGCATAAACAAGAGGCCAAAGTTATAATGAGAAGCTCAGAATTCAAAATAATACGTAATAATTGAACATGGGTAAAGGTGGGCCAATTATACCTCAAGTCTCCATATAACTTTGGCCCACTAGTTTTAATCGTTTTTTTTAAATTTTTTATAAGGGTGATGCTATTTACGAATGATGCAATACAATCTAGGCGTTTAGATGCCACCAAAAACATAGGCAACGTTTATTACAAGTTTTAACTCTCTCTTTTCCTTAACGATATTCAACAAAAGTGGGGCAAAGTTACCCACATTGACTGTACATCTTGTTGTGTTTATTTTACCATTTTAATAAGATAAGTGTATTATAAACCTACCGTTGAATTTATAAAATATGTTCTTTCTTAAACCAAGCATTTCTAAATTCTGGTATTCGAAATAACTCACTCGCACATACATATCTAAATCGAAAATTTTGAACTTTAAACACCAAAATTAGAAGCATTTTCTGTTAGAAAAACCATTTTAATAATTTGACGACAATTTTACGATGTATTTTACTTATTAAAATGAAAAAATTAATATAATAACTTTGAATTTAATTTCCATTCCACCAGCCCATTATGCCCCACTGTAGGGGCTTAGGCCTCCCCCCAGGGTGATGGGGCTTGAAGCTTAATCCATCACGCTGTTCCAGTGGGGGTCGGTGGATTTAACGTTTGCCATCTGTTGATGGCACTCGGGACCGACGGCTTAACGTTCTCTCCGAGGCACGGAGTCAGTGATAGTTATATACTTGAGTCATAAAAACAAATTTAATACTCCTGGCCAAAATAATATTGTATAGAAATCAGCGGTGTCCCTTAACCTGAAGTTTAGTTTAGTTAGAATAAAATGTAGCCAATAATATTCTCTGAAATGTCCTTTACTTGCAAGTGAAACTATCATCAAAATTAGTTCTATTTCAGAGATCAGCTCAAACCATCATACAAACAAAACAATAATTAATACGCCTGTTTGACTTAACCTAAGTGCAAATAAACATATTAGCACAAAAAAGCCTTTATTTTGAAATTATATACATAAATTTCAATTTTATTTATTTGTATTGATATAGATTTATTTGAAGTGTATTTATTTCTGGCTATTCCTGTAACATCTCACTTCGATTATAATAAAACGCTCTTGTTTTATTGATTTGTCCGTGTTTGAACCAGAAGAGTTTCCAGAGTGAAGTTATTCTTTCGAGAAATACTAAAAATACAACCCACCTCTTTGTTCGGTCGCTGCAATAAGCTGCCTCCATTCCAATTGCAGCGCTTTAAGCGTGGCTTGGACTTCTTATTCTGGGCCGAGTTGCGCTGCCAGCGCTGCAATTTCCGCTACTGTAGCTTCGTTAGCTGCTAATTCCGCTCTGAACGCTTGATGCTTTTCTAGTTTCTTGATTTTGTCGTCGAAAGGCGTCACTCCTCCTGTGGATTTTTAAAGTTATCGTTTAAACGTACTGCTGCCTCCGATTCGTTGTGGGTAAAAAAACAATCTACCCTAGCTAGTATGGAGTGAACTGTGTTGTAGTAAAACATAGTATGATAGCAAGCCATATTTCTTCCCATTCCATCAGCCCTTTTTATACCCCGCTGAAGGGGCTTACGCCTCCCCCAGGGTAAGGGAGTAGGGAGCTTAAATCCACCACGCTGTTCCAAGGCGCCTTGGAGCAGCGTGGTGGATTTAAGCTCCCGGTGGATTGTAACGACCGCCATCTATTGACAGCAACCAGCACCAACTGCTTAACCTGCTCTCCGAGGCACAGAGTCAGTGATAGTTATGTACTTAAGTCAGAAAAACTCATTGATACACGCCCGGATTTGAACAATAGCCGATTTTTATGTTTCTAGTGGATTGAAACAGTAATCGGCGTGCCCATATATTCAATTTTTAGTGTATATTTATTTTGGTTTACCGTAAAAGGTTTAAACCGTAAAAAAAAGAAGCATTACAAATTATTGTATTCAATGACTAGAATGTGGAAATTATTGATTATGGAGATATAATAATTAAGTATTGGAAAAAAACAATACTTATTATACATGTTTTTTTTTTTTTATTATGCCTACATCGCCTATCTGTTCTGTACGCTAAATTGCCAACCCCATTTCTAATTTTTGTCCAAAGTCAGCGCCTGCAGCCAATTCGGGACACAACGCCAGCAGCTGAGACACTCCCTTATGTAGAAACTGGCACCAAAACTCCGGTCGGTTCAGCGGTCGGTAAACGGTTCGAAGTATATGCAAAAATCACTCGAAAATCAGACGTTCAGAGCAAGACTTTTTTTTCATTATTTTAAACGTACCTTCTTCCTGCATGCATTGACGGCTTGAAGCTCATCAGCTATGCGTAGACTTTCCACGTGGTTCTGTACTAGCAGTTTGTCGCTGTGGATGGGTCAAAGTAGCCCATTTCTCGTCCTGAAAATAAGTTTACATCATGGTAAAATCGTGGAGTAAAATAGTTCGGTCAAATAGTCTAAGCATGGCTAAGCATGACTACCTCATAGGTATACGTGCAGCGAGGCGGGAGGAGTCGTAGTTCCGTAATATTTACAGGTGTCATTATAACTATACATTTTGAACGCCAACCGAATAAATTCGTCATGCAGTAGAGTATCATGATAAAGTCGCTCGTAATAAAATTCGAATGACGAGATTAATATAGTGGTTCGTAACACAAGAAGGCCCGTACTGCAATATGCGGTTAAACAACCTGCTATCGTTTGCGATTATGAATTGTAATCCTCACGAATCAATAGAAATATTATGACTTTACACTTGACGTCATAACCATATTTAATATTTTTTCGGAAAAAAATAATTAAGAAAATTAACGCCTTAATTTTTTATTTTAAGGGGAAGGTATAGGTTGGACTATATTTTTGGGAAAAAAATAAAAACTGTGTTAAAAATTCGGTACAATCTTTATTACTTATTATTATTACAATATAATATCTATTGTAAATATTAGAAAAAAACAAAAACTCGCCGTTTCCACCCCTAGAGTCCATGAAATAAGTAATTCATTCAAAGGTAACTGTGTACGATTTCATAATAAACTTCCAAGCAATATAATAGACTTGTCAATAAATAAATTCAAGAATTATGTGAAACGATAACTTATGTCTCAAGCATCCACTTAATTTTTAAGACAATGGTTTCTAGTGCCGTCACTAAAAAAAATAAGCCATTCAAGTTTCTTGCAGTGTTCTTTTTAGAGAGGTCGCGTACGAACCTGCCTGAACTTAGCTATGGGATGGTCAAAAGTGACAGCAGAGTGTATTACTTGAAAAAATAAATAAATATGTTCAGTAATAATAACGTATACATCATAACAACGTCTAGGCCCCAAACTAAGCATTAGCTTGTTTTGGGTACCAAACGAAGACACCACATACATATAACAACCAAGACTCGGAACCAGTATCGATATTCATCATATAAATACTGACCCGACCTGGGATTGGAACCCGGGATCTCCAGCTTCGTAGGTAGGGTCGCTACCCACTAGGCTAAGCGGTCGTCGAGTTGTCGTCGTCAGTCAAACATAAGTTAAAAATCGGCTGATGATGAGAATTTTAAATTCTCAAAAACATAAATATAAATCTCAAGATATCACCATCACCATTAACTAAATCATCTTCATCATCTCAGCCATAGGAAGTCCACTGCTGAACATAGGCCTCCTCTCAAATAAAATTATCCGTCACAAACAGTTATATGTATACATGGAAATTTCTATAGCGGCAAATTAAAAGAGATCTTTAAAAAAACATCTAATCACAATCACCTATAACTCTGGTCGTTGGAATGAATGAATGAAAAATATTTTTATTTCCTTAGTTAGGTAATTACATAGAAATGGGGTTAACAATAAGCCCTCCACGTAAGGAGAGGTTTGTTTGTCTGCCTGTTTCGTTCAGTAGAACGTAGTCGGCTTACAAACTTTTTGATGCGTGAAGCTGTTGGTATCCACCCTAGTGGCCTAAATACATGCTATCTTACGTGCTACTTATCTTAATTTAAAAACTACTTAAGTAACTTAATAACTACACTACACTACGCACTTCACTTATGAATTAAGTTGAGTCTTTTTTTTTTATGCTAGTCGTTGGTGGCACGTCACCGTAGGATGCCCATCCTGCCTTCGATCGCTTCAGGCGGCCGCTTTGACACGGGTTGCTTTCTCACTTTGGGCGCGAGGGCCTTCTGTAGATGGTTTATCCGTTCGGACGGCAGGAGCACATTGTGCATGCCGTGTCGACGGTATGGTGCGCCGGCATCTGTACAGTCCTCGATCCGTCTCAGATTGAGGACCCGATTTAACGCGTCGTTGTGCAGGTCGTAAATGCGCTTGTAGTACGGGTCCTCGTCGAGCATCTCGTAGAGGATATCCGTATCCAGGTTTCGTGGGAGCTGGCCCACTCGTTTCAATGCGATCCGGTAGACTCGTTCCAGTTTTAACTGGTTTGATTTGCTTATGCGTGGGAGCAATTGCACACACCCATAGTCTAGCACAGGGGCGAGGCATGCTTTGACCAGCAGCAATTTCGTGTCTAGACTGGCTTTTGAGCGATATCCGATGATCGGGTCTAGTATGTGTGACACAAGGCGGCCCTTTCTTAGTGTCGAACGTATATGCTCGTTCATCGATAGTCTTTTGTCCAGCATGACTCCTAGATACCGGATGCATTTGGAGTATGGCAGACGAGTGCCGTCCGCTGTTGTTATGTGTGTCTCATGTTTTCTCTTTGTTGTGAATAGGATACAGTCAGTTTTGGCGATATTGCAATGGAGTCCCCACCGGTTGTAGTAGGTGGTCAGGGAGTCCATCGCGGCGCCCGCCCGGCGTGTGGCAAATGCAGTGTTTGATGAGATGTTTAAGACACACAAGTCGTCTGCGTATTGAGACACAAATCCTCCGTTGTCTAATGCTTCGTTCACATCTGAGACGTAGAGATTAAATATGATTGGGCCTAGAATAGACCCTTGCGGCACGCCGCGCTCGACGACCATATCGTCGCCGACGGTAGTCCGAAATCGTCCACGCACGGTTCGTCCAGTCAAGTAGTTCTCTAGAAGTTTTATTATATTAGCCGGAACATTGGCTATCTCGAGTTTACGTACTAGTGCACCATGATGGATTGAATCGAATGCTTTTGAGAGGTCTGTGACGATCATTGCGCAGTGGTTCGACTTGCGCTCTCGTTTCCATTGGCCTGTGCGGGTAGAACGTGTTAGTCTCTCGGTACCCTCTAGCGCCTCTGTTATGTGCTTAACTGTACGGAGGATCTGTGTCTCGCAGCCCAGACCCGGACGGAAGCCGTGTTGAGTGTGTGGAATCGGCTGTAGTAGGCTATCGAGCGTCTTCCTGTAAATGACGCGCTCACAGATCTTACCCATGATGTTAAGTAGGGTAATGGGCCGGTAGGAAGAAGGTTCAGTGTGCGGTTTGCGCGCCTTGTGAATGAAGATACACTCTCCGAGTTTCCAGCGCACTGGGTAGTAACCCGTGCTGAGCGTGTAGTTAATCACCTTCCTCAACTGATTGAGTACGACGACGTGAGCTCTTCTAATTGGCTGGATCATGATACCGTCGGGACCTGGGGCCTTGCCTGGTTTGAATGTTCGTATGGCGTCAATGACTTCTTCCATGCTACATTCTTCGATCGGGGCGTATGGCACCGTCTTATAGGTAGCTGTATCGCAAGGTGCAACGACTGTGTTTCGGACAAGCGCGGCGTCGACTAGTGCGTTCACCGTGTCTTTCTCATTTTTAACACCAGCGATGACTGGTAATCGCTGCTCAGGTTTCTTAAGCGCCTTTTGTATTCGCCATATGTTTGCGCGGTTATCTCGCTTGTCATCAAGGGCTCGTATCCATTTTGTTTCGACGTAGGCCAGAATAGCCTCGGCTGCATCCTTCTTAATGCGGTTGTACTCGCCTCCGCTAATGAGCCCGAGTCTTTGATATTGACGGGCCTTATTTCTGCGGTTGATAAGATGTATTGTTTCAGGCGGCAGCTCGTCCCTTAGTTTGTGTTCGCGCAGCGGGGCGAGTTCATTTAGAGTCTGCGTGATAGTAGACTCGATGTGTTGGATTGCTGCTTCACATGACTCGTCGGACGTGATCGTGGTCGGTTCTCCATGAGTCTCTTCGGTGAGAGCGGTGTACGCCTCCCAATTCATGTTCCGCATATTTCTGCGCATTGTCTTCTCTCGATGTATCGGAATGGGTAGCCGGAGAAGCCAGGGCATATGGTCAGAGCCGATATCTTCTAACTGCGTGCATGGGTACGTGCCAGATTGTAAACTACCTTCGCCGTAGGTTGACACGGCCGCGTCGAGGCAGCCATCGCCCGAATATAATGGCCGAGACGGTTCTTGTGTTCGCCAGATCAGAGACCCGGCGTCTATATGTTGTTGAATAAGATTACCCCGAGCGTTCGGACGGCCGTGATGACCGAGGGAAGGATGTTTTGCGTTCATGTCACCTATTACGACCGTATTTGCCTCCTCGAGGATGTCATTGAGCTGATCTTTAACTCGGCGTGTCTGCCACGGCGGCACGTAGATGCCAGCTATAGATAATTGCTCGGTAGTATCTTGTAGTGGGATCGAGATGCGAACACCTTCAACCATGCGGTCGTCATCGGCGAGTCCGGGTAGTAAAGGTGTCTGTATCCATCGAACTCCTTGCTTTATGTACATAAAAGTTCCAAGATTGTCGGCAATCCGATCGGAGAGCTTTGTGTAACCTTGGAGATTACCCTTGTAGTTTGCAGGCGTCCTGACTTCGTTTAGAATCAGAATATCTGGATTATACGTGGATACGAGGTGACGGACCTCCGCGATCCTGGTCCGAAGCCCGTTAACATTGCAATGGATTATGACTATTTTGTTATCCATTGAGAAGGCCGTGGTATTTTTGGGCAAGACGGCACACCGCCTGGATTGCTTTTGCTTCGTTGGTGTTGTCGAAAAGTACAATTTCCAGAGCGTTTTTAATGTCGAGAGCCGCCTCGCCATGTAATGCCCCCTTATTTGCCAAGCAGTCGGCCAGTCTGTTAATGAGGTCGGTGAGGGACCTGTTTTGGCTAATTGGAAGTGTTGAGGTTGCTAAGTACCTGCTCTGTGGTTGGTCATTCGCAGCGGGAGGTGCTTGTAGACTGTTTCGTGCGATCTGCGCATAGCTTGTTGTGTTTGTAACCAGTCTTGCAGGTTGCGATGCTTGCTTTGATGGTGGCGGTGCTTGGTGCACGATACCAGCCGTTCTCAATTCTCTAATGCTCTTGAGGCGCTGCATTTCTCTCTTGAAACTCGGGCATCGTCTTTGACGGGCTGTGTGCCCAGGTGTGCGGCATTTAGAGCAAATGAGTACTCGGCTGCCGTCTTCGTTGGTCTGGTCGCTCTCCTCAGTTTCGCTGCGACTTTCCATCCTACAATGTAAGGATATATGGCCGAAATCTAAGCAGCGTTTACACTGCGTGACCTGGTCGGCTCGAGGTTTGTAAGGGACCACCTTGACTCTTTGGTAGTTTATAGTTGTAATTTCACGGGCTCGCGCTGCGGTTACGTTGTCGGGCATCGCTAACATGAGAGCTTTTTCGTCATTGATTTTCACTACCCGTTTGCACTCAAGCCCATATCGTTCCTTAATGTATTCTGATATTTCCGTCTCTTCGATCCCCTTGCAGAACATTCTAGTAAAAAATTTTTTTGTCCGTTCTTCGCCGGGCATTCCGTGAGTGAAGAATGGTATATCCATTTCTTCAAGTCGGCTGCCCAGAACCGGATGTTTTTCGGTTGTTGTCGCTCTTAGCGTCGCTCGTCCACCTCGCGGGTTAATGCTGATGGTTGATTGAGTCTCTTTGGCGATTGCTGTTAAGCATTTTAAAGTGTCGGAGTCGTTAGTCAAAGTAGAGTGGCCGTGTTGGCCTAGCCGGACCGTATAGACCGGTGGCTTACGTCGAGAGTTTTGTGGCTGCGTCTTTTGTGTTGGTGATGTTGCCGTCTTCTCGGGTAGCGAGTTCATTTGTTTTGATGGCCATCTGGGGGCCCGTATAGGTTTGCAGACGGCAGGTGTTGTGGTCGACGGTGGCCGATCTGTTTCCATTTGGTGAGGTTGATCTTCGTCAACAGCAAGCGATGCAAATCTATTGCTTTGTGATGTTGATGGTGGGGGTGATGGCCCTGAGCGTGTGTCTTTAAACGGACGGTCCGTTGTTGGTGGTGTCGGCTGGCGGCGTTTGTTGCCGGCCATGGCATTGAGACTGCACGTAATTGTAGTGTCGTCCTGGCTGGTTTCGATGTCGCTTTGTGGCGCAACATGTGTTTTGCATCTAGTTGTGCGCGGTCTGGAGTGCGTCTGTTGAAATAAATGCCACTTTTCGCTTTCGCACTTGCACTGACCTTTTTCATATGATGATGACAAGAGGTCGCGAATTATACTGACCGACACAGGTCCCTGGCACTGGTCACACAATAAAGTTTTTGCCTCTAAATTGTGTGGGTGAGCGATGTATATTATTTGTGTGAAAACCACGTTCATGTTATCCATTTCTGTGTGGGTAAATACCTTGGTGTAAAAAATATCATTTGGTCGCAGCGCGCACTCAGCATGTCTCAGCTTCATGGTACTGGATTCACTGCGATACATATCTTCTGGTCGTGTATGCATTTTTACTTCACACCAGTAGCATGGGATAGCAACAGTGGATGGATCTTCCGTACGCACGGTTTGTATTCGGACCACGGGTCCAGCTGACGTAGCCTTGTTAGCAGCCATCGCGTGAATAGCGCCTCGAGGGGCGTGTCCGCTAGAGTTCACTATCTCGAAGGAGTCCACAATATTGTCACGTTCCACTATATTAACTCGTAAGTTTTTCACTTTGTAAAGTTTTTCTCACTTTAATTGTTTGTATCACTCGACCGAGGGCACATGTACCTGCCGTTAGGGGTCGCGAGTTTATAGTTTTTTGTACACAACGCACTTGAGAAGACCCGGCCGCGGCACTTGAGAGCGCCCAGCCGGAGGAATCGTTGCCACTTGCGTCGCTACGCAGGGCTTAGGGCCAAGCGATTTAAAGCGTTGAACTCTTGAGCACATCGCGATACACACGACCGTCATCCGTGACGGCGTGAATCGCTCTCCCCTGGTCGTTGGCAGTTGGCACGGAGCTCCTCCGCAGCAGCTACGAATAGCTGATGTGCCAGACTGGCTTGGAGCTCTCGATGTCGTTCGGCGGCGGCACTTCCAACCGCTTACCACTTGCATTTTTCTTACTTCAATACTGGAGTAAAAGTAAATTATCGTCATTACAGTTCGATTACTTTGTTAACAGACTCTTTTTCCATGTATTGCGCCACTGACCGATTGCCCGAGTAGTTAGGCACCCTAACTGCGGAGCCGAGGGTAGCGGATTTGATTCCCGTCCGGAACAAATATTTGTTCCGTGTCTGGGTGTGAAAAGTACATAAGACAAGCTCTACTAACTTTGGAACTAGATGGCACTGTGTGGGATGGCCCAGGTATTTATATTGTAAAGAGGGCGGTGTACAGCTGCAGGTATAAATCTAGTTTGACGTTAATAACAGGACTAACCTTTCAGTTTTTCATCAGGTGTACATTCTGCCTCATTCTTAGTAAAAATGAGTGCAATTGTTTAAATCAGGCACCTTGTGACTACGCTTTGAATTTATAAACCATAAAAAATAATTATCACCTGCTGTCTCGTGACAAAAAAAAAAATCAAGGTATTTATATAGATTGACTGTTGTTGTTGTTGTACAACTGACCTGTTGGTCGAGTGGTCGGAGGCGCCAACTGTATAACCGAAGTTCGCGGGTTCGATTCCCGCCCAGTACAAATATTTGTGTGCATGAACATGTCTATTTGTTCTGTGTCTGGGTGTAAAATATCTATATATATATTAAAAAAATATATATTGTTTAGTACCCATAATACAGGCCTCTGTCTAGTTTGGGACTAGATGACCTTTTGTAAGCTCAGATATTATTATTCAGCATCTTCCGATGTGACTGTTTAAAGTATTGTGTATCATATAGATAGCAGCGGCGAAGGGTGGTATACGAGTATAAAAAATGTAACCTGGCCCGGACGTGACGATCCAAGGTTCTAGGTAATGAACACACAGTCACGACCGCTTAGCCTAGTGGGTAGCGACCCTGTCTACGAAGCTGGAGGTCCTGGGTTCGAATCCCAGGTCGGGTCAGTATTTATGATGAATACTGATACTGGTGCCGGGTCTTGGTTGTTATATGTATGTGGTGTCTTCGCTTGGTACCCAAAACACAAGCTAATGCTTTGTTTGAGGCCTAGACGTTGTTGTGATGTTTACGTTATTATTATTATTTCTGATATTGAGATGGTCTATTCTAATGTTTATGATCAGACCCTACGCCATAGGTGTCTAGCGCCTAAATTATTGTGACTGGTATCCTTCACCACTGTCGAGTAGAATGTATTAAAACGCTTTTATATCGAAAAAAAACTGTACAATACCAATAATGACCGATTAATTTGTGTAATTAACTACGACATGTAAGTACGTACTGTTCATTAGCATAGTGAAGTATTTGCAGAAGTGTTTTGGCGTTGTTAAGGAACGCGCGTAAGCGGTCGTCATGGGCGTGAAGTCTCGCCTCCAATTCCTCGCGACGCTTCAGGAGAGCCTCTGCTTCGTCCACCGACAACTGTAATGCGACAAAATATTGTGAAGATGCAAGTTCATTTGAAAATTGTTACATGCAGGATATTTAGTTAAACGTTGTCCAAACTTATAGAGCGTGTAGAGCTTACCGAACTAAAAAAAAAGTTTAGTCCAGTAACTGTAGCTTATTTGTATGTAGTAAGAGTAGACCTTCTAAGTGAGTCGTCTGTGTGTTGAGTGTCGTGATAATCCGAGCGCAGCGAAGCTATTTCAAGTTTACAAGGCCGTGCGGCCCTGCGTGCGGTTCGAATCCAGGCGTGTACCAATGAGTTTTTCTAACTTAAGTACATAACTATCGCTAACTCCGTACTTCGGAGAGCACATTAAGCTGCTGTTGATGGCACCCACGATGGCACGACTGCTATCTAGCAGTCGTTAAAATCCACCGATCCACACTGGAGTAGCGTGGTGGATTAAACTCTAAGCCCCTTCACATTGAGAGGAGGCCTAAGCCCCTGCAGTGGGGCATAAATGGGCTGGTATAATTGAGACCTTCTAAACGCGCTATTCAAACGAGACAGCGCCGTTTGGAAGAAACTAGTGAATAAAGGGACGACTTAAAAAAAAAATAAGGAAAGAAATGCAATAATTAGCTGGTCGGGTGGAAGTGGAAGCGGACCAGTAAAAAAAACAAATGGCGGCTCTATTCAAATGCATATATAAAAATACGCTCGGTGCCGCTGCTGTCGAATTTATTTACTCTATGAATGCATCCAATCTTTCTAACTGCTCACGCCCCGTTTCTGCTGTATGCGTGGCCGCGCTCACCACCATTACAGTCAAAGTATATAAACATATAAGATTTTTTTACAAATATTAACGGTTTTACTATGTAAATATATGAATCGTATAAGGGAACAAGTATAATAATTACAACGAATTGGTGTCGTAATTGCGGATATCTTAGACACGTCGGTTTGTTCTGCATTTAAAAAAGCGCGCCACTCGGTGTGAACGCCGCGGTCTTGTCAAACTTAACGTATTTTGCATGAAATTCTCCAATTAGACGTGTTGGTTTGTGCCCGTTCGCGCGGTTGAATATTGTTGTGATTATGGTTGTGATACAGTTTCGTGGTGTGTTTTTTTGTTTTTAATATTAATATAATATAATTTTAATAATAATATTATTATTATATAGCCATGAATAAAGAGATATATATCCCCATTAATGTATTTTAAATATAAATGGGTGTCAATATAAGGATATTATGGAATTCTTTTGAAAATAACAAAATTCTACGTTTTCATAAAACATTTACTTACATTATATTTCAAAACAATATGTTATTTCCGACGTATAAACAGGTATCTTACATTTGTCTGACATGGTTTCATTTACATGACAGTGTAGAACCAGTTATCTAGCAGTTTTACTCAGAATATGTGAAAAAATTTAATATGAATAAATACTACTTTAAACTTCTTAAAGATAGCAAAACATTATATAAAAGATGTATTTATAATTGTAATTAGAATTTTTTCTAGAGCATCTTGAACCTTTATTACACTCTTCTGTAAATCTTAGCTTTTGACATGTCGCTTTGAACGTAGGGACCGTCGATCTGTGAAGTTTCATTAAAATCTGTTCAGCCATTTCAGATCAGCTCGAATAAACAGACAGACAAAGAGTAACCTATGTGACTTCTGATAACGTTAATTTTATTTATACTAAGTTTCATTACAATCGGTTCAATCGTTTTGAAGATTAGTTGAAATAGACAGACAAACACTACGATTTTATATATTATGGCCTGTAACCTTCCTCGAAAATTGGGCTATAAAATACAAAAAGAATTTTAGAATCCGGTTAGTAGTTCCACAGATTAGCGCGTTCAAACAATCAAACAAATACACAAACAAACAAACTCTTTCGCTTTATATAAAAGTATAGAAAAATAGATATAGATTATATAGCCCATTATAAACAAAATTAATATAAATTTTAACCTTCTACATATTTTTTAAAAATATTTCAAATTTATTATGTCTATATTCATAGAAATAATAAGTTTCATTAGACATTCAAGTTCCTGGCTCTTAAAGTTTATAAGATATTTCACTGTGGTTGACGAACAGACAGACGATAAAACGAGAATAATAAAGTTCCATTACATAAGTAATGGAAATGTAAAAATGGAGTATTTTCAACAACTAAAGGACCAATAATACGACATACCTCTTTGACTAGTACTGCCCGCTTATCAGCGTTAACATATTCTCCAGATAAATAATAGGCCACTGGTTGTTTGAAGTCGTCTCTTATGGCTGCTATCATAAAAACTAAAGCATGACTTGCTATTTACGGATCACATCCTTGATTGCCATGGTCCTGGTAGCCATAAATCTAATCGTTTTCTATCGTATGATAATTTTTTTCTTATGGACATTTCGTCAAACATTAATACTGACCTGATATTTCATTTTGTGTAATTTTTTTTAAAGCTTCAAATATGTGATGATTTATTTTATTGTTCAATGGCAGGTGATTTAATAAACTTTTAATAGTTGTTTGACAGGGCAACGGAAATAAACGTCTTAATAACCTGTAGCAGGCTGGTGAATGTTTATATATCCTCAAAGTTATTATTTTTTGATACATAGATTTTGATATCTTCTTCCCTTGTGATGTTTTTTAAAGTTCCCTAATTGGCCTCATAAAAGCACTGCAAAGGAGCTTGTTAGGTGCTTTGTCAACAACTTCATCTTTTAATAATTCTTGTAGAATAGCATTTGTATTCATTTTATTTTTGAGTTTGTATATTAGTCTTAAGTTTTTTCTACGTGTATTGTAGAACTTTTTCTCTCGTTTTGATTGCACCTTGAACTTGTGAGCTGAAAAAACTTCTGGAGGTAACACTTTTGAAGGCATTCCAGTTGTGGCAGCAGACATTTCTGGCAACAAATTCATTGTAGTCGGATATACTTGAGTATCAGTGGCCAGAACAGATACCTACTTCCGGTTGACTTGTAGAAGTTGATGGAGTTAAGCCTTGCACAGACGGCATATTCACACGCAAGTCAACTTGAGTCTGAAATCGTATAATTAATAACATTTATTGCACACATTTAAATGTCGTGATAGCCGAATGGTAACGAGCCCGCTTCTTGTTTAGAAGGCCGTGGAATCAAATCCCAGGGCATGTACCAATGAGTTTTTTCTAACTTATGTACATAACTATCACAGATTCAGTGCCTCGGAGAGCACGTTAAGCCGTCGGTCCTGGTTGCCAGCAATAGATGGCAATCGTTAAAATACACCAACCCGCTCTGGAGTAGCATAGTAGATTAAGCTCCACGTCCCCTCATCACGAGGGGAGGCCAAAGGCCCTGTAGTGAGGCATTGATGGGCTGATGGTATGGTATTGCACACATAAATGCTGTTCATAAATAAATATTAACTCTGTTGCGTAAGGTTTTCTTATAAGCATTAAACAATTTTAGCTGATATATGCATAAAAAGTGTAAGTTGATATGTAATTAAAATGCTAACAGTTTGGTTTTTTCACTCTTGACAATTATCGATGTTGTCTGTGACCTTATGCACATAAGTATGCCTAATTTGTAGTGAACAAGGTTGTACTATATTATACTGCATTGTAAAAATAAGCAAAACACATATTGTATTGTATTATGTACTAATGAGTACTTACCGAATTTGAAGGTTCTTGGTTATTACTGTGACAGGAAACAACATACATATGCAACTTCTTATTTGCATAGTCGACAAATGAATTTCCTTTAAAATGCTTATAGCATAAAATTTTATGACTACCTACTGAACAGTTTTCTTTAAAATTCATTTGAGGTTCAGTCTTGGTCGGGGTAGCGAAATCTTGCCTATTCTTGAGCGCTATAAACAAAATAAATGAAAACAAATTAATGTTAGGATCATTGAATAGAAAACAAAATTATAATCCAAGTCACAATGTCACTGAGGACTTTGTTTTATAAAAAAAATATTTCTGTCTTTTAAAACTGCGTGAGTGTAAATACGCTAGTCAAAGAATCAAAAGAGGCCTGTCTTTGTAAGGACTCCGTACAAACGTATTTGAACGGTTTTTATACCTTTTGGTTATAACAAATTAAGGGTAGGTTACATTTTTCAATTAAACAATGTCATATGTACTTACCGGCGAATAATTTATAGCCCAGGTCTAGGGAAATGGTATAGAACTAAACTTCGTTCCTCAGCCATGGACTTCCCGCGTTTGGCACACTTTCTGCTATCTTTTTTCACATGTTTCATGTTCGAAAACATGTCAACAACTTATAATTAGGAATAATGAAATAATAAAATTAGCAACAAATAAACAAAATATAAAGAACAGACAACAGAAGACAACAGTACTTTTAACGATAAAACACTGCTATGCTAAATATTACAGAACAATGTAATAATTTTAACAAACGAAGTCAAGTTCGCTTCAATCGTAGCCTAATCCAGCCCAATCATGCCTAACTAATTCACGAAACGAAACTTTAAACGAGGCGCTCGTTTTTAAGCGCAGCTATCAAAACACTTTTATTTCAACCAATCAATGAGAGCGACGAGATCTTGTTATTGGACGTTTGCGCTAGTTTGCATCACTTACGATTTTTCTCGATGAGTGATTGGTTGGTACGTCGTGCTACCAACTGACTGGTCTCTTGATCTTGACGAATGTGGCGTTGCGTTTGCACCGAAGGTTGGTTGCACTGCCGATATATGGCGGCAATAACTTACATCTCTGGGCTTACATCTTAGTTTCAATTTGATGATGAGAAAAAAATGTTGCCATAACATGTAACTACAAAAATTAAAATTAATGTTTCCACTCAGGGCGGCAAAGCTCCGTGCGTATTATTGTATTCCTGAGTTTATGAGAGATATCAAAAAATTATATTCTACCCAAGAATTTAGGCGATCGTACTAGAGGGAGAATTTTGAAAATGCATTTTTTTCCATAATAATTTCATAGGTATTATTTATTATAAAATCGCTTTTGACTGAACTGAAAACCTCTGGATTTAGAAAATAGCAATGAGAAGATTTACCCAAAGGCCGAAAGCTAAAGTTTATATTTTCATCTTTTAATTTATGCCACCTCATTTAGATATGAAAATTACCAATCTAATACAATACAAATAACGTAATCTAGTGGTGTAAGTAACTGAAAACAGACAAGTTTTATTCATTTTAGTAATTCACAGTTGCTCCAGTACAAATCACCTATTTTGTTATAACTTTAAAAAAACTTTTATTTAATTTCACTTGTAGTACAGTCAATGAAGGCAAAAATCAGCTACAACCTCCTATTTCGTTGAACCTCCATAGATTCGGATGAGATTCAGTATGTTTTACCCTCTACTTCAAAAGTGACATATTAATATTAGTTCCATGGCCTACTCTATTCTATTCTCATTTTATTATCTCTATGCATACCACAGACCACAGAACTAGCCACAGAACAAACAATGAGCGCACCGAACACACTGTACTAGTGTTGCCGATCGTTAAAAAAATATATGAAATGGTTTGAATATTTTGAAATAAAAATAGGCAGAATAATATAAAATGTAATTTCTTCAAATGCCACTGAGCATAAAACGCCGCCGTATCTGTAGATGCAAAAATATAGTATTATGATACTGGTTAGAGACCTCGCAGTCTTACAATTTCTAGGTGGCCGACTATCGAACAACTAAATTGCGTACTTTCACAACTTTATTGAAATCGGCCAACTTTATTGTGTTGGCTGCCAGCCGCAGACCTAATTGATTTTATTATTACGTCCATGGTCCAGATGGTCCTCGATTATTTAGTCGGTGAGAGTGTTGCTAGTGCGTTAACGTTTGCATGAAAATGCAGGAAAAGAACGCTCTAATTGCTATATTCATAAAAAAAGACGAAAACAAAAGAGAAAATTTTGGGTCAGCCTATATTCAGTGACAGATTAGAACAGGGGAAACATCATACCCTGTATTCTAAACTGCATGCCAACTTTTTAATTGTGCCTAATCTGAAGGGAATCTCGGTTCTGATAGGTACGATCGGTGTCCAATTAATTCGTTGGACGATTTAGTTGGATAAAATGTGCGGGCTATCATTAACTTATTATTATTACTCCTATTAGTCATGGGTGTATTATTGTCTGGATAGATAGTCGACGTCACACGACGTAGATTTATTAGGCTCCTAATAGTTCGCCGCAAAAACGTCTCAAGCTGTCTTAGTCATTTGATCATTACACTTTGCATAACTCCATCTATATTAAACGAAAAATATGAGTTAAAGTCGGAATGGAATTATGAAAGCAATATAAATATAGTCACTTACCTTCATTGAGTTCAAAATTTTTAAAATTCAATACATATTAATGCCAAGTTATGTTTTTCTCATGGACGTAATACTAGTTTCAGGACAGTGAACTCGGCTTTGCGAAATGAGGAGATGAAACAGCGAGGTCCAAGTCCCTTTGTCTCTTTTCTTCTAGGGCGACAATAATTTATTTTCATTTTTTTTTCTCTCATCTTGACTTTTGTTGTCAGTGCTCTATAATATCAAGTTTACTTAAAAAGAACTATTAAACGAGAAAAGATGACAAAAATCTGAATAGCGGATGTGCGTGATGGAAAAGTTGGCAGATATAGAAAGATTTTGAAAGATTAAAAAAAAGTAAGCGAAAAATTTAAATTGAAATCAAATTGCCGGCACCTTAAAAAACTGCGGAAGAACAACAATTGCGTGTCGAATCACATGGTTTCGTAGCCATACCAAGAACAATAATTAATCAAAAAGTCATCAAAAAGTGCATCAAGTCAAGTGCCTAAACCAGAAAATAATCAGAAATCTATAACTATGATCAAACTTATGATTATGGTTCGTCATAAGTGTTTGTATAGTATTTACGCTATCTTCTATTATTATTAGGAAACTTTTTAATATTTTTTTAAAACGTAGTTCAAGAAAGCTAGTCACTAAAAGCGACAACCCGTACTAAAATATGATCCTTCGGCGGAGGATTATCACCTTCAAAATAAATTGTGAAGCAATTAGGACTCTTAAAAATCAAAGCTTTACTGATAGATACATTAATCGCCTTAATAAATTAGCGACAGACTCCCCTTATATACAATACCGCTTTGAATATAAAAATCTCCGATTCGATCACAGAAATAACGGTATCTAGATTGTGATTTACAATTAGATGGCTGACCGCCTCTATTTACAAAGTAATTAAGTCCTACACGAGTAAGAAGCCAAGCACGATAAGTTACGTATGTTTGCACGCCCGTGTCCCTAAGACCCATCACTTAAGAAATATCTCGTTAAAGGATCCCAATAGGCCTAAGCACACTGCACCCAAGAATGGGAATTGCTAAATATCAATATATAAAATATATTTCTCATACATTTTGTCACGATTTACTGCCTTATACGAACGTGGGAACCTAAAAATATAATTTTGTACAGGTGACCAGTTCCTTTCCTTTCGAAAAACAACCAACAATTCCAAAAATCCCCAATAATCCAGTGGATGACAACAAATATAAAATACTCAAGCTTCCGAAACAGTATTTCTAGGGCCGAAATGTCTTGCACTTGAGTGCTGGTGCGGGACTCAGAGATAAGAAATATTGGTTAGGTTAGGCCGGAACAGACAGACAGACACTACGATTTTATTTATATGGAAGATGGATCTATTACTTATTTTGCATTTAACTAAGGGAGAATACAGTTTCCGTAATGAAGTTAAAACTTTTATTTTATAAATTACAAGCAAATCGCAATTTATTATTAGAAACCTTCCAAAACTTGTTCTTGGTTTTCTCCACGGGACTGCTTTAAATTCCACAATGTAAGATTTACTACTGACCAGTTTTTTTAAAACTGTATTTCAAGTCATCTGCTAAAAAAATTGCCACAACGACCCACCGATTCTCTTCCACAAAAAACCAATGCAGGAGAAATTTTCAAGAACCCAGTAATTTCAATTGATAAGTTGATTTTAACTTACTAACTAATAAAACCAAAAGTAACACTTTTTAATGCTAGTACTAACGTGATAACGTTTTAGGTCACATTTGGGACGGTGAACGTTTTGATCCATCGTCATCATACGATATCAATATAAAAAGACGACTCGCATACTATATATGTAACAACCGTAATCAATTTCGTGATGGAAAACAAATCGTACTATATGCCGCGATCGGTCGAATGATCATCATCCTGTTTACGGTGTGTCATCTATCTATATAATGAATGTTGCTTTGTATTTTTTATTGTCTATGTGTTCCTACATCATACTACGCTGAAACATTTGCCTGCGCTGGACTGATTCCTGTTGCTGATTCCTTTTCGCAGTCATGTAATTAGACATTTTAGATTTTCCGTCTGATGCTCTATTGGGTATTTTTGTACGTAAGAACTATGCTGTGACTTCTATAAATTTAAACATATTTTTTACTATACCAGAATATATTGGTTTTTTACATAGTATTTTAATTTGCACTGCAAAAAGAAACTGGAAATACTAAACCCGTAATCTGTTTTGTTTTTTCAAATTTTAATAAAGAATTCCTACTAACTTGATGGATAGCATCGCCGGCACTGTCCAGCACTTCGCCGATCGAGTCGCCCGTGAACACCAGCACCACATCGTGCTTGAATGCCTGGCAGTACACCCCGTCGATCGAAAGACTTTATTTTTAATATTAACAAAATAAAATTTGAAGTGTAAGCAACGAACGCTCTCACACTTACCAATCAGGAAAAACGTCGGAAAAATTAGGTTTCTTATATGGGAATTCTTTAATTTTTAACTTTATTTTATTATTATTATTTGTTATTATAGCAATCATACTGATACATCTTTCATGAAAATTTCAAGTGTAAACAACGCTCTTACACTCACCAATCACAAAAAGCGTCGAAAAAATTAGGTTTCTTTTATGGGAATTCTTTAATTTTTGACTTTATTTATGTTTTATTATTTTTATTATTAACAAGTACAGTAATACACATTTCATGATAATTTGAAGTGTAAGCAACGAACGCTCTCACACTTACCAATCAGGAAAAACGTCGGAAAAATTAGGTTTCTTATATGGGAATTCTTTAATTTTTAACTTTATTTTATTATTATTATTTGTTATTATAGCAATCATACTGATACATCTTTCATGAAAATTTCAAGTGTAAACAACGCTCTTACACTCACCAATCACAAAAAGCATCGAAAAAATTAGGTTTCTTTTATGGGAATTCTTTAATTTTTGACTTTATTTATGTTTTATTATTTTTATTATTAACAAGTACAGTAATACACATTTCATGATAATTTGAAGTGTAAGCAACGCTCTCACACTCACCAATCACAAAAAACGTCGGAAAAAATAGGTTTCTTTTATGGGAATTCTTTAATTTTTGACTTTATTTATGTTTTATTATTTTTGATATTAACAAGTACAGTAATACACATTTCATGATAATTTGAAGTGTAAGCAACGCTCTCACACTCACCAATCACAAAAAACGTCGGAAAAAATAGGTTTCTTATATGGGAATTCTTTAATTTTTGACTTTATTTATGTTTTATTATTTTTATTATTAACAAGTACAGTAATACACATTTCATGATAATTTGAAGTGTAAGCAACGCTCTCACACTCACCAATCACAAAAAACGTCGGAAAAAATAGGTTTCTTATATGGGAATTCTTTAATTTTTAACTTTATTTTATTATTATTATTTGTTTTAATAGATAACATCGTAGTACATCGTTCTTGAAAATGTCAAGTGTGAATAATGATCTGACAACCACTAATCATCAAAAACATCGGAAAAATTAAGTTCCTTGTATGGGAACCCCCTTTAATTTTTTACTTTATCTTATTATTATTATTAGTTTTAATAGCTAACATAGTGCTTCAATTTTTAACAAAAATATCAAGTGTAAATAATGATCAAACAACCACTAATCAACAAAAACGTCGGAAAAATTACGTTCCTTGTACGGGAACCCCCTTTCAATTTTAACTTTACTTTGTTATTATTATTCAGTATTATAGTTATTGTAGTAATACATCTTTCATAAAAATATCAAGTTTAAGAAATGATCTTACAACTAATAATCGCCAAAAACGTCGGAAAAGTTACGTTCCTTGTATGAGAGCCCCCTTTAATTTTTTACTTTATTTTATTATTATTATTTATTTTGATAGATAACATAGTGATATATCTTTTTTTAACATAACAAGTGTAAGAAATGATCAGACAACCACTAATCATCAAAAACATCGGAAAAATTACGTTCCTTGTATAGGAACTCCCTTTAATTTTTTACTTTATCTTATTATTATTATAAGTTTTAATAGCTAACATAGTGTTACATCTTTCACAAAAATATCAAGTGTAAATATTGATCTGACAACCACTAATCAACAAAAACGTCGGAAAAATTACGTTCCTTGTACGGGAACCCCCTTTCAATTTTAACTTTACTTTGTTATTATTATTCAGTATTATAGTTATTGTAGTAATACATCTTTCATAAAAATATCAAGTTTAAGAAATGATCTTACAACTAATAATCGCCAAAAACGTCGGAAAAGTTACGTTCCTTGTATGAGAGCCCCCTTTAATTTTTTACTTTATTTTATTATTATTATTTATTTTGATAGATAACATAGTGATACATCTTTCACAAAAATATTAAGTGTAAGAAATGATCTTACAACTAATAATCACCAAAAACGTCGGAAAAATTACGTTCCTTGTATGAGAGCCCCCTTTAATTTTTAACTTTAGTTTATTAATATTATTCAGTATTATAGTTATTGTAGTAATTCAACTTCCATAAAAATATCAAGTTTAAGAAATGATCTTACAACTAATAATCACCAAAAACGTCGGAAAAGTTACGTTCCTTGTATGAGAGCCCCCTTTAATTTTTAACTTTATTTTATTATTATTATTTGTTTTAATAGCTAACATAGTAATACATCTTTCATGAAAATATCAAGTCTAAATAATGATCTGAAAACCACTAATCATCAAAAACATCGGAAAAATTACGTTCCTTGTATGGGAATGAGGAGGCCCCAACGCTAACTACCCAACTATCTACCTCTATATATATATATATATATATATGTTATATTAACTATATATATATTCATACTGATATATAACTATAGTTATAACTATATTATATAGTACATTAACTACATTACATAATTTCTTGTTCAGGACGGGCTTCGAACCCGCTCTTTGCATGTGGAGATATTTCATATACTTCCAATATACATAGAGTATATAGTGTCGAAATAAAGGCACGAGATTCGAACTCGTTTATACTCCGTGGAGTTAGTACCGAGTTATATAACGATATCTAGCCGTATCGTGATCGTCTAATATGATTTAGGACCCATAATTTTTTTTTGTATTAATTATATACATACCTAAAGGTATGTAAACTATATGTACCGATAGATTTATTCTAAAACAATCATTGTCGCCTGTGCGGCGAGGTATTGTGATTTTATGATACTTGGTTTTAGTTATCACATTAGAACTGGTTTACTGTATTTGTTATGAGATTTTTAATGTGATCATTACTGTACATCTTTTGGGAAATATTGGCTTAGGGACGAGTCATTGCATGTTTATTATAAGTGCATTTAGCAAATGTCTCCCAGTTTCCCCTTAGAGGTACATTCATTGATTGATCCACTGGCTAACCGCGATTTCAATGGATAACACGAAATTGCGGTGTAAGTTCGTACAGACTTCGACCAACCTCGGCAAATGTGAATTTTAAAAGCTGGAAGGCCTTACCAACTTTGTATCAAACCCCTATACATTTGTATAGGGTAAAATCCTCTGTTTTTCGACTGTTGTTCTTGTCTTAATAAACTTGAAGCCCCAATAGCTAAATGCGTCTTAAGAAGGACCATGTGAGACAAACGCGAGCACTTTGTTTGCAGTAATTTCGTTCTGAAAATATCATGTTTATTGGCTGCCGGAAGTTGCACTTCTTCCGGGGCCTATGTTTTCTCGGTTTCAAGTTTCGTTGCTGGCCAGCATTTATTTATATATACTTGCTTACTTGTGTTTAAGCATTTGCTTTGTACCTCACGTACAATCAGGGGTCACATTGCCTGCCTGATATTTATTTGTTTCGTTTATTTGCGTATAGTGGGACTCCTCGAGTTCCCAACGCTATATTTAGGTGTATTGAATGTGCAACTAGGAAGGCGTTTTGCTGCTTCCAGAAAGCGTCAGGTGTTCGACGGGCATCATGCACTTTGTCGGTCTGTTTCGGGGATCTTACCTAAGTCATCTGTTCTTGCATTAGATAAACTATTTAATAATTTCCAAAGGGGTCAATTATTTCGTTATTACACTCACGGGTATCCCTCTATTAATCTCATTCTCCACTACGAGCAGAATAAGTCATACATAACTCCTAGGGAACTTTAATTAATTTTCATATATATTTAATAATAATTAGTAATTAGTATTATATAATAGGTCTAATCTCATTTCGTAATATATCATGTTCCTCTTGAAATGGCTCGCAGTGACTTGGTGCCTTTGTTATATATATATCGTTATGTAATGGGGCCACTATGTTGTAGTGAACATATAGCATAAGTATTTTATCTCATACATACGGCGGTATATTAACCACTCAATTTACTTTTATAGGATAGCCTCGAGTAAACATTCATGAGCCTGATATTCACAAAATTACGAAAGGTTATGTTCTTATTTATTACGCCCTGGGAAACACACGGATTACACATATATAGTTACGATAAATCAATCGGAAAACTTCCAGTGACAGCTTTAGGTCACGAGTAATTCCATTGTTTCAAACAATACATCAGAAAATAGCACACACATAAAATAACGCTGACTATGAACACAGAAATGGACATCCAATATTCAAATTAGATTATACCATAGGAAAGAAATCATACACGTGGATTAGTTATAGGTAAGGTGGTTCCTCGACGCCATCAGCGGAGAACCACAGTATATAATGCTCTCAGGAACAAATAAATAAAGTAATAGCAAAGCGTTCAAGCCATGCAATCTGTCGAGTATCGGAGGTCACTCAATTATTTTGCGAGTAGATACTAAGCATTATATGACCTAGTATTAATTAGTGTTTAAATTAGTGCTCCTTGGAAGGTCTGAGAGGGCTAGAGCCCCGCACCGCGCTCTAGCCGGTAGGTAACTACCCCTCTAAGTAGCTAACGGTACCTTCCCCTTCTGGTTATAGGTCAGTCACAAGCCTGGTCTTCAGGGTCTTGCGATATGTAGATATATGGATATATCTAGTAATATTTCAACTGGCTAACACTACTTCAAAGTTAATTTTGACGTTAAAGACCATGCCAGAAGCTCCCAGACCTCCCCGAATTTCGAACACATTCTAGAAATTGAAATTAGTTAATATTACAATTGAAATTTAATGAATACTCCTCAATCAGTTACCTTTATATGAAATAATTAATTGCAATCATCTTCAAATTATGATTTTAAGCAGAAGAAAGTAATGAAAATCGAATACTGATGCTGTTATTGCTTTAAGTAATAAGCTGTATGAAAGTAAGGTATATTCGACTATTGTTCCAATTACACTCCGATTCACGACTAAATGAATCGGTCACTTACCACCGCCCTTCACCTCTCTCTCTCTGGCCTGAAGATTTGTCACTTTTGCGTCTACTTACGCCCACCGTAGCACTGAATTTAAATTTATAGACCGGGCATATGATATCTAATGCAATTGAAGTATTATGCCTCTTCTTCAAACCCCAAAATTAATTAAAACTCAGCACTTGATATAATGAAGCTATATTCGAATAGTATTAGAATACCGAAATTATATTCTCGCCGCGTACGACGAGCGCGCCGTAACTTTAAGATTTTACTGGTTCCCGCCAGGAGTCAAAATTTCTGCAAACCCGAGATCACCTTTCGACCGGCTCTCACGAAATCTGTTCCCGAATGCCCCTGTCTCCCCCGCGTCACACATTATATAACTTCTGGTCACAAGCCCCTACCAAAAGCCCGCTTAAAGCGTCACCACGCTCTCTTCTGCCAATCAGCTTCTTTCGCGCGTGAATATACGTGATAAAAAAAACTCTCGCGCCCTAATGTAGGTGTCGCCACTAGGTCTGATTTTACTATGCTCAAGTAATTATTCCTAAGTCCCATATCGCTTCAATCGGTGTCATTTTACTAAACTTAACTAACGTAATGTTTTATAGTACGTAATACATATTATTACTGACAGACATGGCGCTAGACATAATTTAGCTATACCCGGGAATTAAATGTGCAGGTGAACTGTACGTAAATATCCCATCGCGATATCCGGAATACAGCTCTCATCCTAGTGAGGTAAATCATCTCTCATAGTAAATACCTACTTCTAGAAATCAGTGAAATCCTACCTCTTTTATCGATTTTCAACGCCAAGGGTTCCAACTCCCCTTCATAGATGGCGGGACCTGTGTCAACTTACCCGGATATCATACATATTTTTATTTGTTTATTTCTCTATCTATTCGTTTAAATACCCAACAATCTTTTAATTGTATATAGATATGTATAATTGAATCATATATAATTTAATAACTCTTGGAAAACACATATCTGCTCCATATTTAATTATCTATCTAGATTATCTTATAGGGAAACAATACCAACTTGTTTACCTACTCTATAGCGAAATCTATTTTAATGCATCAACCAAACTCCGTTTACTGATTGTATATAAATATCGTAAATATATCTGGGGCCCTTATTATCGCGACAACCAAACATACTTTATACTTTTCCATCAACATTCAAAGGTTAGTTCGCTCCCAACCATCAGCCAATATGTAAGTAATTGAATCGCACAACATATGATTTCAATATTAAGCCACATATAGTATTCGATACCTTTTGTCATACTAAAATATAATTAAGGTCTGATGAAATTGGTACGAAATCGATCATAGACAATTCAGCCTTATTTTGACGAATACTAATGTATGACTAGGTATGCTTTAATTAACTTTAAAGTACAATACCTAAAGATTATTTTCATCTTACTATTTCATAACGACTTTTCTATTTTGTGTTACGCCAGAAGTCGCCGGCATTCTGCGAAGCCCCTTTCACATGTGCAGTGGTTAAGGAACCAATAATTACTGGATAAGGCAATCTATCTATTTCCTGCCCATGGTTTATTTATTTCCACGTTACACATATATCATGTCTATAAGATACGGCCAAGTAAATTAACATATTATATTCGCCCCGAATCTCTATCTCCTCGCTTCTTTATATACATACCCATCATTCATCATTTAACACTCTAAAACTACTTTCAATCATCTCTACATAATCACTATGATAACTCGGATATCCTGAACTGAGAGGCAATTAAATGTTACTGTGATTATAGATAGGAGATCCATACGCCACTCAATGCCTTATCAAACGGCACCCACATCCGTGACCAAACGTTTATTTTTTTTTCTTACGTTCTCAAAACTGTCTAGCCAAGGGTCAAACTTCCGCATGCGATCGCGGCCCTTAGAAACTAATAAATCTTTTAATTTTATGTGTCCGCTTTGTCTCTCTAACGCGTCAAGCGCATTGAAATTATTTTACGTAAGTCTCTACCTACCACTGAGTGACTTATGTGCCGTTGAACAAAAATCCGTAGAGTCGTTAACTGCTCAAGATTATAACTGAACATTCTATAGTCACTCATTTTAGTAAATCACCCATTTTCTCAATACTTTATAATTATAAATCACCGTTTTATAAACCTTTAATGTGCCTTGGTAAAATGTGCCCTAGTACCTTTCAACATGTAGGTACCATGTCGTTTTGATGCCTCTACTTGCATCCATCTTCTAGATACCTATTCGACATGACAGAATATCATACATACGCGAAAACCATACTTCCGCCATCGGCCAGATCACGTCGCTCAAATTGCCCATAGACCCCTATGCTATGAGAGTCGTGGTATTTCATCTTAATTTTAATGACGCTTCCATACGCAATCGACTCTAAGAAATTAATCTCCATCCGATAATAATTCTATTATTTTGTTATACTTAATGAACTAAAATTCATTATAACGAAACGACTCCATAGTTTTCTTATAACTTCGCCCCGAACAGACCCATGTTAATTTTTTATAATTCTCACATTCTACGAACAACGCATATGGCAACTTGTTCCCTTTGTTCTGCGATGTATTGATGCACTGTACGCTTTCCAAGATATTTCGTGGTAAAATGTAGACAAAAATTTTGGTTTATCGCCTCTTTCTTGCGAGCTCCGGAAACTCGAGACAAGTTAACTTTTAGAAACAATTATGGCGATAAATTGTTAAAGAACGTATTGTATTACGAAACCCCCGGCCTTCGCTTGTAACGCAATGGCAGTGAGGAAAGGATTTATTGCTTTTCGCTATGCCATATGTATCTTGGCTTTAATAAAAGTTACCGGATTTGCCTGCCGAATCTATTATTTATTCTTATTTTATCTTAATAAGTCAGTGCGAAGACGCGAAATTATCCATACCCCCTATAGGCCCCTTCAGGAACCCCCTTTAATTTTTTACTTTATTTTATTATTATTATTAGTTTTAATAGCTAACATAGTGCTTCAATTTTTAACAAAAATATCAAGTGTAAATAATGATCAAACAACCACTAATCAACAAAAACTTCGGAAAAATTACGTTCCTTGTACGGGAACCCCCTTTCAATTTTAACTTTATTTTGTTATTATTATTCAGTATTATAGTTATTGTAGAAAAACATCTTCCATAAAAATATCAAGTTTAAGAAATGATCTTACAACTAATAATCGCCAAAAACGTCGGAAAAGTTACGTTCCTTGTATGAGAGCCCCCTTTAATTTTTAACTTTATCATATTATTATTATTTATTTTGATAGATAACAAAGTGATACATCTTTCATTAAAATATCAAGTGTAAGAAATGATCTGACAACCACTAATCATCAAAAACATCGGAAAAATTACGTTCCTTGTATAGGAACCCCCTTTAATTTTTTACTTTATCTTATTATTATTATAAGTTTTAATAGATAACATAGTGTTACATCTTTCACAAAAATATCAAGTGTTAATATTGATCTGACAACCACTAATCAACAAAAACGTCGGAAAAATTACGTTCCCTGTACGGGAACCCCCTTTCAATTTTAACTTTACTTTGTTATTATTATTCAGTATTATAGTTATTGTAGGGAAACATCTTCCATAAAAATATCAAGTTTAAGAAATGATCTTACAACTAATAATCGCCAAAAACGTAGCCCCCTTTAATTTTTAACTTTATTTTATTATTATTATTTATTTTGATAGATAACATAGTGATACATCTTTCATTAAAATATCAAGTGTAAGAAATGATCTGACAACCACTAATCATCAAAAACATCGGAAAAATTACGTTCCTTGTATAGGAACCCCCTTTAATTTTTTACTTTATCTTATTATTATTATAAGTTTTAATAGCTAACATAGTGTTTCAATTTTTAACAAAAATATCAAGTGTAAATAATGATCAAACAACCACTAATCAACAAAAAGGTCGGAAAAATTACGTTCCTTGTATGAGAGCCCCCTTTAATTTTTAACTTTAGTTTATTAATATTATTCAGTATTATAGTTATTGTAGTAATTCATCTTCCATAAAAATATCAAGTTTAAGAAATGATCTTACAACTAATAATCACCAAAAACGTCGGAAAAGTTACGTTCCTTGTATGAGAGCCCCCTTTAATTTTTAACTTTATCATATTATTATTATTTAATATTATAGCTTTTGTAGTGATACATCTTTCATTAAAAATTACAAGTGTAAGAAATGATCTGACAACCACTAATCATCAAAAACATCGGAAAAGTTACGTTCCTTGTATGAGAGCCACCCTTTAATTTTTAACTTTATTTTATTATTATTATTTGCTTTAATAGCTAACATAGTAGTTCATCTTTCATAAAAATATCAAGTGTAAATAATGATCTGACAACCACTTATCACCAAAAACGTCGGAAAAGTTACGTTCCTTGTATGAGAGCCCCCTTTAATTTTTAACTTTATTTTATTATTATTATTTGTTTTAATAGCAAACATAGTAGTACATCGTTCTTGAAAATATCAAGTGTAAATAATGATCTGACAACCACTAATCATCAAAAACATCGGAAAAGTTACGTTCCTTGTATGAGAGCCACCCTTTAATTTTTAACTTTATTTTATTATTATTATTTGTTTTAATAGTTAACATAGTAGTACATCGTTCTTGAAAATATCAAGTGTAAATAATGATCTGACAACCACTAATCATCAAAAACATCGGAAAAGTTACGTTCCTTGTATGAGAGCCACCCTTTAATTTTTAACTTTATTTTATTATTATTATTTGCTTTAATAGCTAACATAGTAGTTCATCTTTCATAAAAATATCAAGTGTAAATAATGATCTGACAACCACTTATCACCAAAAACGTCGGAAAAGTTACGTTCCTTGTATGAGAGCCCCCTTTAATTTTTAACTTTATTTTATTATTATTATTTGTTTTAATAGCAAACATAGTAGTACATCGTTCTTGAAAATATCAAGTGTAAATAATGATCTGACAACCACTAATCATCAAAAACATCGGAAAAGTTACGTTCCTTGTATGAGAGCCACCCTTTAATTTTTAACTTTATTTTATTATTATTATTTGTTTTAATAGTTAACATAGTAGTACATCGTTCTTGAAAATATCAAGTGTAAATAATGATCTGACAACCACTAATCATCAAAAACATCGGAAAAATTACGTTCCTTGTATGGGAACCCCCTTTAATTTTTGACTTTATTTATGTTTTATTGTTTTTAATATTAACAAGTACAGTAATACATATTTCATAAAAAATTGAAGTGTAAACAACGCTCTCACACTCACCAATCACCAAAAACGTCGGAAATATTAGGTTTCTTTTATGGGAATTCTTTAATTTTTAGATTTATTTTATTATTATTATTTTTTATTATAGCGATCATACTGATACATCTTTCATGATAATTTCAAGTGTAAACAACGCTCTCACACTCACCAATCACCAAAAACGTCGGAAAAATTAGGTGTTTTTTATGGGAATTCTTTAATTTTTAACTTTATTATTATTATTTTTTATTATAGCGATCATACTGATACATCTTTCATGATAATTTCTAGTGTAAACAACGCTCTCACACTCACCAATCACCAAAAACGTCGGAAAAATTAGGTTTCTTTTATGGGAATTCTTTAATTTTTAACTTTATTTTTTTATTATTATTTTTTATTATAGCGATCATACTGATACATCTTTCATGATAATTTCAAGTGTAAACAACGCTCTCACACTCACCAATCACCAAAAACGTTGGAAAAATTAGGTTTCTTTTATGGGAATTCTTTAATTTTTAACTTTATTATTATTATTTGTTATTATAGCGATCATAATGATACTTTTTTCCTAAAAATTTCAAGTCTAAGAAATGATCTAACAACCACTAATCACCAAACACGTCGGGAAAATTACGTTCCTTGTAAGGGAACCCCCTTTAATTTTTGACTTTGTTTAGGTTTTATTATTTTTAATATTAACAAGTACAGTAATACACATTTCATAAAAATTTGAAGTGTGAGCAACGCTCTCACACTCACCAATCACCAAAAACATCGGAAAAATTTGTAGTTTTATTTTATTATTTACGATTTGTAGCGATCATAGTGATACATCTTTCATGAAAATTTCAAGTATAAGAAATGATTTTACAACCAATAATCACCAAAAACGTCGGAAAAAAATCCACAGATCTTGCAGTCCCCGCAACCATCGGTTTCATTGAAAATGAACCTACCCAAATCCGATTTTTACAGATTATTTTATTTTATTGCCGCGAAATCGTGGCATTGCCACGTAATAGTGGTTTTGCCACGAAAACGTGGCACTATTCTTTTCAACTCTTTAAACTCAGAAATAAATCAACGAAAAAAAATATTTTCGTTTGTTCAACATATTTGAAACATTTAGGTTTTAAACTGCAGCATCTGATATCCTTAAACGTTTTGAACTCGATAAAGAAACATTCGAACGAATACAGGCCGAAAGGCGATGACCGTAATGTTAACAAGTTCCCGATCGTCCATAAAATCTAACATGTGATGTCAAATTTCTTGTTCGATTTCCAACCGATATTCAAAATTTTGGTCTCAAACTGTAGCTACCGACGCCCTCTAACCTTTTGTACAACACTTTGAAGTGATCCGACGAATACCACCTGAAATATAGTAACTTATATCCACAAACACCAGCGATCGACCAAAAAATCTCATCTTTCGGAAATAATTTCCCCGATCTCGAAATATTTTGGATTTAGTAAAAAAAAAACCGAAAAAATCCCGATTTTTTTACATTTTCCAATTTTTTACAAAAATTGCTATACCGATTTCCAAAATTTTGGTGTTATAAGATGCGCAACTGAATTCTTGATCTTTTTAAACCTTAAAATCCTGGCTAAACTCCATACCCTCGGAGTTATGGCCAAAAATGCGTCTCCTGTGAAATGGATTTGATAGTCAATTTCAATGACAAAACGTCGAAAATACGTTTCTTGTATGGGAACCCCCTTTAGTTTTTGATGTTTACTTGAAGTTTTCTTAGTATCTAGGGATCTGATCTGAGATGATATCTATGTAACGCTAAAAAATTCAACAAAACCAGCATGCTGATTCTTTTATAGAAACACTCCGAATGCAGCACCTCCTGCTGGTCTATAACCGTAAAGCCTATCAGATTCTCATCTGAGGATGTGATATAAGTTAAGTACATAATATTATAATAATATATATGTGACGCTAAAACCTCATCAAAATCATTCTTTATTTTTATTATAGAAACACGATTAATACAGCACATACTGGTAGTCTGTAACTGTAAAACCTATTTGAGAATCTGAACTGAGATAATATCTATGTAACGCAAAAACCTTATCAAAATGAACCTAGTTTTTCAATAGAAATACGGCTGATGCAGCACGCCTTAGTGGCTGATAACCATAAAACGTATCTAAGAATCTGATGTGAGCATACGTCCATGTAACGCATAAAACCTCATCAAAATCAGTCAAGTTAATTTATGGAAACACGTCTAATGCAGCACACCCTAGTGTCTGATAACCACACAACGTATCAAAGAATCTGAACTAAGAAGATATCTATGTGACCCTATGTAAGCCTATTACAGAGAGGAATAAGAGAGAAATCACAATTTTTTGGAATGCGCCTTTGTGGTGACGTTTTTCCACAAAATAAAAAATTCCTTTTTTATGACGTATTTCAAGACCATGTTACATAAATACGAAATAAAGATATTTGACTTTGACTTTGACTATCCATGAGTCTGATTTGTAATGTTATTTATGTTATGCAAAAAACTTCATTAAAATCAGGTTAGTTTTTTTCATAGAAACACGCCAGATGCAGCACCTTCTGGTGATCGATCTTATCTGAAATGATTATTATTGAACGCAAAAAAAAACTCATCAAATTCCACCTAATTTTTTGTCATTGGAAATGGTCGATTACTAGGTCCGAATAAGAAAAAAGTAAAAAACGACTCGAGAACTAGGTCCGAATAAGAAAAAAGTAAAAAACGACTAGGGGTAATTAAACGGGGGGTCGATTGAGACTAAAATTGTTAGAATCGGACACCGGAAGTAGTGGTTAAGTGTGCCCTTAGTTGGAAGTCGGACATGCGTCGGTGTTACATTTCGTACTAACTCGGTTTGTTCGATCGAAATGTCGTACAGAATGTTATATTTCGAAGTTTTAAGCTTATTCAGATACAGTTGTGTTATTTTTATTGCGAATAAAATTTATTTCGAAAAATATTATCTAAAATATGTGTGTTTACTTTATTCCGTTAGGTTCATTTCCAATGTCGTAAGAGGTTCGTGGGAAAGCAGGAGATCCGTTAATTTTTCAGAGAAGCACGCCTGATGCAGTAACTTCTAGTAGTCTTCAACCGTAAAGCCTATCTAAGAAACTGATCTGAGGTTATATTTATGCAACGCCAAAAAACCTCATAAAAATTAGTCAATTTTTTTAACAAAAAACGTTTAATGCAGCACCTCCTGGTAATTTATAATTGTAAACCTTATCTAAGAATCTGACCTGAGATCATATCTATGTAACGCAAAACACCTCATCAAATTCAACCTAATATTTTCATAGAAGCACGCCTGATACAGCACCCCTAAGTGGCTGTTATGTTTACCCTACTTGGAGTATTTTTAATGTATTTTATTTTGACAAAGTAAAGAATACGTTATGATACATAAAAAGAAACTAAAATATTATGTATTTCTTTGTATACAACAATAAGTGCTGTCTACGCGTGTCACGTCAATTGTAGGACCACTGAATTTATTTTATGGCGCGATGGTTAAGATATTAATTTAAATTGTTTGGCGTATAAAGCACAATTATATAGTGCATGAAATGTTTAAGGTACTTGACGTATTTAATTTGATAAAGATTAACAAAGTATCCTTGTAAATAGCTTTCCAATTATCACATCATATGTGACATTATTTTAAAATAAAATAGGCTTGTTTACAGCAATCATAGTCATATTTCAACCAATTTAATTAAGCAAGACATTAATAAACTTTATACACAAACCTTCTTCTTGAATCACTCCGTCCATTGGAGAAAACCGTATGAAAATCCGGTGGGTAGTTTTTGAATTTACAGTCAGACAAACAGACTTTACACGAACAGTTCTTTTTGTGAAACATCGGAGAATCTAACTGAAATTTAAAATTATATAAAAGTTTTGTGTTTGCCAAAATGAACTATAATAATTATATTCTATAGGTATACTTAACTATTTGCATCACAGGAATGTAATGCTTATGAGATTTCTGTACTATGTTAATATTTTTTTAGGTTTAACCATAAAAGTACGAATCGACTAGAAGCCCTCATAGATTTCAGTGCGCAGGTCCCCGCTCGCCGGGCTTCACCCTGAGAAATCCCCGCGTGCCGGTCTTCGCCCCGCGAATTAGCGGTTGGCATTTTCGGTACTGTGAAATGACATTTGTGACTCTATTAAAACCAAACGCTGCTGTCAAATTTTTTTACTCTATGGGTTTAACAAAGTGATAATTTTTTTCGAAAAATATTATCCAAAATATGTGTGTTTACTTTATTTCGTTAGGTTCATTTCCAATGTCGTAAAAAGTTCGTGCGAAAGCAGGAGATTCGTTGATTTTTTTCAGAAAATTATGACTAATTATGAATATGAATACCTAAACATTTATTTTTATTAAATACAAAAATTTTAAAAATATTTCAAGTTGCTTATGCTAACATTTAGTTACTGGCCGGCAGTTGATTAGTTGATTCGATATTAAAGCGAGTTAAAAAAAAAAAACAAAACTTAATATTTAATAACATACTTAATAAAACATAAATAAATAGAGAAATATAAATGAATGGAAGTTAGGAATTGATACCCAACTTTAAAAACGTAAGGTTCTTTTTAAGCGACTTCAAAAAAGAAGGAGGTTACTCAATTCGACCGTATATATGTTTTTTTTTTTTTTTTATGTGTGTGTTCAGGGATAACTTCGTTGTTTATGAACCGAATTCGATGATTTTTTTGTGAAAGGAAGATATCTCCGAAATGGTACCATGATAAGAAAACCAGGATCTGATGATGGCATCCCAGAGAAATCGAGGGCAACCTTCGAAAATCGTATTTTAAAGTATCGTATTTTAAGTATTTTGATAAAGTACTACTACTAGTACTATTTAATGAAGGTCGGGAGTCGATCTGATGATGGAGCTGAAAAACAGTCGAGGGAACTCCTCAACGACTTGAAGAAATTACCTGGTGTTTGGACTTGATTCATTTCTATTGATGAGATCTTTGCACCCATATGGATTATAAGTGCCATTACAGGTCTGATGATGGAGACCATACACAATCGAGGGAACTCCTTCACGATTTACAGCAATTACCTGGTCTTTGGACGTAATTCATTTCTATTAATAAGAACTTTGCACCCATATGAGTCATAAGTACCATTATAGATCTGATGATGGAGACCATACACAATCGAGGGAACTCCTTCACGATTTACAGCAATTACCTGGTGTTTGGATGTAATTCATTTCTATTAATGAGAACTTTGCACCCATATGGGTCATAAGTACCATTATAGATCTGATGATGGAGACCATACACAATCGAGGGAACTCCTTCACGATTTACAGCAATTACCTGGTGTTTGGACGTAATTCATTTCTATTAATGAGAACTTTGCACCCATATGGGTCATAAGTACCATTATAGATCTGATGATGGAGACCATACACAATCGAGGGAACTCCTTCACGATTTACAGCAATTACCTGGTGTTTGGACGTAATTCATTTCTATTAATGAGAACTTTGCACCCATATGGGTCATAAGTACCATTATAGATCTGATGATGGAGACCATACACAATCGAGGGAACTCCTTCACGATTTACAGCAATTACCTGGTGTTTGGACGTAATTCATTTCTATTAATGAGAACTTTGCACCCATATGGGTCATAAGTACCATTATAGATCTGATGATGGAGACCATACACAATCGAGGGAACTCCTTCACGATTTACAGCAATTACCTGGTGTTTGGACGTAATTCATTTCTATTAATGAGAACTTTGCACCCATATGGGTAATAAGTACCATTATAGATCTGATGATGGAAACCATACACAATCGAAGGAACTCCTTAACGATTTACAGCAATTACCTGGTGTTTGGACTTAATTCATTTCTATTAATGAGAACTTTGCACCCATATGGGTTATAAGTACCATTACAGGTCTGATGATGGAGACCATACACAGTCGAAGGAACTCCTTAACGATTTACAGCAATTACTTGGTGTTTGGACGTAATTTATTTCTATTAATGAGAACTTTGCACCCATATGGGTCATAAGTACCATTATAGATCTGATGATGGAGACCATACACAATCGAGGGAACTCCTTAACGATTTACAGCAATTACCTGGTGTTTGGATTTAATTCATTTCTATTAATGAGAACTTTGCACCCATATGGGTTATAAGTACCATTACAGATCTCATGATGGAGACCATACACAGTCGAAGGAACTCCTTAACGATTTACAGCAATTACCTAGTGTTTGGACTTAATTCATTTCTATTGAAGAGAACTTTGCACTCATATGGGTTATAAGTGCCATTACAGGTCTGATGATGAAGACCATTAACAGTCGAGGGAATTCCTCAACGATTTACAGCAGTTAACTTTTGTTGGGCTTCCTTCATACGGTTGAATATGCCAAAATGTTCAGTTCGCACAAAAATAATAATTAAGATTGAAGTTTTACATAGGAATACCACTACCTACTAGGCATGCTAATGCGTCAATTTGACACTGAATTTACGTTGCGTAATCGCGGTGCTGTCTCATTAGAGTAGCGCGTTTAGTAGCCCCATTTATACTAAATACAAATATGTTACAGATGCGTTCAACTAAAAATTGAAAAATAAAATAACTTGAAAAAATAAAATAAAAACCGACTTCAAAAACATAAACTAAAAAGTTAAAAATAAAATTTTCACTTTAAAGAAAGGAGCATTAACAGGCGGCATATAGTTAATGAAGTCGGTGCCTACTCACTCAGACACTTTAAATTGTGTTCTATATTTGTTATAGTTATAAATATAATATCATTGTTGTAATTGTTATTACCTGGTAAGTACCCATTTAAAATGTCTGAGTTGGCACCGACTTCATTAACTATATGCCGCCTGTTAATGTTCCTTTCTTTAAAGTGAAAATTTTATTTTTAAGTTTTTAGTTTATGTTTTTGAAGTCGGTTTTTATTTTTTTTCTTCTAAGTATATAGCCATCGCCACGCCAACAATCAGTTATTAGGTACCCTCGCCAAAGTCGCCAATACAGATGTTTCACACCAAAACTAAATTTATTGACTTCAAAGTGTTTTATTTAATATTTTCTAGGATTAGAACAGGGATAATCTAAAACTATAATATAATAAAGAGGTGCTTGGGAGTTTCGTTTGTCCAAGGTGACCTCTGGAACTATTAGATTGAGCTCAAAAATTTGTCGTTTGTGTAAGTTTGGACGGAAGCGTTCTTTTGGGTATTTTCGGAGGAAATGAAGTTTAAGGAATTTCGTTACATCATCATTAGGCTATTTTTACCCCACTGCAGGGGCTTAGGCTTCCCTTAGTTTGAGGAGGGGGTTTCGTTACATATTTAACTGGAACTGTAACTTATCCTGATACGTGATAGTAACACAAATGAAATTGAAATTCTAGAAGGGATGATGCAAATACCAAAATATATACTTATTTCATTAAAATATTTGTGTTTTTTAATTCTTCAATTATATAAATAACACTTTAGGTTTTTCCCGAAATGCCTTTTGGAGGATGGGGGTTACAAATAACATATAACTTTAAAAAAGTTTTATTTAACTTCACTTGTATATGGAATTTGGCGATCAATATTTCACCCACTTCCACTGAAGCTACCGGGCTAAAATTTTGAAAATATGTAACTTCGATGGCAATACACTAAAATGATAAACATGACCTGATGCTACAGCCAAAATTGTCTTCTCATAAGGGGCAGTCCTCAACAGTTAGTAGCGCGAACACAAAATTTTGTATATAGGTACGTTTGATGGTTCTAATGGTTAAGCATAATTTTCACCATAAACTGATGATGCACCTAGGATAATTTGCTCGCACGAGCGAACTCTTCGTTTCAGCTCAGTTTAGTTAGTACATTAGTAAGTATTTTTAAAGAATTTGTTTCACGTACCTACTACGAGATTTGATTTCGATACAATGACGGAACGAGACAACGATGATTTATCTTTTTGGGTAAAAATTAATTATGAGCAGTGTAACATAATTTTAATTATCATGTAATGTATATCTGTATGTTATGCCATTTTAAACGTTTTTCAACTAATGTTTTATACAAACGTCAACTTACGGGTATAAACTTACTGATTTGTGATTGAGAGTAAGTCAATTCAAACTGCATCAAACGACAGACTATTAAACTCGTATGGTTGACAGTATTTATAACACATATTAAGTATATATAGATTTAAGCTTTGGCATTCCTTTTCCATATTAACTTTTCCTTCGCGTATTTATACATAGAGATATCAAATGAAGTGTTTCGATTCCCTGTTAAAATAAAAGATTTTTCAAGAATGTTAACTTGCAGTTTTCTTTTCTTAAAAATCGAGCTCATGATCCTTTTGAACACTTTTCGCTATTTTTCATAGTTTAGGATTTGGCCATATAGTCCCATCTCAAAAATTCACCTGTATATATATTTTAGGTTTCTGCACTTCTACTCCACATAAACTTTTACAATGCCAAATCTCACACTCTTCTATGCTTAAAAAGGGGTCTCTAAAGCTTTTCCTTCACGTATTTATATATAGATTAAATAACTTTTTAAAAGTATTTTAAGTGTTTTATTCTATCCTTTTTTATGCCTTGGTTCATCACCACCCCATCTATATCGAACATAAAATATATGTAAACGTAATTTAGACTTGGAATACATCACAACATATGTTTCTGTTGGTTTTACGCCCAGCTCCCATAGTAAAATGCCCATCATCTTTTATTTTAAACAATATCGAAACGGTTTTTCTGATGAAACTGTCTTAAGTATTTCGACATTTACAAATTATAATAAAGTAATATTACATATAAGTTTTTTATTTAATTTCTGTAAACAGTGCCAAGGCTGCGTTTCTTTGGGATCCCTACAGCCAACATCAAAAATGTCTTCCTGAAAAACTTTTACTGAAGACCTTCGGCCATTCATAAATGATGAAAAATGATTAAAGAACATATAATAAAAATTTTATTTTAAGTGCTGTACGTAAACGCTAACTCGTCCACGTCTGTTACGTAAAGGATCTTGATTATAAAAATCTCTTCACAATCTTTTGTGAAAAACATTTATTATACGTCGTTATGGGCAAGTTCATTTGGAAAAGTTGTAAGTCACACTAAATCATAGTCACAATAAAGATACTTTTAAGGCAACGTTTCAAATATAAAAAATTGCCAAGAAAAGTTGCAGGTAAAGTAAGCTTTTAAATTATGACAATTTACACAAAACCTTTACAAAATTTATAGACACTGCCTCAAATGCTATTGCATCTATTTATTTTATATGGGCGGTAAATAAATATTTTGTGTGTCGTATATTTTTTTTGTAATTTTTCAAAATTCTCACTATATCGGGCAAAAATAAATTATCTAAAATTTTCGAGTTTCTGTTAGAAAACATTGGTTAATGAAATCGACAAAGAACAACAGCTGTTATATTTTTTCAAATACTTTGCAAATTTTATATTGGGTTTCTTCTCTCTAGAGATCAAGAAATAGTTTTAATGAGTATTTGTGTGTTTGTGATGCATTGAACACGAATCAAAGGCACTTTATTTTATTTTCTAATGATATTCCTTCAATAGGTTTTTGTGAGAGAGAAAACTTTCTTCACAGTTTTTTCTTTAGCTTTATTTTCCGTATCATGTTTTTTAGGTACTTTGAGTGAATTTTCATAATGAAAGCCAAAGTGCCATGTCTTACCTTTCTTAGAAATTGTGTGCATTGCAAATTTCTTCGTTTCTATAGAAAGTTTTTTTTAATTGCTCAAAATATTTTTCTACGGTTGCGTTGTTTAATCTGCCTTCCCCAGATAAACTTGTCCATAATGGTATGGTAAATATTTCTCAAAAAATACAAAAGACTTATTTTAAAATACGGGTTCTTTATCGCACCGGCTTTGACTATATCTATTTTAGCAACAATTTTCATAAAGTGTTTGTAGGTAAAAGAGACTCGATTTATGTATAGAGGAATTTGAATCATTTTGAATGTTTTCCGATGCATGGTCATCGAAGTTTGTATAAATATTTTTTGCTTTACACAAAACTTTCAGTGTTTCTTTAGCATTAATAACTTGACGGTCAATGAATGATAATTTTAATAGAATGTATAAGTTTTTAACAAAATCATTCTTTTTTTCCAATATGAAAACAGCATAAAACTAACAATTAAATCCTCAAAAACTTTTTGTTCTTGATTCTTATTTCGAGTAATATCTTCACATATTCTTTAGGCAAAATGAACATAACATAAATTTAATGGTATTTAATAGCGCGAAAAATTCGAATTTCGGTTACGAGTATTATACGTATAGTAATCAAAATAAAAATTCAACTAATCTAACAAACTACAATTATTAAAAGATTTACAAAGAGCATTCAACATGGTAAACGAAAAATCTACCACAACACGAGAAAATGCTGGCCATTTACTTAACAAAAAAATGAAATTCATCTAGCAATTTGAATATTGATTGAACGCCGTGTACCACAGAGACCATGGAAAATACTGGATAGAATCTATTAGTATTTTTAAGGTTTATAACTCCGATATAAAGTTCTTTTACACACAATTGTTTCATTTTTTTAAAGCCGAACCGATGCTACTTCCAGTAGAATAAAAATGCAAGAACGGCATGTCTATACAATTTAGGAAAAGTTACTTCTTTAATATGTTCACCCTGTTGCCTTTTACTTGCGGGTTTTACATATTTAAAAACAATTTAACACTGTTATTAACACATGGAGATATTTTTCCTTAACACGCAACGATAAAATTGTGCGTTCTGTTACAAACGATTCAGTAATTTCACTTCTAAATCGAAACTATGACCTTCTGATACATTGCAAGTTTTATTGCGAATTTCTTTCGATAAATTCACTGTACTGGAATGCAACAGTGTGTTCATGCTAAAAATATTTAATATTTTTTTAAGAACTATGTCAAAATACGATGAAATATTTGACTTCAAAAAATAAAATTAAAATAATCAAATAAAATAAAATAAAATAAAATTGTTATTTATCCGTAGTTTCATTTATTCAAATACCATAATTCAAACTATTCATAACAGTACAATAACCATAACTACAAAATAATACATACAAACATACAAAATAATACATAACTAAATAACAATTGTGGAATTCCCTGTAAAAAAATTAATAGTGCGAATAAATTTACCAATAGAAAGAAGATTAAATACGTAAATTAAAAAAAAAATCTAGGAAAATAAGGATTAAGCAAGTTGTGAATGAAAAGACCACGAAGAAAAATTTATTCGCACTATTAATTTTTTTACAGGGAATTCCACAAAATGGATTGTTTTGTATTAATTTTAAAGATATTTCGTGCAATTTTTGATATTTTATCATATTAGTAATAGTTGATTCTAGTGATTCTAAAATAACATGGTGATATTTTTTTTTGTTGAACTAAATCCTCAAGAATCATTAGGTAATCCGCCTTAAAACCATAAAAGAACTAATTGACTAGAAGCCCTCTTCTGCTTTTACTGTCTAAACACTCATACTTTAGCTAGTTCGTATAAGATGGTGAATTTTAGTCCGAGTTTCAGTGCGCAAGGTCCCCGTGCACCGGTCTTCACCCCCGCGAAATCCGCGCGTGCCAATCTTCAACCCTGCAAATTTGCGTAATGTTACTTCAACATTGTGAATGACATTTATGACACTATTAAAACCAAACGCGGCTCTCAAATTAATTTACTCTATTATTAAAACGATACTGGGATAGTCATACTGGAAACTTTATACCATACTACCAGAACCTGTGACCAGAACATACTAGACCCAAAAATTTGTTAAACTTATGGATAAGTTCACGTCTGATTTTTATATCACAAACATAAAGACAGTTAATTTATAATTATGAAATGGCAGTCGTTAACATCCGCCAAACGGCACTGGAGCAGTGTGGTAAATTAAGCTCCAAGCACCCTCATCCTGAGGAGAAGTCTAAGCCACTGCAGTGGGGTGAAGTAGGCTGGGAAATTAAAAATGACAACAAAGCTAATACATTTTATAGAAAACTGCTGTTCCGATTTTAATGAAACTTTTCAGATACAAAGAGAACGTTGTCAAAATGATATACTACTTTTTGTCTGTCGGTCTGTACGTCTATCTGTCTATTTGAGCTAATCTCCGAAACGGCTGATCTGATTTTAATGAAACTTCACAGGTATGAAAAGGAGGTGGTCAGAAATGACATACCACTTTGTGTCTGTTTATCTGTACGTCTATTCGAGCTAATCTCCGCAACGGCTGATCTGATTTTAATGAAACTTTCTAGATATAAAGAGAACGTTGTCAGAAATGTTACACTACTTTTCGTCTGTCGGTCTGTACGTCTATCTCTCTATTCGAGCTAATCTCCTAAACGGCTGATCAGATTTTAATGAAACCTTTCAAATATAAAGAGGACGTTGTCAGAAATACTACACTACTTTTTGTCTGTCGGTCTGTACGTCTATCTGTCTATTCGAGCTAATCTCCGAAACGGCTGATCTCATTTTAATTAAACTTCACAGGTATGACAAAGATGTGTTCAGAAATGACACACGACATTATCTGTACTACCTGTATTATCTGTAGTGTCTGTATTATCTGTACGTCTATCTGTCTATTCGAGCTAATCTCCATAACGCTTGCGGCATTACCGTATCGTATTGCTATGGCGAGCCTCTGTGCCAGAAACGACACAGAGCGGGAGTCACAACCCTCTATATAAGTCGGCGACCGACGCTCCTAATCAAATTTCGGGCCTCGAAACTCCAACAGCCGGTCGTCGTCAAGATATAGGGTTGTTTCGAAATTGTGTATTTGCTGTGTTTAGACGGGCCGCGGACTCGTAGTTGAGTTGTTAAATCGATTTTTGCCTACCCTAAACTACTTTTTGCCTTGGCACCATATACTCGTGTGAAATATTTGTGAAGTCAGATACTCGAGAAGTGTACCTACCTACGTCGTAAGAAAGCTTTGACGAATGTGTTTAACTTGTTCTTGACTGTACATAGAGTCTACTTTAGAAACGTTATATTTTTAATATACGTATGTTTGCATTTTGCGGTTATTGAATTAGAACTAATCTAATATTTTTCACATACATGGACGGATCAAACTAACATTCTTGGCGAAGTCGGCCAGAACGTAATTTTAAACATGGGTAACTTAAATAATTCATTTCCGAAGTCAAATTCAGGTTAATGTTTTGCCAACGGTAACTACAACTAGCAGATGTTTTAGATAATGCCGGTAAAAACACTTATGTCGCGCACTGTTAGACTCTGGCAGTGAGAAAACTCCATATCTAAAAATTTGTACAATCTTTGCATTTCTGTATTAACCCTCGGATTTGACAATTATATGTTTCAATTTCAATTATTATTTCATTTTAAATATAAACGGAAACAATTATCACACTACTGCCTTTCGTCTACCTTTATAACTTTCTGAAATATAGCCGAATCTCACTCTCCGGTGTAACTGATCTGATAGTCATTCAACGAAAAGGGGAACCTCCCAGCCCACAGTTTTTGACCGAATCCAAAATTCCTTTTCCCAAGTGGTAAAAATCGGGAGTTCTTTTATTTTTTCGATATTAGCTTTTGTTTTAGAAATATTTATTAACTTTTTGTCTGAAACATTAGATAATTTCGTCTTTATTTTCACCATTTTCGATTTACCGAAAAAAGTTACAAACCAATTTTAGAAAATTTGATGTCATACGATGCCTCACAAACCCTTGAATCTTTTGATACCACTGCCTATTTTCTATCATCCTAAATTTCTGAAATATAACCGAATTACACTCCCCCACGAAAACGAACAGATAAACATTTTCAATGTTAAAAAGCTCACTCCTGACAACGTCCTTTTTATGTCTGCAAAGTTTTATTGAAATCGGTTCGGTCATTTCGGAGATCAGTTCGGACGGACAAACAGACAAACAAAGAAAGACAAGAAGTGACCTATGTTCTTTTCCAATGTCTAATCTATCTCTGTACTGAACCCCATTAAAATCGGTTTAGGCGTGAAAGCGTAACAAACAAACACACTCACATTCGTATTTAAATAATATTGGTTAGGATTATTCGTATAAACTGGAGACTTGTATCCAAACTGAAAAACCCAACGGCTGCAGTTACAAGCCAAACACGACATAGAAATCTGGCGACACCAGAAACTCAACCAACCACTCAGTCAACGCCATAAAAATAGAAGCAGGTTTGTAAGGTTGTAAAGCAAAAACAGCATAAAAATAAAAGCCTACTTTAAGACACCTGGAAGGATTTCAAGGTTCCATATTTCGAACTCCAAAAAAGTGGTCAAATTCCAAAAAAAAACGTCATAGTCAAACCGATTACAAAATGAGTTCACAAAGCGGGTGCAGACAGAATACAATTTGTTTCGTATAACTGACAATTTTTATTACGGTTTTCGACGTAAGCTAACTCAAAAACAGTGCATCGATCAACTGACTTCGAGTTTTGAGAATGAAACACCATCGAATGCCACTGTGTATCACGGGTTCAATGAGTTTAATTGCAGGCGGTAATCGGCGGTATAAATATCGATGCTGTGCGGGAATTAATATTGCAAGATCGTCGTGTTACATATCGTGAGATAGAGCCGTCCCTGGGCTTAAGTATGACGAGAATACATAAGAAAGTACAAGGACATTTGACTGTGAAAAAAATTTGTTTCCCTTGGAATTTGCACAACTTGATAATAGATCAAAAACAGTCTCGTATCGGTTGGTGCAAAAAAAAATAGTTTTCAACAGTAAAAAAGCTCCAAATATAAGGGCCAGTTCCAGATTTATAAATAGCAGGCCACATAACATGATTTTAGTTTTAATTAAACGAATAGAAATGCTTAAATTAAAACACAACACATAATTTTATCATCTTATGTCATACGGGGGTAAATCTTTGAAGTACGATTTTTTCGTCATTTCGGTAGCACATTTTTAAAACAAACTATCAATTTAATTATTAAAAATAAGAAAGGCTCTGGAATGCGAAAAAATGATGTACAAGGCATTTCTTTTGAACAAATACTTTAAGCTGCAATGCCACTTTTTAAAAAGTTTTTTGCTACCGAATTTCGATCAAACCACTGAAATGACGAATGCACACCTTTTAATAAGCTAATGTATCCACATATCTAGAACTTTTAATGAGGACACAATCAAGCATAACTAATCGAAATATACTCCCAAACATTAAGATTCTATTCCACTGCTTTTCAATAAAATTCAGCTGTCGATCAGCGGTCTATTGTTAAGTAGGATTTTTCAAAACAAATTCTGTATAGCCTTGAATATTTACGTGGATGTCCCAAAAGCGATTGCTTTCGATCCATCGACGTTTTCACTTAAATTAAATTTAATTAGATTTTGACAACAGAATTTCATTTATGGGCCTACTGTTTTTAGTTCACGTTCAATAAATATACTTTGTGTGCGACACAGTGTAGGTTTGGTTTCATTTACATTACAAGTGGAAAAAAACTCTACTGAATTGATGAAAAAGTAGTTTTCATGTGGTCACTATTATTCTATAAAATATAAAATGAACCAATAGCACAGTAAGATCAAGTTCTATAGTTGGCCGTTATTTTCAGATTGTGACGCTTTCAAATAGTGTCTCTACAAACACAAGAAAGTCCTCCGAACTGAAAGAAAATGTGAACAAAAATATACCATCTTACGAAAAACTTAATCACGAGTGCCCGTAATAGATACCTATAAAAGCAGTTGCCTGCCAAAAACCCAGCGTCGACATCCGTACGTGCGAATTTAATTACAATTATTTAATTACATTTAAATGCCGTTTTCACATGAGTCTGGTCTTATGCAAATGGACTTAAACAAAATATTATGATTTTAGCAGTGGGATCTGATCCTAGACTTTTCAAACTTGTTTAAGCATTAGGTTTAAGAATTATCGGTACAATTTGGTAATTAAGTAAAACGTAAACATATGAAAAAGGTGCGGCCTCGGGTGTCAAAAGGGGTCAAAAGTTTTTTCTTAACGTATTTTATACATAATTATCAAATCAAGTGGTTTGATTTCATTTTGAAGTAACAGATTTTTCAAAAATGTGAATATGCAGTTTTCGTTTTCTCAAAAATCAAGCTCATGATGCCTTTGAACACTTTTCGCTATTTCTCATAGTTTAGAATTTGGCCATACAGTCTCATCTCAAAAATTCACCTGTATATAAATTATAGCTTTCTGCACTGAATGTGTATGTATGAATATGTATCTCATATACTACATTTATTGCATTCTCTTATACTATACTTATTACATTCTCATATACACATCTGAGTGTCGTGATAGCCCGAGCGCAGCGAATCTGTTTCAAAACAAGGCCATGTAAATCCGGGCGTTTTTATGACTTAAGTATATAACTTTCACTGACTCTGTGTGTCGGAACGTACGTTAAGCAGTCGGTCCCGCACTGAGAAAAATGTAATAGGTTTTTGTTCGTAAATACGGATAATATTAGCGTACTACTCATAAAAACGGACCAGGAGGCGTTACCAATGATTCGTCAGGTAAAAATATGATGTTAAATGTAAGTCTGGAAGTATCGGTCTTGTGAACCATATTTGTTTATTACAGATTTGAAAAGTAACATTTTTAGACTAACTTTCTGCGGGACACATATAGAATATGCGAATAATGATCTGTTTACATTATGCCTAATATTATGCCATTACTGACAAAACCCATTTTTCTCAGTGCGATTGCTGTCAATAGATGGTGGTCGTTACAATCCGTCAACCCGCATTGGAGCAGCGTGGTGAATTTAAGCTTCAAGCCCTCATCTTGAGGCGAGGCCTAAGTACCTGCAGTGGGGTATAAAAAGGGCTGAAGGAAAAATAGGAGTAAATGAGGGTGAAAATTTGTATAACAGTAAGGTAATTGTTTTTTATAAATATTACCTTCAAAATGAAGTAAATCATATTATATTCTTTAATTAAATATATTTATATTTTTGCATAAAAGTAAAAACCTATAACACGTGTTCGGCTGAAAGTAATCCAAACATATAGAGCACGTAGAACTTACCGAACCATACAAAAAGTTTCAAGTGAGCAGATGGCACAAAGTAACTGTCATCGAGAAAAACATGTTTAAAATTTCTTTTTTTTAATCTTTTGGTTTAGTTCGGTAAGCTCTACATGTTCTATTCAGCCAAACACCAGGTATAAAATAGACCTAAGTGCGTGATTAAGTTAGTATCAACATGACGCGGCGAGTCTGCTGGAGCTCTCTGGTACGCAGCCTGGGAGCGAGTAGACAACGCTACGGGATTCATTTCTTCTGTTTCTTCGCTCACTTCTTCTAAACCGTGCAAAAGATTTTGATACAGTTTATAATCATTTAGAGAATTTCTTCCGGAATGTTTTAAATCTATATTACACACTCTTTTACTTCCTGCTTCGTTTAGGTTTTGTAATATTTGTTGAATTGTAATAAGATATTCTTAAATATATATCTTATTTGATATAAACGAACATTATAAAATTCCCTATGCCCCCATCCCCGCTCACTTTGCTTTGATAAGAATGGAACCGAAAATGGGACGGGACCGAGGTCCAGAACAAGAACTATAATGGCGTAACGAAAATGGGAAAGAAAATAGCGGGTATAAAACTGAAATAAATAAGTGAATACTGTAAGAAACGAATAACCGACGAGCAGGGCTACGGGCGGGTCGCTAGTACTTATATCAGTATATAGATATTTTACACCTATACAAAGAACAATCAGACATGTTTATGGACATAAATAAATATTTGCCCCGGACGGGAATCGAACCCGCTACCTTTGGTTCTACAGTCGGCGTCTCTGACCACTAGATGAACAAGTCAGTCGACTAGACAAGTGAAACACATAAAACGTGCTAAAATACATTTATTTCACTTACAAATATCTTATAATACAAAGGCGTTGTTCATAACATTTTTACATGCTAAAGCTATAAAGTCATATTTCGAGAGATCATTCAACAACAAACACAAGTTATTTTATATTTTTGTTTATATTTCAAACTGGTGTGAATTACGATTTATTTTTAAAATTTCATTCACAATAACATGTGTGTGAACAAGTTTATTAGCCAAAGTAGACGACATAGGTACAAAAAGAATACAATAGTTAACAGTGTTTGTCTACAAGTTCATTTTTCTTAAATTTGAGAAAAAAATAATCTTATTTTTTGTAACTTTTCTCTAAAACTGAAGGATTCTGGTTCCTAGTGTAGGTAATTTCTTTTTCGTATTTCATCTTTATCGTCGACAGAATCATATCGAGTTTTCAAAATACGGGGACGATATGTAATCTTAAAATTGTAAACGGTAAATGAGATTTCATAATAGTTATACCTACTTGAACGACGTTGATTAGGCGCATCGGAATCGCTTCTATTCCCAAACCCCAAATTATAACAATTGTTGTTGCTAATGGCAGTGGCTAAACCATGGAACAAGTTACCTATTAAAGTTGGAAGAGTTTCAACGTATTTTAGCAAAATTCAGTGTCGTCATTCTCACATCGGCTAACATGACATCTAGTTAATGCGTGCCTTTTTTTGTAATGAGGGCCGAATCTAGTTACAGACAACTGCACCCGATCCAGATAGTGCCGGATTGGAATATCTCTGATTTGATACATTTAACAAGTTCATCCTAAAACGGCGAAATACATTGGAAATTTAAGAAAACCTTCAAAGATGAGCGGCTTTCCCCAACTCGACCCGAAATGGCTGATGCGAAAACGGTTGCGCGCGTGTTCGCGGGTGGTCGTCGTCAGCTGTTTCGCTTACGAACTGGCAACATATACACCAATAAACTAGTGTTTAGGTGGTTGGACTGTGCTGAAATGGACGCTGTTATCAATTTTGATTCCTTTATGCTGTGAGTGTTTAGATCTACCTTTGATTATTTATAATGTCTGGATAGAGAGAGTTGGCGTCAAAAAACGTAGATAAAAATATCCCCTACCGTTCGGTTAGAATTCACGCACACAGACGGTTTGTACGTGGTTAGTATGGTGTAGCGAATGTATTTGTATGTGGTCTGTTGAGTCACGCACACAAGTATGTAAAAGTTTTTCTCGACATTGTATTGCCAGGGTCCATCCAGACATTATACAAGGTTAGATTTTCGCCGCGTGGAAACTCCGGTCGCGTGGACTACACAGCTGTACACTGATTTTAAAAATTCCTTCCCTATAGTAACCTACAATAGCATCGAGTAACATGGGTCATATTTCATTTTTAAACAGCTTTCCGCCCACGACTGCACAGTTGTACCGGGACCGCTATAATTGTTTGCATAGATATAGTTTATAAGCATAAGAGTGGCATATGCTGCTTTTTATTATGGAAAAAAGAGTTCCAGCACAACTGTGTAGACCACCGAGCAGAGCCGCGGGGCGCTATCAATCAGGGCGCTAAGGTTTACCTGAATCACTCGCTAGTTTCACAATTCACCACAACGAGAACGGCACTTTGGTCGCGTTGAAGTTATCGCCAACTTGTAACGTCCAGGAATAACACAACGTTTATTCGAAACAATACTGCATCAGACTTTTATACTTAAAATAACATACAAACAGTGGTGAATTTACTAACAAATATAAATAAGTTGGAGCCTAGGGCGGTAAATCTGGGACCAAAATATTTTATTATTTTACACTGTAAGTAAGCGCAATAAAAACGATTGAATTACGTTTACCAAATGTACGTTATTGTGTAAGTAGTACTAAGGCATACCTACCTTACCCCGCCTTCTTAGTAATACACGATTGAGCTTTTACTAGCTGAAACCCAAAAAGTATTTCTTGTGCAATCTCAACTAAATCGTTGGATTGTTAAAATAATCTAGAAACTGACACACTGAGCCTTTAGTACACATTCATACTGATTACGACAAAAACGAGATGTAATCAGGACGATCAATTGCGCACAAATCATAAAATTACAATATCATTGATAAAAAAAATTGTAAAAAATATATTTGTGAACTAGGATATCGAATTGTAGAGGTCATTAGAGGCGGCAAAATTTTAATAGCTTACTGGTGGCAATTGTGTAAATCCACCACTGCATACAAATAATCAGAGAGGGCGTCTATATCAAATACTATAATATACACAAGTATGGATATCGGCCGGTCATTCTACATTTTCTTCATCGGATTACTTCCATTGTAGTTATTTCCCGGAAAATATTCTATTCAGTCGGGCAGCCCACACAACGGTCCAGTCTCCATAACAGACAGTACATCCCACTGTATGTGTTCGACGCGGTTGCCTGGAAGAAAAAAAATCCATCACTACATATTATAAAATAAAGTCCCCCGCCGCGTCTGTCTGTCTGTCTGAACGCATAAACTCAAAAACTACCAAACGGATTACCATATTATTGACACCAATGGATAGACTGATTCAAGAGGAAGGAAATCCTAGCGTGGGAGATATGACGTCTTATAATAATTTATTCTTTTCTTTTTACGGTGTTGATAAACATTTCATTTTCAAACACCTTTCAAGCATTGTTCTTATGGTGCGAGTTTTCTAGTTTAACTTCTAACATTCAACGACTTGGACTTTTGTTCACACCTTCGAATACAATAATAATAATAATAATAACATATACATTACAACAACGTCTACGGCCTTAAACTAAGCATTAGCTTGTGTTTTGGGTACCAAGCGAAGACACCACATATATATAACAACCAAGACCCGGTAAGTACCAGTATTCATCATATAAATACTGACCCGACCTGGGATTCGAACCCCGGACCTCCAGCTTCGTAGGCAGAGTCGCTACCCACTAGGCTAAGCGGCCGTCAATACGAATTTAAAAAAAAATCACAATTTCAAAATGACGACGTCCGAAGTTGTACGTACTTACGTTTCTGTGGATTTTCGATATTGAAATATAAATCTTAGGTATTATTATAAAGAGAAAAGATTTCATTTTCTGTATGTTCGTTATGGATAACCTCAGAAACTCCTAAACTGATTTTTTAAATTCTTTTTATTATAGAAAAGCTATATTACCAACAAGTAAGATGAGCTATATTTAATTTTCAAAAAAAATCGTAGATGCGTGCGCAGTGAAAATTATTGATGAGACATAAAATAATGTACTGCACATTTATAGTACATATATGTTTTCATTATGATAGTTAAGCCACAATAACGGTTTCTTTTTAATCACTCAATAGAATCGAAAGATGATGACATTCGTATCATAGAATTAATCCTTATCCGACTAAATTGATTCGTAATCAAGGTCGAATATTTTATATATAAATCCCTTTTTTTAAGTTACGGCGGGCATAAAAATGCTAGAAGTAAGAACAATGCCGCTGTGTGAGCTCAGTCTATTAGTTACATACACATTTTATAATTTTGTAAGCTAAAAGCAATTGAATAGCACTTTGTAATTTTAATGATTCCACTAGCATCACTAACACTTTACAGCTCCGCTCGCGTGGACTACACAGTTGTAAAGGGATCCTTTTTTCCGGGATAAAAAGTAGCCTATATCACTCTTCAACTTATGAACTATATCTGTGTAATAAATTATAGCGGTCCCCGTACAACTGTGTAGTCCACGCAAGCGGAGCCACAAGCGGAAAGCTAATTGATAATGAAAATTGCTCTAGTTGAATACGCCGTTCACACGTTTCGATAGTGATGCAACAAAACTCGCCTCATAAGAACTTTGTCTACAGACTCAAGTCAATACCTAGCAATTGTCAGGGTGGTGTTCGTCAATCGCTATGGACTGCAGACTCTCGGAGCATGACACCAGCTAGCTACAGTTGAGGCGAGCTGCCACTTCGCGCGTACGCACCGACCACTGTTGGAACACGCAACCTGGATAAAAAGCAAAACCAAAGTAGAACAATAAAAAAATGTTTTAACAATAATCGATATTTACAAAAAGCACTGAAATCGGTTATTCCGTTGTAAAGCCACATTTGCTACAATGCCACAGACAGACAAGAGTCTAAGCAAGATTGGTTACCTAGATGTTACTCTTGTGTCTTTGTGAATTATTCGTCATAACTAGTTCATCACCATCATCATTTCAGTCAATATCTGTCAACTGCTGAACATAAGCCTCCTCCACAGCACGCCACGTGACGTGATCCTCCTCCGCTCTGAGCGTCTAGAGGCATAGGTATGCCGCCTTCTTTTGGTCATCGGCCCGACGCGACGCTTTCCCATTACAACTAGTTACATACGATTGAATAAAAGACGAATGCCGATTTAAAAAAAAATAATCATAATTTATCGATTTTGAGTCGTTGAGTTTAGCAAGCGTGCGCCTTCCCACTTGCCAAGGGTCGCGGGGTCGATTCTCGCCCGGGACAAGTATTTGCGTGCGTGAACATGTCTATTTGTTTCGTGTCTAGGTGTAAAAGTATCTATATATGTATTATAATATATAAAAAAAGAACATTTAAGTAGGTATATCAGTTGTCTGGTACATATAATACAAGCTTTGCTTAGTTTGGGACTGGATGGCGCTGTGTAGGATGTCCCAGGTATTGAAACACATGAAAAAAAATTATGTATAAACTGTGAAATGGAAAACATGAAAATAAATAAAAAATAGATAAAAAAAGCTCCTCAGTTTCGATGCGATAATGCCATATTCACCGTTTTTAGTACATGAAATGTCATTGACATCAATAGATCAAGATTGTTTTTATGTCGGTGCGTACTCGTGCGGTCTTGGCACGTCGGCTAGGCACTGTAGCTCGCTGGCGGCGCCGAGCTCGTTCAACACGAAGCTGCCTTCCGCGGCGGGCCGCGACGACGACACCAAAAACAGCCTGTCGGACAAGTCATCTTTATTAATACAAAAATATATATAATATTAGGTCTTAACCAATGAAGTTGCCGTTTGGAATGAAATTATTTTAAAAGTATTTTTTTTTCAAACATCTTTATTTCTGTTATTCAAAGTACTCACCCGTGCAATCGATGCATCTTTGCCAACGCAGTGGCAGTTTATTGACGCCCTTCTTGTAAAAATCTGGACTGGTCTCTCGGGAATTGAATTTTTTTCCCTTTAAAGTTGTCCAAATTTTGAATTAAGTTATAGCCGGTAAGTGCAAGGTCTGGTAAGTACAGCGGATGAGGACGAACTTCCAACCCCAACTCTAGCAGCTTGGAGACTGTCTGTTGTGGAATATGAGGTCGCGCGTTGTTGTGAAGGAGCAGCGGGGACGACCGATTGAGCAAACCTGGTTGCAGACGTGCGAGTTTCTCCATCATTGTCTTCAGTTTTTCACAGTATACATCTGCAGTAATGCTCAGGCCTTTTGTAAAAAGCTGTGATGAATCACACCGGCACTAGACCACCAAACAGTTACTATTACCTTTTTAGGAGTTATTTTTCGTTTAACACATTGCTTTGGTGCTGAACCAGGATCTAACCAACTTTCTGAGCGCTTTCGATTGTCGAACAAGATCCATTTTTCATCACAGGTAACAATTCGGTACGAAATTCCTTCATTTCTGTGCCTGTTAAGCGACGCAACGCAGGTCTCGACGCGTACATTGCGCTGGCGATCGTTAAGTTCGTGGAGTACCCATCTATCAAGCTTTTTTACTTTTCTAATTAGTCGCAAATGGTCCTATATTGTTATGACGCTAATATCAAAAGCAAAAGAACGGCAACTTCATACGTTAAAACCTAATACCTGATGTTCGGCTGAAAGTAGTAAACGTACCCACCTCAACAAAAAATTTAAACAAAGAAAATGAAATTTTCAACATGTTTTTCTATATAACCGTTAGTTTACGCAATCTGCTCACTTGAAACTTTTTGCTTATTTCGGTAAGCACTTCATGCTCTATTAAGTTTGGACTACGTTCAGCCAAACACCCGGTATAAAAAGAATGTTTTTTTTTTATAGACTTTAAGTGTCATGATCAATTGATTACACTATTTACTCTAAAGCTGATCAAATGCGATATTTATCGCTACACGCCTCTCTATAGTACGACAACGCATGCAAATTTAAAAATACTAAATAATAAAAAAAAAAATATATAACCATTTTCGTCTTTTTTTCAGATCTTGCTTCTTGCCAAATTTCATAATTAATGAATCCCGTTTTAAATCCCACCGCGAATACCAACTTAGGGAACCTTCTGGCAATGAAAACCTTTTACCTTCCAGAATCGAGAGCAAAAGCGACGCGAGTCAACGACGGCAGCAGCTGCATCGCCGCGCCTGATGCTCTCGGTTCTCCACCCACAGACTCTTGCACGCAGCAGCCCCAGGCGTAACCGTAGGTCGAAGCGCTGTAAGCGTAAAAGTAACGAAATTATGTTTCGACGACAGAGCCACAGTCTAGGACATATATCCGAATAAAGTACTTATACCTGTGCTTGTACACTTGGATGAAATACTTCCGCGTACACAAATCCTAACTAAATTGCATTCACAATCTTAGAGACCCTAACTGCGGAGTAAAGGGTCGTGGGTGCGATTTCCGCTCGGGAAAAATATTTCTGTGCATTCTTTCTTTTTGTTTCGTGTCTGGATGTAAAAGTATCTATATACATGTATATACCTATAGGTATTGCGAATAATATGTATGTATATATATCAATTGTCTAGTGCCCATAACACAAGCATAATATTTTGGGACTAGATGGCGCTGTAAGGGATGTCTCAGATATTATTATTATTATCTATATGGATATAGACAAAGATTTGACTAAATACAGATTCAAGAAAAAAATATCAGATTGAGCGCGTAAATAGATACTTATTCTCGTGCTTGAATTGTGTGTGTGAATTAAACTGAGATGACCAAGATTCTAATGTTATGACATAGTTTCACGTGATCAGTTCTCGAGCCTACGTGGAGCATACGCGGCGTATGTAGTAGATAGTAGAAGTTTCATCGGACGTACTAAAATACAAAACTTATTTATGCTCATTGGCTGTGCACGTCGGCGTTTACTATCATACGGTCTGTGGCGTTGTGGCGCCAGAGAGTTACGTCATTTACTGTGCGGAATTCTAAACGCGGTGTATGACACCAACCGACAGTAATAATAATACCTGGTACATCCCCCAGAGCGCCATCTAGTCCCAACGTAAGCAAGTAACATGTTTGTATTATGGAATACTAGGCAACTGGTATACATACTTAAATATTCTTTGTAATTTATACATACAGATACTTTTACACTTTGACACGGAACAAATAGACATGATCATGTACACAAATATTTGTGCCGGCAGGAATCAAAACCGCGACCCTTGGCATCGCAGTTAGAGAATGTAACCACTCGAACAATCGATCAGTCAACGCATTCCTGGGCGCGGCCGCCTTACCGGCTAATCAGCGATGTTATTAAAGCCGTCACTTGAAAAGGATCATCGTTGTCTGAAAGAAAAATGTACCGAAATGTAGAGAAAACTTTGTACTTCCTTTTAAGCATATGTTGGAGGAGTGCACAAAGTCAAAATATACATAAAATGTTTCGTACAGCGAGCATAAGGCCAAGCTGCGAGTGTTAAGTGCTTATGTACTCAGTGTTCGAACTCATAGTGTGAAATAGAACGATACAAATCGTGTTAGGATATTGAAATTTGTAAATCGTTATATAGCAATAGTATATAAAGTCCAATTTGTTATAGATGATTAAAGATGGGCTTTCTGGTCGTTTCCCTTCTCTCATACTAGTGGCTACTCGCCACAAAATAGAGAAAATGGGGAAAGTTCGCCCTTTCGATAGATCACGTCTCTATACAGTACTGTCGAGACGTGTCTAGCAGGACAAGAAGGACTTTCTTTACAATACTGTCTTCCGAGAATGCCAAATTTTGCCTAAAAAGCCCTAATTGTTCCGCTCGAAATGGCGCGAAAAGTCGCTGAAAACGCGAGAAAATTGTACATAGAGTAAATAGAAATTATGTGAAAATAGAGTATAAAAGGGCGAACGATCCGCCATGCCGGCATTTCTAATTTCAAGCTCCGCATAGTCAGACCTCTGAAACAGGTCACGAAGAGCAAGTACTAGCTAGCTGGTGGGAGGCTATGCCTGAAAAGTGTTACTGGAGTTTTGAATCGTATCCGGCCGCAACCAGTACCGATATAAGGTCGTCCACGGAGCTATCCTGGCCGGTCCGACCCATACATAAAGTCTCTTACAAATACTACCCTTCGTTACAGCGCAATTCTGAACGTGATAGTCTGTCGTTTGTTACAGGTTGAATTGACTTACTCTTTTCCTCAGTTCTTGCCTAATTATTAGTGGTTTCAACAAAGTGAATACGGAATTTCGACCACTGGGTGACCACTATTAAATTTAAAAGTGTATTCGTTTGTTTGTCTTTTATTCATGTCGTAACAGAGCAACGAAACGAAACGATTTTTTGCATAATATAAAGTACTGTGGAGCTGGTTCGTTGTAAGCCAAGCACTCGATTTAAAATAATCTGAATTTGAATAAATAAAAAAATATGCTTATGGTAAATAAATTTGACAGGAGCGTTTGGTTTTAATAGAGTCAGAAATGTCACTTCACAGTATCGAAACTGTCAAATACAATTTCGCGGTGGTGAAAGCCAGCGAGCGGGGACTTCGCTGACTGAAACCGGACTGAAACTCGCCATCTCGCAAAACGGTTACAACACCTAGCAATTAAGAGTATGAGTGGTTCGACATTAAGTGCAGAAGAGGGCTTCTAGTCAATTCGTAGTTTTATGAAATCATGTATGCGTTTAAAATGTGAGCCCGGGATGCTCAGTTTTTCGACATAGGATCAGACGCTCGGACTATGTGAAGTCAGCGTCGCCTTTTGTGGTTTCTACCATCTATCTTTAAGATGTTTGGGCATATCAGCCGCAACGAAAGCTCACTGGAACGACTGATGGTGCAAGTAAGAGTAGAGGGTTAACGTTCTCGTGGTCGATCACCTACTAGAAGGACGGACGTCATTAATTCATCTACGAAGTGTTCCTTTACTGAGTGTACAAGCAATGCCACGTATAGAAAAGATGGAGAAATCTCGCAAAGGTCGCAACCAATCTATCAGACAATCCATGACCACTCCACCAGGAGTGTACGACTGAGAAGAAGAACCTAGAAGAACCTTCTATCCTTATAGTTGTACTCACCTGATGGTATTTTGAGCGAGTGTTGGTAGGTGAAGGCAGTGGGTGTGGCCAGCAGCGTGTGCACACGCTCCCCTTCCCCGCCGCACCACACTTCCCAGCCGCCACAACCATCGTCTGTCCAGATAATAAATTTCAGTAAGAAACTATCGACCGCCCGCTGCTTCGCCCGCGTGGACTCGTGTTTGTATATGTCGTAATCAAACTTAAAAACTTTTTAATAGGGTAAGGGTCCAATCAATTTTTCTTCTGCGCCTTTTGCTAGTTGACGCACTATTATTGGTTCACTCAGAATTTATACGATAGCTCATTTTCGACATTATTGGTGACTTAATTATAAATTTTAGACAGTATTGTTGAAGTATTTTTTTTTGTCGTTTTTTAGTAATATTTTCTACAAATCTAAACAAAAATTTCTTCGTGAATCAACCATTTAAAATTTTCGTATACATTGAAGTGGAAATAAACTGATATAACTTTCATTTGCCTATTCTTTTTTTTGTAAATTTGAGTTAATACACACAAATTGACTGACCAGTTGGCTAGAAACCCTAACTGCGTAGCCGAGGGTCGCGGGTTCGATTACCGCCCGGAGCAAATATTTGTGTGCATGAACATATATATATTTGTACCGTGTCTGGGTGTAAAAGTATTTATGTATGTATATATTATAAAAAAAAGAATATTTAAGTATGTGTATCAGCTGTCTAGTACCCCATAATACAAGCATAATACTTGCTTACTTTGGGACTAGATGGCGTTGTGTGGGATGTCCCAGATATTATTATTATTATTATTACTCTACGTGACACATATTCGTAGTGCTTAGGTTTTAAATAAATTAACAGTTTGTTTTTAGATGGAGCTGTACCGTGTGCGTAAGCTTGTGGAGATTGTGAAGGAGTCTATGATGAATGAATGAATGAATGAAAATGAACATCACATGTCCTTTTTTATAAAAATTCCTACGAAAATGAAAATTTTCAAGAGGTTTGCGTACGCAATATGAGAAGAGCTAGAAATCAAACTGTATTTCCAATTGGCTCGACCCAAGTTTACACTAAAAAGATACCTTTAACTCAAAACAAAAAAAAGATATTAAACAACTACTGGACAAATACATAATTCCGAGAAATTTCTATGAATCCTACTACCAACATATAAACTTCACTGTTTAATTTTAATAATAATATGTAGATTTCAAGTGTTAAGTATAATGTTTTTGGTCTCTAAATGCCTAATACTAAGACTTACCTGTTATTTTGAGGCTGCTTAATTATAAGCGAATTTATATTGTTTTTTCAATTTACTTGTCTATGGTTATTTTTGTAATAAAACGGCGGCTCATCTTAAGTACTTTTGTGAATAATTATCATGGCTGTGTCCGTAAAATAATGGTACAAGTATAAATATTACTTTGTTTTGTCCATGATGACTTTTGTAGCAATATTGTTCTGAGACTAATTTAATTAAGGTTTTTTTCTTACTGTTTACTTTGATATTGTTTAATAGATAATCAACTGTCGTTAAAAGTCAGATTTTTATGCATTCTTTTATAAATATTTTGAAGCTATGATTATCTGGTTTAATTCATCAATATCCCAACTTATAAAACATAAAATACCTAACTGTTTAAGATAATTATTAAAATGCATAGTTCTGTTGTAACTGCAAAATAGTCACTAAAGTTTTGAGGTTAACAAATCACTTTAAAATTGTAGTATATCAAATTTTTTTTGCAATATGTACGCAACTAAAAATAATATAAAATTTTGAAAGCTCTGTTTTATCCAAAACCGTCTTATGTCAAATTTTTTAAATTACCGTTACTCTGTGTATTTTTAAAATATCAGATATGCATAATAATGTTTTAAACCTAGTAATAAATGTAATACAATACTAAAAACTTGATAAACTATATTTGGAAGTAATTTGTTTTTCGTCGGTTTTGAAAAAAAAAAAACACTTTTCGAGCTAACACAGTATTGTGGTATCAGTGCGATATCATCAGCGTATTAATGTCCCACTACAGGGGCTTAGGTCTCTCCTTGGGATGAGGGTGCTTGGAGTTTAATCCACCGCGTTGCTCCAGTGCGTGTTGGTGGATTTTAACGACTGCCATCTATTGATGGCAAGCGGGACCGACGGCTCATAGTGCTCTCCGAGGCATAGGGTCAGTGATAGTTATGTACATAAGTTGGAAAAATCTCATAGGTACATGCCTTGAGATTTGAACCACGGTCTTGTAAACAAGAAGGGGGCTCGAAGTAAAATAAACTTAAAATGCTTAAATTCCATAGAGTAAATTAATTCGACAGCAGCGTTTGATTTTAATTGTCATAAATGTCAGTTTATAGTACCGAAGTGACATTTCGCATTTTCGGGGGTTGAAACCGGTTTGCGGGGATTTCTCGGGGTGCAGAGCGCCGCGCGGGAACCTTGCGCACTGAAATTCGGACTAAAACTCCCCATCATGCACCGGCTATCTATAGTATGAGTGGTTAGACGGTAAACGCAGAGGGCTTCTAGTCAATATGTACTTTTAGGTTAAATTCTATATAACGTCTGTTTGGTTTTATATTTCCTCGATGCCATATTTGACTTACAGCCTTCGATAGAATATCCATCGGCTGTTAATTAATGGTACACACTTTGACGCTTTACCTGTGATAGATTCGGACTTCTTTTATGTTTGTCTGTCTGTCTGTCTGTCTGTCTGTCTGTCTGTATGTCACAGCCAGTTCACTCTTAAACTATTACTGCTTTAAAGCTGAAAGTTGGCTTAGTTATACATATTTGTAACCGCTATGTAGATGACTGTTAATAGGTTAAATATTTTATAGCGGCGGCAGGATAATACAGTTTTCATTCCATTCCATCAGCCTTTTTTACACCCCACTGCAGGGGCTTACACCTCCCCTCAAGGTGAGGGGTCTTGGAGCTTAATCCGCCACGCAGCTGCAGTGCGGGTTGGTCGATTTTAACGACTGCCATTTGTTGATAGCACCCGGGACCGACGGCTTAACGTCCTCTCCGAGGCACGGATTCAGTGATAGTTATGTACTTCACACAACATTCACTTATATGGAATTTTAAATTTTACATTTTTTTTGTTAGCAGACAGATATACGTGGAGATCAATTAAAATTAGAACAAACTTTACCAGATAACATCATAACACAATAAAAACAAAAAACTACACAAAGCAACAGTAAAATATATACAAAGTAGGCAGAATTAAATATAATTACGCGGGTTTGATTCCCGCCCGAGACAAATATTTCTGTGCATAAACATGTCTATTTGTGTCATGTCTGAGTATAAAATATCTATATACATATGTATATATTACTAATATTATAAACGCGAAAGTTTGTATGTATGGATGTTTGTTACTCTCACGCAAAAACTACCGAATGGATTTTAATGAATCTTTACAATAATATAGCTTATATACCAGAATAACACATAGGCTATAATTTAAAAGCTAGTACTATATTGTAAAGAATTTAAGTATGTACCTATATCAGTTGTCTAGTAACCCGTAATACAAGCATAATACTCGCTTCATTTGGGACTAGATAGCACTATGATGTATGTTGACCCCTATAAAATAAATTGACACTTATTTTACAAGCTGTTACCTAAGTTGGATACTTACCCTAGGCGACAAAGTAGGCGTGTAACCGTCTAACACAGCTTCCTTCACCGCCTCGTGCCCCTCGAACGGTTGTCTCAAAGACATTATTTCATAGAGCAACATTCCGTACGAGAAACAATCCACCTGTAATTAAAATATCAAACACGATAAGCGTTTTTAATCTTTAATGTACACTCTCTAACATTTGTAGGGTTCTCCGCCATGCGGTTTCATCGCATGACAAACCTTCGATATGTGTACTTTTGTGTAGGTATCCCATATAGTATAAAAAATATATTTAAAAAGAAATATTGAAATCACATTGGGGTCACTGATTTGGACTTAGTATAAGCGGTCAATACCCTTATAGTATCCCCCTCCGCTTTTGAAAAAAATTGTAAAAAATTTTTTTAGTCAATATTTAAACTGTCTAAAATGTGGCTGTAGCCAGCTGTAGCATAACATATTGTGAAATATACACATTGATATAAGATAAATGTAATTGAGTATACAAAATGATATATGAGTAATGCGGTCATAATAACAATACCAAAAATGTGCGTGAATGCAAAAAGTGCGGTCATTGACATCGACTTGCGAGAAATGCTTAAATCAACATAATTGTAGTATAATATTAACACATAGGTAATTAGAAATAAACACGTGAATTCAACATCGTAAATACAATTCAAACTTTCTTAAAAATTAGAAAATGCGTGTATTGTTTGTAATATATTTTCCTATAAAACACCATACACTTTTAGTTTTATGGTTTCGAAACTTTAAACATAAAATGACACCGTAATAACTTAGTTAAAATCAATAAATTATTAATAAAACTGAGCTCGCACTTGACGCACTGCTCGAGCTCTTGTCTCTGACTCAGTTTTATTTTACGTGCTTATTAACCATCTTTACATCTTCAAAACTATAAACTTTAACAATTAACAAAATTGGTTTATCTCATACAAAACCGGCGCGACGTTAAAAATGTAACATACCTCGTAATACCTTGAGAGAAATGTGACCTCTATAATTTTGGGTTTAAGTACCTTTGTCGTATAAAACGTTTGAAATCGAAAGTTCTAGAATTATTCTTACTAAAAGTGAATTCACGGAAGAATTCAAACGCTGCCCGCTCATTGGCTGAGCCGCGAGGAGCGCGCCGATTCTCGGTGGTAATAATACAAATACACACACCACACAATCGTATTTCAAAGGTCGAGGATTGCCGTTTGCCGTGTTAGCGGTTACCGTCATATATTTTTGACTAGCCATATTCGTTACAACTGGGTAGTGGGTAGGTAGGTACCCTTTGAAGATATACATTTCTTGTCATAAATAAGCGAAGTGTGGCGTCATAAAGTGATATAGTGAACCAGTGTAACAGTGTTCGTACACCTCGAAACGAAGGTTAGCTTGGCCTGTTGCCAAGTCTCCGCCAGGACGTAATCCTCGATGCGGCGCATAGGTACCTAAATTTACTTTTGGAGGTATGAATTTTTACATTCATCAATTCTTATGGAATCGGAAAATACCTACCTTTGGTTATAAAGCTAAGGAACTTTGGAATTACGGCGAGTAATCTAATAGTTAGCTGAAGAGACTGGCCTATAAAATGGTACCAAAGACATTATCGGGGGAAACTAAATTGTGTAACATGTAAGCAATTCGTTTTATCAATATTTGGTCAAAAGGCTACCCACTTTACAGTACATATAGTTTCTAATTAGATTTCATATGCCAAGTAGTCTGGCTATTAAAGTTAAATTTTATTTAGTATAAATATCTTGAATAACTCTGAACTAATTATTTTTTGTATTTGCTGAATTTACAATCTACCATAGTTTTTAATAAAACATAATCTTTGTTCATACTTATGTGTGTGGTCATGATGATATATAGTCTTTGTGTATACCTAGGTAGGTACGTACGTTGTTTAATTTTGACAAACCGAAAAAACATCCTTAGAGAGCTTAGCAACTATACCTATATAGACTGGTTTGATTGTACGTGACCATACTCGGTCAGCTCTCGAACCCAAAACCCTGAGATCGTAGAGTCATCATCGGACTGAAGGTCGCTACAATTGACACTCACTTCGAGGCACCGCTAGTTCAGCCAGGGTAAACTTTATGTTAGTATTTGTATATAGGCACTTGAACGTGTCAAATTTAAATTTTATTATTATAGGTACCCATTTAAACTCACATCATAAAAAGAAAAGATTTGATTTTTCGTAAGTTTGTTTGTTTGTAACGGATACACTAAAAACTTCATAGCTGATTTTAAAAACCTCTTTCACCTATTAAGAGCTACTTATTAACCATTGCTGTCGTGATAGCCCAGAGCGCAACGAGCCTGTCTCAAATTTGGCCCCATCGGGCCATGGTTCGAATCCGGGCGTGTACCAATGAGTTTTTCTGACTTAAGTACACAACTATCACTGACTCCGTGCTTCGGAGGGCACGTTAAGCAGTCGGTCCCAGACGCTGTCAATAGATGGCGGTTGTTACAGTTCCCAACCCGCAGTGGAGCAGCGTGGTGGACTTAAGCTCCAAGCCCCCCTTCTCAACCTGGGGGAGGCCTAAGCCCCTGCAGTGGGGTAAAAATGGGCTGATGATGATGATGATGATGATGATTAACCATTGGATTGGATATTACTTTACCCATAACCAACTTTTTGGGCACTTTGCCGCACGGTACTGATTTAGCTGATATTTTTTATTTGTAGGTATTTTTAGTTTTTAATTATTAGTGTTTAATTTTTTATGTTTAGTGTTTATATTATGTTGTTATCTAAATGAAATCCAATTATACATTAAATAATGTTTGATTTAAAAAAAAAAAAACTAAATAGTTTGTATCGAAGTTACGATGGGTATGAAAATTGAAATCGTTAACAAGGAATTGTTGTTATCGTCTATTTGTCTAAATAGAGTCCTAATTCAAAATACTAATTTTATTTGTTTTCCTGTCTATATGTCCTTTCGATTTCGATAGTGATATATAATTTTATTTATGTGTTAAGTCATCGAAAAAGAGCAATTTTTTTTGGGTTTTGGCGATATAAAGTTGATTTAGGTACTTACGTTGAAACAACTCAGAAATTATGACATGTATTAAAACTATAGAAGGACTTTTATAAAGGTTCTAAAATATAGTAGCGCGAGTGGTTTGTATATATGAGATTTTATTTGTTAGAATGTGAATGTTTCAATTTGGGACTAGATGCGAAAACCAAAATTCGACCAAAGTCGTAAAATTCAGCACGTATAAAATCTTGATGACTTATGGTATTCTGCTGTGAGGATACGCTGCTAGTGTAAATACAATCTTCGTGCTTCAGTAGCTGTTCGAACAATTTTTAAACAAAGGCGTAAAGTATCACTTATAGACAAATTTAAGGAAATTAACACAATGAAATTGTCGTCTCAATATATATTTGAAAACATTATCTATAAAAAAAATCTGTTGACTCTGCAGGCCATCTCTGAAACTACCCGCTATTTTCGAGTTCAAAGCGCTCGAAAATTAGAAAGCTATTTAGCTCTTCGAACTCAAAATATCGATTTTCGTAGTTTTTGAGCTCTTTGAGCTCATGATATTGCATTTTCCGAGCTCTTCAAGCCCAAAAACAGAATTTCTATACATTTACAGTGAGTTGTGCCAAAAGAGATTACGCCAACGTATATCGTATGAAGTCTATAATAATAATAATAATAACACACACAATCACAACAACGCCTAAGTCCCAAACTAAGCATTAGCTTGTATTTTGGGTACCAAGCGAAGACACCACATACATATAACAACCAAGACCCGGTGCCAGTATTAATATTTATCATATAAATATTGACCCGACCTGGGATTCGAACCCGGGACCTCCAGCTTCGTAGGCAAGGTCGCTGCCCTCTAAGCTAAGCGGTCGTCATATATGAAGTATATATGAAGTCGGTGCCAACTCAGACACTTTAAATGGGTACTTACCAGGTAATAACAATTACAAATATGATATATTTATAACTATAACAAAAATAGAACACAATTTAAAGTGTCTGAGTGAGTAGGCACTGACTTCATTAACTATATGCCGCCTGTTAATGCTCCTTTCTTTAAAGTGAAAATTTTATTTTTAACTTGTTAGTTTATGTTTTTTTTTAATTATTTTATTTTTTAATTTTTAGTTGAACGCATTTGTAACTTATTTGTATTTAGAATAAATGGGGCTTCTAAACGCGCTACTCTAATGAGACAGCACCGCGATTACGCATCGTAAATTCAGTGTCAAATTAACGCATCAGCATGCCTAGTAGGCAGTGGTATTCCTATGTAAAACTTCATTCTTAATTATTATTTTTGTGCGAACTGAACATTTTGGCATATTGAACCGTATGAAGGAAGCCCAACAAAAGGTAACTGCTGTAAATCGTTGAGGAATTCCCTCGACTGTTTATGGTCTTCATCATCAGACCTGTAATGGCACTTATAACCCATATGAGTGCAAAGTTCTCTTCAATAGAAATGAATTAAGTCCAAACACTAGGTAATTGCTGTAAATCGTTAAGGAGTTCCTTCGACTGTGTATGGTCTCCATCATGAGATCTGTAATGGTACTTATAACCCATATGGGTGCAAAGTTCTCATTAATAGAAATGAATTAAATCCAAACACCAGGTAAGTGCTGTAAATCGTTAAGGAGTTCCCTCGATTGTGTATGGTCTCCATCATCAGATCTATAATGGTACTTATGACCCATATGGGTGCAAAGTTCTCATTAATAGAAATAAATTACGTCCAAACACCAAGTAATTGCTGTAAATCGTTAAGGAGTTCCTTCGACTGTGTATGGTCTCCATCATCAGACCTGTAATGGCACTTAAAACTCATATAAGTGCAAAGTTCTCATCAATAGAAATGAATTAAGTCCAAACACCAGGTAATTGCTGTAAATCGTTAAGGAGTTCCTTCGACTGTGTATGGTCTCCATCATCAGACCTGTAATGGTACTTATAACCCATATGGGTGCAAAGTTGTCATTAATAGAAATGAATTAAGACCAAACACCAGGTAATTGCTGTAAATCGTTAAGGAGTTCCTTCGACTGTGTATGGTCTCCATCATCAGACCTGTAATGGTACTTATAACCCATATGGGTGCAAAGTTGTCATTAATAGAAATGAATTAAGACCAAACACCAGGTAATTGCTGTAAATCGTTGAGGAGTTCCCTCGATTGTGTATGGTCTCCATCATCAGACCTGTAATGGCACTTATAATCCATATGGGTGCAAAGTTCTCATTAATAGAAATGTATTAAGTCCTAAAACCAGGTGATTGCTGTAAATCGTTAAGGAGTTCCCTCGATTGTGTATGGTCTTCATCATTAGATCTGTAATGGTACTTTTAACCCATATAGGTACAAAGTTCTCATTAATAGAAATGAATCAAGTCTAAACACCAGCTAATTGCTGTAAATCGTTAAGGAGTTCCCTCGATTGTGTATGGTCTCCATCATCAGATCTGTAATGGTACTTATAACCTATATAGGTGCAAAGTTCTCTTTAATAGAAATGAATCAAATCTAAACACCAGGTAATTGCTGTAAATCTTTGAGGAGTTCCCTCGACTGTCTTTCAGCTCCATCATCAGATCGACTCCCGACCTTCATTAAATAGTTCTAGTAGTAGTACTTAATCAAAATACTTAAAATACGATACTTTTAAATACGATTTTCGAAGGTTGCCCTCGATTTCTCTGGGATGCCATCATCAGATCCTGGTTTTCTTATCATGGTACCACTCCGGAGATATCTCCCTTCCACAAAAAAAATATCATCCAATTCGGTTCATAAACAACGAAGATATGCCTGAACACACATAAAAAAAAATATATATATATACGGTCGAATTGAGTAACCTCCTTCTTTTTTGAAGTCGTTTAAATAAAAACATTAAAACTCAGACAATGTTAGTGACATACGAACAGACAACTAAAAGAGAACAACACGATTTTGTTTCACCTATCTATAAATATATAATAAATATCACCTATAAATGCCTAGAACACGATAGTCTGTGTCGCTTGTTTTTTTGCCTATATGTTTATGGGATCTTGGTATTTTTTTTACTGAAACAGGTAGCAAAGAACCACTGCTGGGACAAAGAGTGCCTGCTATGTACTTGGCTTACGAAGAATGCGTGACACACCTCGCCGTCGAGTTGAAAGAACCAGTTAGGAGACACGATGAATATAAAAAATTGGTAAGCATTCAGATGTATTTTCTACCCCATTTAATAATAATAATAGTATCGGGACATCCGCCATCTAGTCCCAAAGTAAGCAAGTATTGTTTGTATTATGGTGTACAGATACTTTTACACACATACTTACGGAACTATTAAACATATTCATGCGCACAAATATTTGTCCCGTGCGGGAATCAAACCCGAGATCCTTGGCTCCACAGTTAACATCTCTAACCACTCGGCCAACCTAGCCAACCGGTCAGTCAAGTAAAGAATAGCATTTTGAAGTTTTCATAAACTTTTTAATTCATACTTTGCCCCTCCCCTTGCGTCGCTTAAGGACTTCCTTCGTAAGTGAAAAAAAATCTATTAAATAAATATTTTAAAATTTGAAAACGTAAATATTCCAGCTTTGCTCTTTGGACGACAAAAAAAAATGTTTTTATTTTTTGAAAAATGGTGTAATATCGGTCTGAAATTCGATTTTTTAATATGCAGGTGACGCAATATATTATGCAGCAGAAAAATCATCGTATGTTCCGAGACGCGGCGGAATTGCACCGAGCGACAATGTTCCTACACGAAAACTAGTTCAGTTCCTAAATAGGCCTTTCACCCGAGGTAAACATTTTGCTTTTCATTACGAATATGAGGAAAGTAAAAAAAAAACGCGTAAAATCCTTATCTGAATCTGACAAACTCATTTTATATTCTTACTTACTTACTTACTACTTACTTACTATTATACTTTTATACTAACTGTATACGTAAATAATAAGCCCTCGTCAAAACAACTGAAGATCCAATTGCCACTTTCTCGCCTTATATATGTTTCTTTTACTGTGGCATTCTACCAGCCAGTATCTTTTATCGTTGATGATGGTTAATATTTAGCTCAATTGTATGTAAATTAAATAGTAATTTATTTCAAAGCAAATATTACAATTTTACTCCGCGATTCAACAGAGTTGTATAAAAGTTGGGACATGGCTTGTATAGTTTTTTTTAAAGTTTATTGGACAGCAGGGAAAATAGTTTCCCAGAGACGAAAAGTACTACTTTCATCCCTCTTATCGGGTAACTTCAAGCGTACTTTCCGAGTATGAGTAAAGAAAAATTTATTTTTTACTGCGTGATAAGGGCTGATTCGTGTGAGTTCACCTCCAGGCGGCGCACATATAGCTGAGGGCCTATTGACATGAACTTTTCACTTTGTAACACAAGCATGGAACTTGGCACATGTGTTCCCTGTATAAAACAAATCAGATTGAGCTCAGTTCCCAGCAGTTCCAGCCGCAGGAGGGTGTGGGGCGCGCTCCAAACAAAAAAATTCTCACTGATGCAGTTTTACTATTTTCGTATAAAATAAGGTCGTGGCTTTCATTTCATTTCATTGACAGGCGAGCGCGCGGGCGGTACGGCGGTGGAGTGCGGGCGCCTTTGAATTCGAATCTCAGTGCGTGCAGTAAACTGTTTAGTTTTCCGGGTGTTTGGACGGATGCAAAGTTTGTTATTAAAATAACCGTTTATCAAGTTTAAATAAAAGCGGTTTAATTGTTTTTTTTTTTGTCTTTGTGGCTGCAATTTTATTTGATGTTTTGAAGTCAATCCATGTAAGTATTTATTTCGTTTTTTAAATCAGTTTTTGCACTTTAACTTCAATTTTTACAGCGCTCAATCATTGGCGCCCAATGATCTTGTAGAGTAACGCCTAAAAAGTACCTAGTAAATGTACCCTATAGAAATAAACGGAGTATTTAACTTTTTCAGTATTTAACTTTCTGCGAGGAAAGAATACAATCCAACAATAAAATTATTCACGACCACATCGCGTTAAACAAGTATGCCTTATTTACAACAATCAAACAGACAGATAGAAAAACACAGGCCAAAATTAGCCAATTCGGTCCAGTGTGACATGTAAAAAGCTTCATTAACATTACAAAAATTAATGAATGCCGAAAACATTTATTTACTTAAAAAGATCGGCAATTGGACAATGTTCCGCCGAGAGAAAATGCGCTGCATCTACATATTATTGCGTGCAGTGTATCTAGGTGTACACGTGTAGGGCCAGTTAACGACACCACAACAAATTCTACCCAACTACCCAATCCCCAGAAATACGGTTGGACAAGAGAAGGAGATGTATGGGTTGCCAACTGGACAACTGTGGCCATTGCTGCACGCGCATGCTTAGAACATAAAAGATGCAAGTGTAACCAAAAGTGCGGCAACAGGTGTAGTTGCAACAAACAAGGACTGAATTGCACTGACTTGTGCATATGTAGTGGCATACGCAAAGTTTAAATGATTCATCTCACCGTAATAATCTACTTTTATTTATTTTTCAAATTTGAGTTGAGATTCACTTTAAAATGCAGAAATTTACCGTTTGTTAAAATTGTATTTATTTCACAGTCGTTGAATATTAACCAAAAATATTTAAATCATTCTAATAAATTTCACAAATTTAAAGTCACTCAGCGTGCTATGGAGCGGGCTATGCTCGGTGTTTCTTTGATGGATAAAATCAGAAACACTGAAATCCGTCAAAGAACTAAAACTGTCGACATAGCCGAAGCGATCAGCAAGCTGAAGTGGCAATGTGCCGGTCACATTTGCCGTAGAACTGATAACCGATGGGGTAGACGAGTTCTCGAATGGAGGCCACGTACCGGAAAGCGAAGCGTTGGACGCCCCCCGGCCAGGTGGACAGATGACCTGAAGCACCATACCGGGGGTAGTTGGATGCGAAAGGCGGAGGACTGTGTGTGGTGGCGAGCCTTGGGAGAAGCCTATATCCTGCAGTGGACAGACACGGGCTGATGATGATGATGAATAAATTTCAGCTGTGTCACCTCAAACCGCTGGTAGCGACGCGATCGACCCCGACTTTGCGTCACATTTCAGTTTTTTTCCTACAAATTTTTGTTAATTAAGTGTAAACATATTATGTATTTTTATAAATTAGAGTAAATAAGGTAACTAAACAAATTTTTTTTAATTATAAAATATTTACGATTTAAAAGTAATAGAAAATTAAAGAAAAAAATGCCAAACAAGTTTTTTACTTCATTGCAAATAAAATCATTTTTGTATGGATGTATTCTAAATTGCTATCAGAAATGAAATCCACGTCCTTATTTTATACGAAAACGATACCAAAAATGTCTTAATAGTAAAACTGCATCAGTGAGAATTTTTTGTTTGGAGCACGGCGGATGCAAACTTTGCGTACCCCCCCACACCCCCTTGCGGGTGGAACTGCTGGGAACTGAGCTCAATCTAATTTGTTTTATGCAGGGAACACATGTGCCAAGCTCCATGCTTGTGTCGCAATGTGAAGGGTTTCCATCAAGAGGTATCAATAGGCCCTCGGTTAATAGAGATATTGCAATATAAAAGTTGCTCAAAAGTACTTTAACACTTAATTCAATCAGATATCGGTAGCTTAAATAATTGATTTTAAAACTTAAATACCTATGACGTAACAAATACGGTTTATAGCTTCCATGTTTGATATCTGAAATTAATTGTATAGATAATAATTTCTTTGTTTTTCACCCGATTTGGATTTGTGTTGTACCGAGTCATATTTTATACTTCCTTGAGAAATATATTTTCATTATTAGCCTCCTATCGTATAGCGACGTCTATACATAGAAGCACGTCGATGCATTGTGGAATGTACTCGAATTGTCACGCGCTTTCACAAACATGTCGACTAGGTACAGAAATTACTAGAAAATCGAAATAAAAATAAAATAAATGAAATTCTATTTTAGAAGCGGCGCAAATCAAAAGGGTTGCGCAGCTCGGATTCATATTTTTTAGGCAGCGTTGCGTGCACTCACAGGTGGCGCCGAGCGCTATTAATTATTCCCACGATAAATTGTAATTAGAATTTCAAATTGGAATGTTCGATGATGGAAACTTCCAGATGTTGCGGGTGATGATTTCGGCGCATATATAACAAGGCTAGTGCGCTGTCAACGAGTCAGTTTTTGGAAGAGTGAATAGCGAACATAACTGCATAGCGCGATACAAGTGTGATAACAGTTTTTCGATTTTGTTTCGTAATAAAGTATAAGTACAACTTAAGGTGAGACGACGCCTGTCTAGTACGACTATTTAATATTAGATGAACCCACCGTATAAAGAAACGAAATTTCTATAGAGTTTCTTACATGTAAGAACCTTTTATTGGCAATCTGATATTTTAATCCATTGTTACTCTAAAATAATACAGCTGTTGGTTTTCCTCATAAATAAATAAATAAATAATTTTTATTTTTTCATAATACATTTCTAAGTTTCTGTTGATAAAACATAGCATGCGACTATCAAAAATATTTCTCTTTAAAGTTTTTAACTGACATTATTGATTGTTTCAACAGTTTCCAAGTATTTGTACAAAAACCTAAAATTCGTAGAAAATAAGGTTTTTTCGACTGATTTAAATTATGGTTTTTTCAATGGTTTGGAAGCGTTTATCAAAAAACCTTATTTTCCCAAAAATTTAGGTTTTTGTACAAACGTTTCGAAACTGTTAAAACAACCAGTAAAGTCAGTTAAAAACATTAAAGAGAAATATTTTTTACAGTCGCATGTTATATTTTATAAACTGAAACCTATAAACGTGATAAGAAAAAAATAAAAGTAATTTCTTTATGTGGTGGCTCCATCTATTATTAAATAGCCGTACTAGACAGGCGTCGTCCTACCTTAAATCGGTGTTCTAGTGCATCCTAAATATATGGACCTACTACCAGCCCATAACATCTTTAACAGCACGGTTTCATCAACAGGTATAATGAAGCTAGACGACCTAGCTCACGTTTTCAAGGTGAGTCCGTTGTTGAGGAGAGGTGAAGAGGCGCGCGCCCTCTGTGTCTCGCTGTTGAACAAATTCGAGTTGGCACTGGCTTGGGATGGCCGGGCGCTACTGGTACTTACCTCCTTTGTTACCCGCCCGCGAGTCCAATGCCCAGGTGTGTATACGTATTCATGCTCCTTACAGAGAAACCGCTCAAGTCATGCATAGTCTTATGTGCGGGGCTAGGCGTCAAGGGTGGCGGGCAGGTAGCAATATAATAATGCCTAGGACATCCACACAAGGCCAATCTAGTCCCACAGTATAGTTCCAATCAAACTTTATGGCGGATCGGAATACAAAGCTTTATATGCATGCTTGCGCAGGTTCAGTCATATGCCCCTCGCTCCACTGCGTCCCGCTACACCTGAAACTGGTTACTGTGACGCGACTTGTGCCTATGTTCACATCTGCCATAAAGGTTGAATGGAACTATAGAACTATAATCCAGTACCATTATCCCATCAATACCCTATTGCAGGGGCTTAGGCGTCTCCTTGGGATGAGGGGCTTGGAGCTCAATCCATCACGCTGCCCTCGTACGTGTTGGTGGATTTGCCATCTATTGATGGTAACCGGGACCAACAGATTAAAGTGCTCTGCGAGGCACAAAGTTAGTGATAGTTATGTTACATAAGTTAGAAAAACCTTATTGGTACATGCCCTGGGGAATTCGACTTACGGCCTTCTAAACAAGAAACGGGTTCGCTACCACTCGGCTATCACGACACGGCAACTAAGCAAGTAATATGTTTGTGTTATGGGTACTAGACAACCGATATAAATACTTTAATATTTATACCAATTGTCTAGTAAATCCAGACACGGAACAAATAGACTTGTTCATGCACACAAATATGTGTCTCAGGCGGAAGTGGAAGCCGCGACCTTTGGTTCTGCAATTACGGTCTGTAACGTGCACGCCTGGATCCCGTCCAATTTATCATCAGCACCAACGGAGCCTAGTTCGTCCGGCACATATTCCCCGAAACTTGTCAGTGAGTACACCCACCTGCAAAATAATGATACACAAACACCTGTCTCGGTATGCCCCGTGGTTATAGAGTCAAACTTAATTTTCAATTAGTTTCATCAACAAAAGTTAAATGAAAGAACACTCTAATGGCTTTATTTTTTATATGTTACGCTAAAATTTCGAAGATGCTCACCGAGCGAAAAATTGCTCAAAACGCTTAGTGGTCACTGTAAAACATCCACATTCGTGTAATGGTTCTTATGAAAACGCTCACGATGCGTTGTGGTAATCACAGAAAGGCCACATAGCGAAGTTTGTGTCAAGGCTATTATGTTATACGACCACAACGCATTGTGACAATGAAGAAAAGCTATGACGTTAATTGACTTAAATTACATTGCGTCGTGATAGCCCGAGCCGCAATGAACCTGTTCCAAATCTATAAGGCCATGTGGTCGTGGTTCGAATCCGGGCGTGTACCAATGAGTGTTTTCTGACTTAAGTACATTAACTGTCACTGACTCCGTGGCTCGGAGAACACGTTAAACAGTCGGTCCCGGTTGCTGTCAATAGATGGCGGTCGTTACAATCCGCAAACCTGCATTAAAGCAGCGTGGTGGATTTAAGCTCCAAGCCCCCTTATCTTGAGGGGAGCCCTAAGCCCTTGCAGTGGGGTATAAAAAAGGGCTGATGGAATTAAATGGAATGGAATAGATGAATGAATCATGGTGTAGAAAGAAAGGGCATACTGCGCTTGCGAATCCTCACCCAGTTTTACGCACAAGTTAGGCGGTGCCTACGTACGATAAGCCTTCTTCGGGCTGGCTTGGGATCGTTGAATGAAAAGCACCGCCCCGAAGTATACGCGCTATGTAGATTTACATGTTGTCTTTGCAGCCAAGCTCCGTGAATGTAGTTCGACCATCATGCTAAGTCTCATTTAAGCCCCTGCAGTGGGGTATAAAAAGGGCTGATGGAATGGAATGAAAACTGTATTATCCTGTCTCTATAAAATATTTAACCTATTAATAGTCATCTACGTAGCGGTTACAAATATGTATAACTAAGCCAACTTTCAGCTTTAAAACAGTAATAGTTTACGAGTGAACTGGCTATGACATACGGAGAGACAGACAGACGAACATAAAAGAAGTCCGAATCTGTCACAGGTAAAGTGTGTACCATTAATTAACAGCCGATGGATATTCTGTCGAAGGCTGTAAGTCAGATATGGCTTCGAGGAAATATAGAACCAAGCAGAGGATATATAGAATTTAAGCATTTTAAGTTTATTTTACGTCGTGATAGCCGAGTGGTAGCGAGCTCGTATCTTGTTTAGAAGACCGTGGTTCGAATCCCAAGGCATGTACTAATGAGTTTTTCTACCTTATGTACATATAACTAACACTGACCCTGTGCCTCAGAGAGTACTTAAAGCCTTCAATCCTGGTTGCCATCAATAGATGGCAGTCGTTAAAATCCACCAACCCTCACTGGAGCAGCGTGGCGAATTAAGCTCCAAGCGCCTTCACCCCTAGAGGATGATATAAATATACTTTCTTATTTTATTTGTTTACAATAAATTGAGAAGAAAATTATTTTTCAGTTGAATGATGAAAAACGGTTTTTGTATCTAAAACAGGCTACTCTGGTCAGCTGGGTTTCAACAGGCTGGATGATTGTCCTCATATTCTTCGTTCAGGAGCTGCAGTATCCCAGCTGCATGTTGGAGCTGATGCGTCGTTGCCGGTCCACCGCACCGGAACACAAGCCCTGTTCTTTAGCGCTGGTCTCTCTGACTGCCGCCCCGGAGTACCTACACCCCACTCCAAGCCGCGTGCAGCGCCAGGACTGCGGTCTGCGCACATGCAGTGCCGATCGCTACAGTGACCGGTAAGTGAAATATTTAGTTGATATAAAGCATATTGCTGTTGAAGGATTATTTGAGTAGATAAGGAATGGGTGTGAAGTTGGCAAATGTCTGGCATTTACGAATACTTAAGTGAAGTATTTCATGTATTTGTTTTCTTAAATCATGGGTTATTTTAAACTATATTCCATTTTTCTATGTAGTAAATATGAGTAGGTAGGTAGAGGAATTTTCACAGCATATTATAGGCAACTATTTATTCCTCAAATGTTTAAGTTTCCTGCGTGACCTGAAAAAAAACTGAAAATTATGAAAACGAAGACGCAGGCGTTTGCTGGTCTATCTATATGAATAAATAGTCCAGTCAATGAAGGTTTTCATTTCACCTCCGATTTCGTTGAATCTCCATCGATTTTCATAAAAATTATTGAGTAGGTGGGGGATACCTTAAGAAACAAAAGTGACATAGTGTCAACTTGCGCTTTTGTACTGAGGGTGGATGCCACCCCTTCTCGGGGGTGAAAACTATTTTAATAAAAATAACTACAGGAATCGATAGAAAATTTCTAAGCAAAATTTATTATATAAAGTTTTTAGAATAAATCAATACTTTCTGAGTTATTAAAGATCAAAGATTGTGATTTTTCGTAATAAAAATACATGTTTTAAAGCGGTTTTTTATAAATAACTGAAAAACTATGAGTTTTTGCATAAAATGTGTCATTACTAAAATTAAAGCTAATAAAAAAACAAACAAATTTCTACTTTGAAAAATCTTCTAAAATTAATTCAAAGTGAGCTATAGGTACATAATTGTATTTATAATTTTTTTTCAGCGAGTTCTTAAATCTAAGTATTCACACTTAAATAACGGGAATCCGATACATTTTAAGACATATACTTTCTGAACATTTTTTAAAGTAGGTACTTAAAAATACCTTTCTAATGAGCATTGTAAAAAGTTAATAGCATCAAAATTGAGCAAGTTATGATAAAAATAAGGTGACTCTATTGATTTTTTTTTGGAAAAAACGAAAAATAAAACCTTCACCATTTCCATAAAAATTCAAATTTACGGTTATCCCTGAAGGACTTAAAGGAAAAAAAGTATGATTTAATAAAATCGAAGTTTTTCAAATTTTCGTAAATTTAATTTTTTTTGAAAATAACTTCAAAAATATTCGATATTCGTAAAATCTGATAAAGAACGAAATTTGAGTTCGTTTTTTAATAAAGATTTTGGTTTTTACGATGAAAAATAACCGAGAAAAAGACGTTTATCTCGGTTATTTTTTTATATATGTTATAACTTATATTATAACCATATATTATAACTTTTACTTCTAGAACCATGTAACCGGAAGCCTTTAACCTTTATTAAAAAAAATAAGGGCTTTAAAAAACCTTATTTAAGACGATCTTATAGCTCTTGAAATTACCTTTCAAATGGTTTTTGGATGAACCTGATATCTTAAAAATTAACGGAGTTATTGTAAAAAAACAAATTATATTTTGCATATATTTTAGGAAAACGTTTCAATAGGTACATGCTTACTAAATACACATGAATGTGTGTGTGTGTGTATGTGTGTTTTGAAGATAGAGAAAGTGAAAAGAATGGTAAACATCTGCTCGAAAACGTGGTGGGGCTTTCTAGAATGATGTGTGTTTATTGAATATTTCAGTATATTTCCAAAAGTGGACTAAAATACACGTGGTATTTTTTAGTATTTTAGTACTCTCTGACTAATAATTAAAAATTCGTTTCATAATTAACCAAAGAATTGTGTAAAAATAAAAAAATAAATGTAGATTTGTCAGTCCTTTATGATGGCTACATAATAACCATATGTGTGGGCACCATAATACACAATTATATGCGAAAACGCTTCAGAAGGAAATTTCAGACTTGAATTGTTTTATTTATATTTCAGGATATTGTCCAAAAATGTTACTGGATATAGCTCGGTAAAGTTTAGGCCACTCCTCAAGATAAGAGGGCTTGAAGCTTAAATCTACCACGCTGCACGAATGCGGGTTGGCGGATTGTAACGACCGCCATCTATTGACAGAGATCGGGACCGACTGCATAACGTGCTCTCCGAGGCACGGAGTCGGTGATAGTAAATGAACTTAAGTCAGAAAAAACTCATTGGTACACGCCTGGATTAGAAACCGCGGCCACATAGCCTTATGGATTTGAAACAGTTTCGATGCGCTGGCTATCACGACAGAGCCTACCGTTTAGTGTCAAATTAAAATTATTAACTGTCGGATTTTCGTACGTTTAACATCGTTTTGAATACACTAACAAGCCAGTTTTATAAGTGCTCATAATAACTTATGGTCTGTCTTATCACCGATTCGAATATTTTCCTCACGTTTTCGATTGTTTCGAAGGACGAGACGCTCTATCCTGATTATTATGCTATCTACGGTCAAATTGTCGACACTCGATCACAATGTAAATATAATTCTTAATGCGGTGTTTTAATGGTAATTGGGATTCAAGTATGAAACTACCGTCGTAGCTCCAGCTACAGGCCATTTTGAATGAAAATTAAACCTCGTGACAAAGTATATGGAGCAAGCGGCCCGAGCAAGTAATTAATTCTTCGATACTAGCGCCGGTTTACGAATATGTAGCGCGAGACAAATGTGTAGGGATGTCGACATATTAGACACACGTAAACTTCTGTGACATTTTAGTATCTTTTTTTAAATTTACTAAACCTTTTGGTCCGCTCCCCCGATGCCCGTGATAGTGATCGTAGAGAAGCATCTTCTGCCCCACCGCACCGCTTCTTCCCACTTGTGTCGCTTATTTATCGCGAAGCTGTTCTACTTATAGAATCTCAAACTGCTTTGGTACAATGAAGATGAGAAACGTTTATCGTGTTTGATATTTTAATTACAGGTGGATTGTTTCTCGTACGGGATGTTGCTATTTGAAATAATGTCTTTGAGACCGTTCGAGGGGCACGAGGCGGTGAAGGGAGCTGTGTTAGACGGTTGCAGGCCTACTTTGTCGTCTAGGGTAAGTATCTAACTTAGGTATAACACCTTGTAAAATAAGTGTCAATTTCTTATATACAAAGTTATCGAATGAACGTGAGCTTATAAAGCGTGTAGAGCTTCAAAAAAACATAAACTAAAAAGTTAAAAATGAAATTTTCACTTTAAAGAAAGGAGCATTAACAGGCGGCATATAGTTAATGAAGTCGGTGCCTACTCACTCAGACACTTTAAATTGTGTTCTATATTTGTTATAGTTATAAATATAATATCATTGTTGTAATTGTTATTACCTAGTAAGTACCCATTTATAGTGTCTGAGTAGGCACCGACTTCATTAACTATATGCCGCCTGTTAATGCTCCTTTCTTTAAAGTGAAAATTTTATTTTTAACTTTTTAGTTTATGTTTTTGAAGTCGGTTTTTATTTTTTTTATTTAATTATTTTATTTTTTAATTTTAAGTTGAACGCATCTGTAACTTATTTGTATTTAGTAGAAATAGGGCTTTTATACGCGCTACTCAAATGAGACAGCACCGCAATTACGCAACGTAAATTCAGTGTCAAATTGACGCATCAGCATACCTAGTAGGTTGTGGTATTCCTATGTAAAACTTCAATCTTAATTATTATTTTTGTGCAAAGTGATCATTTTGGCATATTGAACCGTATGAAGTAAGCCCAACAAAAAGGAACTGCAGTATATCGTTGAGGAAATCCCTCGACTGTTTATGGTCTTCATCATCAGACCTGTAATGGTACTTATAACCCATATGAGTGCAAAGTTCTTATCAATAGAAATGAATTAAGTCCAAACACCCGGTAATTGCTGTAAATCGTTAAGGAGTTCCTTCGACTGTGTATGGTCTCCATCATCAGACCTGTAATGGTACTTATAACCCATATGGGTGCAAAGTTCTCATTAATAGACATGAATTAAGTCCAAACACCAGGTAATTGCTGTAAATCGTTAAAGAGTTCCTTCGACTGTGTATGGTCTCCATCATCAGACCTGTAATGGTACTTATAACCCATATGGGTGCAAAGTTCTCATTAATAGAAATGAATCAAGTCTAAACACCAGGTAATTGCTGTAAATCGTTGAGGAGTTCCTTCGATTGTGTATGGTCTCCATCATCAGACCTGTAATGACACTTATAACCCATATGGGTGCAAAGTTCTCATTGATATAAATGAATTAAGTCCATACACCAGGTAATCGCTGTAAATCGTTGAGGAGTTCCCTCGATTGTGTATGGTCTCCATCATCAGACCTGTAATGGTACTTATAACCCATATGGGTGCAAAGTTCTCATTAACAGAAATGAATCAAGTCCAAACACCAGGTGATTGCTGTAAATCGTTGAGGAGTTCCCTCGATTGTGTATGGTCTCCATCATCAGACCTGTAATGGCACTTATAACCCATATGAGTGCAAAGTTCTCTTCAATAGAAATGAATCAAGTCCAAACACCAGGTAATTGCTGTAAATCGTTGAGGAGTTCCCTCGATTGTGTATGGTCTCCATCATCAGACCTGTAATGGCACTTATAACCCATATGAGTGCAAAGTTCTCTTCAATAGAAATGAAGCAAGTCCAAACACCAGGTAATCGCTGTAAATCGTTAAGGAGTTCCTTCGACTGTGTATGGTCTTCATCATCAGACCTGTAATGGTACTTATAACCCATATGAGTGCAAAGTTCTCATGAATAGACATGAATTAAGTCCAAACACCAGGTAATTGCTGTAAATCGTCAAGGAGTTACTTCGACTGTGTATGGTCTCCATCATCAGACCTGTAATGGTACTTATAACCCATATGGGTGCAAAGTTCTCATTAATAGAAATGAATCAAGTCCAAACACCAGGTAATTGCTGTAAATCGTTGAGGAGTTTCCTCGATTGTGTATGGTCTCCATCATCAGACCTGTAATGGTACTTATAACCCATATGGGTGCAAAGTTCTCATTAATAGACATGAATTAAGTCCAAACACCAGGTAATTGCTGTAAATCGTCAAGGAGTTACTTCGACTGTGTATGGTCTCCATCATCAGACCTGTAATGGTACTTATAACCCATATGGGTGCAAAGTTCTCATTAATAGACATGAATTAAGTCCAAACACCAGGTAATTGCTGTAAATCGTCAAGGAGTCACTTCGACTGTGTATGGTCTCCATCATCAGACCTGTAATGGTACTTATAACCCATATGGGTGCAAAGTTCTCATTAATAGAAATGAATCAAGTCCAAACACCAGGTAATTGCTGTAAATCGTTGAGGAGTTCCCTCGATTGTGTATGGTCTCCATCATCAGACCTGTAATGGTACTTATAACCCATATGGGTGCAAAGTTGTCATTAATAGAAATGAATTAAGTCCAAACACCAGGTAATTGCTGTAAATCGTTGAGGAGTTCCCTCGATTGTGTATGGTCTCCATCATCAGACCTGTAATGGCATTTATAATCCATATGGGTGCAAAGATCTCATCAATAGAAATGAATCAAGTCCAAACACCAGGTAATTGCTGCAAGTCGTTGAGGAGTTCCCTCGACTGTCTTTCAGCTCCATCATCAGATCGACTCTCGACCTTCATTAAATAGTACTAGTAGTAGTACTTTATCAAAATACTTAAAATACGATACTTTAAAATACGATTTTCGAAGGTTGCCCTCGATTTCTCTGGGATGCCATCATCAGATCCTGGTTTCTTTATTATGGTACCATTTCGGAGATACCTCCCTTTTACAAAAAAAAATCATCCAATTCGGTTCATAAACAACGAAGTTATCCCTGAACACACATAAAAAAAAAAAAACATATATACGGTCGAATTGAGTAACCTCCTTCTTTTTTGAAGTCGCTTAAAAAAGATAACTGATAAAAATGGAAATTTAACATGTTTTTCTCGATAACCGTTAGTTTGCACCATCTGTTCACTTTAAACTTTTTCTTTAGTTCGAAAATTGTGTAAAAAAATTAAACTTTCAATATATTTTTTCGGTAACCGTTAGTTTGCGTTGTCTGCTCACTTAAAACTTATTGTTCAGTTTGGTAAACTTTACACGCTCTAGAAGTTTGGACTACGCCACTCACCAAAAAAAAGGCGCCACCCGTGAAAAGTTATTTGTCAATAGTGATTGTGTGTATTTGATGACCGGTTGGCCGAATGTCGCGGGTTCGATTCCCGCCTGGGACAAATATTTGTGTGCATGTCTATTTGTTCCATGTCTGGGGGTAAAAAAATATATGTATGTAAATGTATTATAAATATGGATTATTCAAGTAATTATATCAATTGTCCGGTATCCATAGTACAAGCTTTGCTGAGTTTGAAACTAGATGGCGCTGTGTGGGGTTTCTGAGGTAGTATTATTTGTATTGTTGTTTTAGTTTTCATTAGGCGCGGCAGAAGTTTTTGGGTCTTGAATGTTGAATATTTTGCTGACGATATTTGACATTTCCTGATCATACTTCTTACGCATTATCCCTGCCCGGTGGTGTACACAAGAGCTGTTATCCCCATTGATGGTATCACATAAAGATAAAACCTCAAAAACTAGTTAAGTGCGCTTCGGACTCGCACACGAAGTGTTCCGTATCACCGTACAATATAAAACAACACGTTTCTTGTATGGGATCTCCTTTGATTTCTAACTTTATTTTATTTTTATTATTTGTTGTTATAGCGGCCATAATGATACACACGGAATATTTCATGTGTCTACCTATTACGGTTCAAGGGATATAGCCCTGTGACAGACCGACGGACGGACAGCGGAGCCTTAGTAATAGGGTACGGAAATTTAAAAATTATTTTTGACAGGAGATAACAGCCTATACATGTTCGCTCAGATTTTGAACAGTCGTTTTAAATACAAGCTTTTAAATAACTACTGTGAGATCATCGTGAACCATCAAGAACTTTCCGTTATTGTATCAGAAGAAAAATGTAGTCAATTAATCCATTTCCACCAGCCCATTATGCCCCACTGAAGGGGCTTAGGCCTCCCCCCAGGTTGCGAGGGGATGAGGTCAATAAATACTCATTACCAAAGTTATGGGATTATTCAATTAATTGGATCTGCTTTAGCTTGTCAACTATTTGACCCTAAGTTATGATAATTTCCTAGTAAATTCTATTAACAGTATTTAAGATAGGTAATACCTGCGAATAATAATATTTAGGGAATTCCTCACAGCGCCATCTAGTCCCAAATGAAGCAAGTATTATGCTTGTATTATGGGTTACTAGACAACTGATATACATACTTAAATATTCTTTGTAATATATACATATGTATATACATATTTCACACCCAGACATGGACCAAATAGACATGTTTATGCACAGAAATATTTGTCTAGGGCGGGAATCGAACCCACGACCCTTGACTTCGCAGTTAGGGTCGTTCGCCGCCTCTAACCGTTCCGCCCATTGGTCAGTTAACTGTTTCAATAACATAAGTAATTATATTTAAATTGTTTAGTGGTGTATATTTTACTGTTGCTTCGTGTAGTTTTTTGTTTGTATTGTGTTTTGACGTTCTCTGGTGAAGTTTGCTTTTAACTTCAATTGATTTCCACGTCTATCTCCCGCATTGGAGAGACACGGGCTGATGATGAGGATGACGTCTATCTGTCTACTAAGAAAAAAATGTAAAATTGTAAAATTCTATCATATATAAGTGTATGTTGTGTGAAGTACAACTATTACTTACTCCGTGGCTCGGAGAGCACGTTAAGCCGTTGGTAACGGGTGTCATCAACAGATGGCAGTCGTGAAAATCCACCAATCCGAATTAGAGCAGCGTGGTGGATTAAGCTCCAAGCCACCTCGCCCTGTGGGGACTGAGGAGAGGCCTAAGTCCCTGCAGTGGGGTATAATGGGCTGATGGAATGGAATGAAATATTGTGTTATTTCAGATTTAAAAAAATAATGGTTCAAGAGTTAGGAGGGAAGGACATGTCCTTCACGTAAAAAGGCAGCTTCACTGTCGAGTGTTTCGTAAACGGAACGATATTTTGAAAAACTATCAATGGACCTCATGACGATTTTAAAATAGCTATACAACGATATCCCAATTAAAAGAGAAAGTAAATAATTGCAGTAAAGGCACTGCATTATCCTCTTTCTATAAAATATTTAACCTATTAATAGTTATCTATGTAGCGGTTACCGATATGTTTAACTAAGCCAACTTTCAGCTTTAAAGCGGTAATAGTTTACGAGTGAACTGGCTATGACATACGGACAGACAGACAGACAGACGAACAAAAAAGAAGTCCGAATCGGTCACAGGTGTCAAAGTGTGTAACAGGCGATGGATATTCTGTCGAAAGCTGTAAGTCAGACATGGATGGCATCGAGGAAATATAGAACCAAGCTAGCCGAGTAGTAGCGAGCCCGTTTCTTGTTTAGAAGACCGTGGTTCGAATCCCAATGCATGTACCAAGTTTTTTATAACTTATGTACATAACTATCACTGACCCTGTGCCTCGAAGAGCACTTCAAGCCGTCGGTCTCGCTCATTAAAACCCGGCAACCCGCACTGGAGCAGCGTGGTGGATTAAGCTAACAGCACCCTCACCCTTAGAGGACTTTCTTATTATATTTATTTATTATAAATTCCGATGAAAATTATTCTGCAGATGAATGATGGAAAACGGTTTTTGTATCTAAAATAGGCTACTGTGTCATGGGTTTGAACACGCTGGGTGATTGTATGCAACTGATGTATGTCAATTGCTCATTTACATATATATGTATAATTTCTTTGTTCAGGAGTTGCAGTAGCCCAGTTGCATGATGGAGGTGATGCGTCGTTGCTGGTCCACCGCACCGGAACACAGGCCCTGTTCTTCAGCGCTGGTCCCTCTAACTGACGCGCCCGGAGTACATCGCACTTCAAGACACTCCAGGACTGGGTTTGCGCACATACTGTGCCGATCGCTACAGTGACCGGTAAGTGAAATATTTAGTTGTTGTAAAGCATATTCCTGTTGAAGGGTTATTTTAGTAGGAAAATAATGAGTGTGAAGTTGGCAAAGGTCTGGAATCTGCGATTACGTACGTGAAGTATTTCATATATATATTTTTTTCTTAAATCATTAGTTATTTTAAATTATATTATATTCAATTTTCCTATTTAATAAATATGAGTAGGTAGGTAGAGGAATTTTTACAGCATATTATGGACAACTATTTATTCCTGAAATGTTTAAGTTTCCTGCGTGAACTGAAAAAAAAAACTGAAAATAATGAAAACGAAGACGCAGGCGTTCGCTAGTCAATCTATATGAATAAAGTAGAAGTGTCTGAAATTTCAAAACAAACGCTTTTTTTATAATACGAGCTTATTTGTCGTGGGATTCTCACTTTACTTAAACTGTGCTTCAGTTTTGAAATAACAAGCAAAAGGCGGAGAAGAAAAATTGATTCGTCCCATACCCATTAAGAAGTTTATAAGTTTGATCCCGATATACCTATACATCATACATGAGTCCACGCGAGCGAAGCCTTCTTCTGCGCTTAATGTCTAACTAACCACTCATACTCTCGCTAGCTGGTGTAACCAATTGGCGAGATCGCGAGTTTCATTCCGATTTCAGTCCGCGAGGTTCCCGTTCGCCGGCCTTCACCACCGCGAAATTGTGTATGACAGTTTCGATACTGTCGAGTCGAAGCGAACATAACTGCATAGCGCGATACAAGTGTGATAACAGTTTTTCGATTTTGTTTCGTAATAAAGTATAAGTACAACTTAAGGTGAGACGACGCCTGTCTAGTACGACTATTTAATATTAGATGAACCCACCGTATAAAGAAACGAAATTTCTATAGAGTTTCTTACATGTAAGAACCTTTTATTGGCAATCTGATATTTTAATCCATTGTTACTCTAAAATAATACAGCTGTTGGTTTTCCTCATAAATAAATAAATAAATAATTTTTATTTTTTCATAATACATTTCTAAGTTTCTGTTGATAAAACATAGCATGCGACTATCAAAAATATTTCTCTTTAAAGTTTTTAACTGACATTATTGATTGTTTCAACAGTTTCCAAGTATTTGTACAAAAACCTAAAATTCGTAGAAAATAAGGTTTTTTCGACTGATTTAAATTATGGTTTTTTCAATGGTTTGGAAGCGTTTATCAAAAAACCTTATTTTCCCAAAAATTTAGGTTTTTGTACAAACGTTTCGAAACTGTTAAAACAACCAGTAAAGTCAGTTAAAAACATTAAAGAGAAATATTTTTTACAGTCGCATGTTATATTTTATAAACTGAAACCTATAAACGTGATAAGAAAAAAATAAAAGTAATTTCTTTATGTGGTGGCTCCATCTATTATTAAATAGCCGTACTAGACAGGCGTCGTCCTACCTTAAATCGGTGTTCTAGTGCATCCTAAATATATGGACCTACTACCAGCCCATAACATCTTTAACAGCACGGTTTCATCAACAGGTATAATGAAGCTAGACGACCTAGCTCACGTTTTCAAGCTGAGTCCGTTGTTGAGGAGAGGTGAAGAGGCGCGCGCCCTCTGTGTCTCGCTGTTGAACAAATTCGAGTTGGCACTGGCTTGGTGTAGTGTATGTCATCACCTTAGTATAAGCATAGATATAAGTGTGCATGTATGCATGTTAGTACGTAAGAATCAGTTACAATACAACCATTGAACAACTCACTCGTGTATCATTGAGCTAACCTTTCAGATGGCGACCCTAGCCAGTCTTTAACTTGTTGCAGTGCAGTTCTAACGACCACTGAGTACAGACACGTACAGTCAGGGCTAGGGCCTTTGGGCCTAGCCACCGCGAAATTTGTAAATATGTAAATATATAACTTTAATAGTTAGTATAAATAATATAAAATAAAATGAAAATAAAATAAAAATATAATAAAAATTTAAAAATACAAAAACAAAATTATGTTAAGAAGAATTAAATATAGTTATACATAAATAGTTTTAAAAATTAATATTATAGAATACATGTGAAATACAAAATATCAAAATGATATATTTAGTGGATATCGATTCAAAAATCGATACACATCAACAGAACGTGGAAAATTACTTCACAAATTTAAGCACGACTACGCAAATAAATGAAGAGTTGATAATTGTGCTAATTGCGATAATAGGAATTATCGTACTAATTGTTATTTTTAAATGGCTTAAAAAAATGCCATGAAACAACCATTCAACGTGAGTTACGGGGTAACCACCACGAATTGCGTCTACGAGTTCCAAATACGGAGGAAAATTAAAGAGACAATCAAGATATTGTTCCTGTTTTCCTGAGTTCCTGTTACTGACCAGTTTTGCTGTCCAGAGATGTCAAAGGACTTCGACACACGTAAATCGTGAGTAGCTAGTGCAATGTGCAAGTGAAAGTCAGTATAGTGAAATGGTCATTATAGTGAAAAGTGAAAATTAAATCACGAAAACCTTATAAATTGTCAAGGACATTTCACAAGGTGAATGCCTAAATTGTCAATTTATTTAATAACGTTTATAAATTGTAATAATTTTTCTTTTTCAATTATTGTATTTTAACAAATAATTTTCTTTAACAAAAATTAACCTTATTGTTCCTGCCATATATTCAAGTATAATTCATAACATTTTCTAATTATTATCATAAATTTATTTAAATTTTTTTTCTTTCTTTTCAACAATTATTGAAATTCGAAATTTCCATTTCGTTTAAATTTTAATAAGATTTTTAAATTTTCATTTTACGATTCGATTAAACGATTATTCAAACGATTATTCTAAATAGTTAAATAGAACGAATTTATTACAATTATTAAATATTTTATACATTACATTGTATAACATAATGAATCATTGTTACTAGTAATCAGCTAGTGACGGGTCAATCCACTTTATGCAAATTTATAATTAAATGTTCCCAGATGGGCAATATTCCCTTATTCCATTATTGAACTGTTACCGACCCTCAGACTTGATCTGAAAACGTGGAAAACCGGATTTTATATATTTATATCGACATTTCACAATATATATATTCCATGTAAATAGCCGCATAAACAAAAACAAATTTTAGTTTTAAGTTTAGTTAAGTATTTTCTTGTTAACTGTATTTCAATGTATTCTGTAATGTAATTATTGTATTTCCATTGTGTATTTGTATTTGTATTAATGTGTTTTTATGATATTCAATATCTATGGAACATTTTCTTTATATAGAAAACAAACTATGTTTGATACGCGAAGATTTAAGAAAATTAGGTTCGAGACGATCCGAGAGATCAGAATATGTAAACTCAAAATATAACGAATCAATTTCATTATATAAAAAGTTCGAATCTTTATTCAAACAAGTTGACCAAGGCTCAACGAATGAAAGTTTTATCATCGCGTGTAATAACATAAAAACACATTTTGCTAAAATTCAATTGTATTGTAACATTGAACCTTTAAAAATGTCTGAATTCGAGAAATTTGATCTACGCACAGCGACAAATTTAATACCTGTATTAACAGACAATAATCAAGAATCTATTGAAAAATTAATCAATAGCATCGAACTATATCAATCGTGCATTGATAAAAATCAAGAACAATTATTAATTCAATTTGTTTTAAAGACACGTTTAAACCGCATATCTCGTTTAAAACTATCAGAAAAATACGAGAATATCGAGTCATTAATTTCCGATATTAAGAAATTTCTATTAGTAAAAAAATCTGCAAATACATTATTAACTCAATTAAATTCTCAAAAGCAGAATAGTAGTTCGATATCAAAATACGGTGATCGATTGGAAGAACTTTTTACAGATTTAACGATTTCACAAGCAAATGAAAACGCCGAAGCGTATAGATTATTACGGCCGATTAATGAAAGTTTAGCAATAAAAAATTTCGCATTCGGATTGAACAACAAGGATTTGTGCTCAATCCTTTTAGCTAAAGATTTTTCAACGCTTAAAGAAGCTGTTGAATTTGCAAATGACTTTAACGCTTTTAATAAATCTTCCCAAAATGGACACGATGCGATATCAAAATATCGCAGTACATCATATAGAGGTCAACACACACGTGGGCGACCACACGCAAGGAGAGGCGCACCACGCAGCAACTATGACTCACGACGCGCCGGTCACTCGACAACGACCCATTATTCCAACGTTCAAGGTAAGTACTCACACAGTCAAACACATAATAGCTTTCGTGGAAGGTTCAATACGAGACGTCCTTATCAAAATAACCAGTATCAAAGACGACCATACCAAACACATATTAAATCTAGAAATATGTTAAAATCAATGGATTATCCACAGGAGAATATTGAACATAGGGCTGCTGATAACCCTTTCTTGACGAGGGAAATGTCTGAAAAAAATAACTTTCAACACAAAATTTTAAGTTTTTCAAGTAATACTTTTTATATCTATTTTAATATTAGCGGAAAACGATTTAAATTCCTGATCGATACCGGTGCATCTTTGTCGGTTGTTAAAACCGAAGAATTACCCAAAAATACAAAGATTGATACATCAAAATCAATTTCAGTAAAAGGAGTTGGTGGATATGTTCGCACCAAAGGATTAGTTAGTTTACAATTAAAATCAGATCAGTTAACTTTTTACCATGAATTTCAAGCTATTTCTAATCTTAATACAAGCTCTAGTGGAATTTTGGGCATGGATTTTTTATGTAATTTCAAAACTAATATAGATTTATATCATAGATTTTTAACTTTAACAACTTATGAAGGTAATACACATCACATAAAACTATACAGAAAACATGAGTCAGAACACACAAATGCATTCATTCTTCCTAAACGAACGGAAAGCATTCATTTCGTTAATATAAACAATCCACATTTTAAGAACGGCGATGAGATCATCGTCAAGCCACTTCAGATTTCTGAGTATTTATTCATCGCAAACACAATTGCTACTGTTCGCAACGGAAAAGTACCAGTGTTATGTTTAAACACAAGCGATAAGAATTTTTTGCTTCAGAATTACAGACCTACATTGTTTAAGTTATCCGATTACAATACTGTACGACTTAGTAAGAACGAACACGATTCCTCAAGAACAACAAAGTTGTTGAAAGAATTAAATTTATCTCATTTAAATAATGAAGAAAAGGATTCTATTGAAACAATTTGTAAAAAATATTCCAATTTATTTTTTTTAGAAGGCGATAAATTAAACATTTCTAACATTCCTGAGCAGTCAATTTCTATAAAAAAAGGGGTAAAGCCTATTTATTCAAAACAATATAGAATACCCTATGAAATGAAAAATGAAGTAAACAAACAAGTTGATAAGCTATTAAAAGATGATATTATAGAATGTTCTTCTTCATCTTGGAACAGTCCAATCTTATTAGTACCTAAAAAGTCAGATAACAACAATAACAAAAAATGGCGATTAGTTATTGATTTTAGAAAATTAAATCAAAACATCGAAGATGACAAGTTTCCCTTACCTAATATGACAGATATTTTAGACTCACTGTCAGGATCAGTTTATTTTACGCATTTAGATTTGTACCAAGGGTTTTACCAAATTTCCTTAGAAAAAGAAAGTAGAAAATATACTTCTTTTACAACAACAACGGGTCAATATCAGCTTAAGCGATTACCGATGGGTTTAAAAGTTAGTCCTAATGCATTTTCTAGAGCCATGTCAGTAGCTTTATCAGGTTTAAATTACGAAAAATGTCTAGTATATTGTGACGACATTATAGTTTTTGGAAGAAATTTAAAAACTCACAATAAAAATTTAATTGATGTTTTCGAACGTTTCAATAAATTCAATTTAAAATTAAATCCGTCAAAATGTGAATTTTTAAAAAAACAAGTTTTATATTTAGGTCATGTAGTCTCAGACAAAGGAATTTCCCCAGATCCAGAAAAAACTAATACTTTAAAAAATTATCCGGTTCCAACAAATGCTGACGAGGTTAGACGGTTCGTAGCATTTTGTAATTATTATAGAAAATTCATAAAAAATTTTGCGGAAATGACAATTCCTTTAAATAAACTTTGTAGAAAAAATCAAACTTTTATTTGGTCACAAGATTGTGAAAATTCATTTAAATTATTAATAAAAAAATTAACAAGTCCCCCAGTTTTAGCATATCCCGATTTTACGAAAGAAAATGAATTTATTTTACAAACAGACGCTTCAGGTATAGCCATAGGCTCAGTCTTAAGTAACAAAAATAATCACCCGATCGCATACACAAGCCGACCCTTAAATAAAGCCGAGTTACGTTATTCTACGATAGAAAAGGAATTATTAAGCATAGTATGGAGTGTAAAGCACTTTAGACCATACTTATATGGAAAAACGTTTACGATCAGAACAGATCATAAACCATTAATTTACTTATTCGGTATGAAAGATCCTTCAAGTAGATTAATTAAATTTCGACTTGCATTAGAGGAATATGACTTTAAAGTAGAATACGTCAAAGGGACATTAAATTCAGTAGCAGACGCGTTAAGCAGAATAGTAACGACGTCAGAGGAATTGAAAGGTATGAGTGAAAGTAAGGTTTCGGTAGTGACTAGAAGCATGAGAAGAAAGATGGAAGAGGAAGAGCGTCAGAGGAAAGAAAGTGTTAGGAAGGAGAAAGAGAAAGTAGAGAAGGAAAAAGTAAGAGGAAATGAGAGTGAGAAGGAGAAGTTTGTAGAAAGTAAGGAAAGCAGTTTGCGGGATAACGATACGAACGATCGGCCTGATCAACCGAAAGTTGTAGAATTATTGCGCAAACCGATTGATAGCATGGATTTTGTTTTGGTTGAGAGAAAGATAATAAACAAATTAAGAACGGAAGGAAAAATACGGTACGAAAATGATTATTTAGCGTATGTCCCAGACGATAAAACTATTTACCTAAATCTTGATTTTTCACTACGAATGTCGCGAGCCGAATTCGTACAAAAATTAAGAAAATTTTGTCAGAAAATTAAAATCGACAAGTTATGTTTTATAAAAAATAAAGAAAATAAATTTAATGTAAAATTTATAGAAGAAATTAGTAAAGAAATTAATAAAGATAAAAAATGGGTATTTCCCACATTAATAATTTTAAATGGAGTCATAAGAATAACAAATGATGAAGATAAAAAATTAATATTAAATGACTACCATATTTTGCCCACTAGCGGTCATTGTGGCATAAAAAGAATGATAAATAATATAAAACGCGTTTATTATTGGCGAGGTATGAATTTAGACGTTTACAATTACGTAAAACGTTGTGAATTATGTCAAAAGTTAAAGCACTCTAAGCCAGTGAAAGAACCAATGAAAATCACGACAACGGCAACGAAAGCTTTCGAAACAATATATCTAGATTTAGTTGGGCCCTTAGATAAGGATAATTTAGGAAATTGCTATATTTTAACAATACAATGTGAACTAAGTAAATATTTAGAAGCTTTTCCTTTAACTAGTAAGCATACTTCTATAGTAGCTAAAAGTTTAGTTAATAATTTTATCTTAAAATATGGTATTCCAAACAAAATTGTAACTGACCGAGGTACTGAGTTTATTTCCTCAACTATGACCGAGTTATGTCACTTGTTAAAAATAGAAAAACTTATGAGTACAAGCTTTCATCACGAGACTTTAGGAGCACTCGAAAACACACACAAAACCCTACGTAATTTTCTACGCATTTACACAACATCATCAACAGAAAATTGGTCAGATTGGCTACCATATTACACATTTTCATTTAATAACACAGTTCATACAGAAACAAAATACACCCCACACGAGTTAGTTTTTGGAAAATTGTGTAACATCCCTACTACATTTTGCAACAACCAGATAGACCCACTTTACAATCCCGATAATTACGCTTTAGAATTTAAATACCGATTGCAAACAGCACAAATGGAAGCCAGAAAAATTTTATTAGCAAGTAAAGAGATCCGTAAAAATAAATACGACATACATAGTAATCCCATAACATACAAAGAGAATGACCTTGTTTTAATACGTTCAGAATCTAATCTAAAAAGTGATGCAATATTTCACGGACCCTACTTCGTAGTCAGAGATGAATCACCAAATGTGATTATTTTTAGGAATAACAAAGAAGAAACGATTCATAAAAATCGTACAAAATTATTTCATGTATAATTTTAATAAGGATTAATTAAAATAAAACAACATGTATACTCGATTATTTCTTAAAAATGTACTTAAATAATTTCTTAATTTTAAGTTAAAATCTACGCAATGCATTGTCGTAGTTTCCATATTGTCATATTATTCTATATTATAAAATAATTTTAAACTATTATAAAAAAAAAAAAAAAAATTTTTACATCAGTAATGAAAAATTTTTTTCAAAATTACCCCGGTGGTGTAGTGTATGTCATCACCTTAGTATAAGCATAGATATAAGTGTGCATGTATGCATGTTAGTACGTAAGAATCAGTTACAATACAACCATTGAACAACTCACTCGTGTATCATTGAGCTAACCTTTCAGATTGGGATGGCCGGGCGCTACTGGTACTTACCTCCTTTGTTACCCGCCCGCGAGTCCAATGCCCAGGTGTGTATACATATTCATGCTCCTTACAGAGAAACCGCTCAAGTCATGCATAGTCTTATGTGCGGGGCTAGGCGTCAAGGGTGGCGGGCAGGTAGCAATATAATAATGCCTAGGACATCCACACAGGGCCAATCTAGTCCCACAGTATAGTTCCAATCAAACTTTATGGCGGATCGGAATACAAAGCTTTATATGCATGCTTGCGCAGGTTCAGTCATATGCCTCTCGCTCCACTGCGTCCCGCTACACCTGAAACTGGTTACTGTGACGCGACTTGTGCCTATGTTCACATCTGCCATAAAGGTTGAATGGAACTATAGAACTATAATCCAGTACCATTATCCCATCAATACCCTATTGCAGGGGCTTAGGCGTTTCCTTGGGATGAGGGGCTTGGAGCTCAATCCATCACGCTGCCCTCGTACGTGTTGGTGGATTTGCCATCTATTGATGGTAACCGGGACCAACAGATTAAAGTGCTCTGCGAGGCACAAAGTTAGTGATAGTTATGTTACATAAGTTAGAAAAACCTTATTGGTACATGCCCTGGGGAATTCGACTTACGGCCTTCTAAACAAGAAACGGGTTCGCTACCACTCGGCTATCACGACACGGCAACTAAGCAAGTAATATGTTTGTGTTATGGGTACTAGACAACCGATATAAATACTTAAATATTTATACCAATTGTCTAGTAAATCCAGACACGGAACAAATAGACTTGTTCATGCACACAAATATGTGTCTCAGGCGGAAGTGGAAGCCGCGACCTTTGGTTCTGCAATTACGGTCTGTAACGTGCACGCCTGGATCCCGTCCAATTTATCATCAGCACCAACGGAGCCTAGTTCGTCCGGCACATATTCCCCGAAACTTGTCAGTGAGTACACCCACCTGCAAAATAATGATACACAAACACCTGTCTCGGTATGCCCCGTGGTTATAGAGTCAAACTTAATTTTCAATTAGTTTCATCAACAAAAGTTAAATGAAAGAACACTCTAATGGCTTTATTTTTTATATGTTACTCTAAAATTTCGAAGATGCTCACCGAGCGAAAAATTGCTCAAAACGCTTAGTGGTCACTGTAAAACATCCACATCGCGAAATTCCTGTAATGGTTCTCATGAAAACACTTGAAAACACACAGCGTTCGTGTCGTGGCTATTATGTTGTGGCAAACGCATTGTGGCAAAGAAGAAAAGCCATGACGCTAATTGACTTAAATTACATTGTGTCGTGATAGCCCGAGTCGCAGCGAACCTGTTCCAAATCTATAAGGCCATGTGGTCGTGGTTCGAATCCGTGCGTGTACCAATGAGTACATTGACTGTCACTGACTCCGTGCCTCGGAGAGCACGTTAAACAGTCGGTCCCGGTTGCTGTCAATAGATGCGATCGTTACAATCTGCCAACCCGCATTTGAGCAGCGTGGTGGATTTAAGCTCCAGCTCATCTTGAGGGGAAGCCTAAGCCCCTACAGTGGGGTATAAAAAGGGCTTATGGAATGGAATGGAACATTGGTGATTTTGAGTTGAACTCTTATTGAACCTTTTATGAACTCATTCGGTTGAAAACCATGGCTTTGTTGAATAATGCCGGGAGCGGAATCTCAGAAGTTGAGATTGTTCCAGAAGTGAGTGAACGAATGACTGAATGTGCGAAATGAAAAGAAATGGAAGCATATGTTCCGATTAACACCATGAAGTTTGAATGAAATGATTCGCCCAACGTTAATTGAATTAACAATTTTATTAATCAAATTTTGAAAAAAAAAAAAAAATACACCTAATTTTTTTTACTTAAAAATCATGTGATATGTTAAGAATTTAGATACAGACCCATTGTCATCGGAATGTCATTCCAACACACACTTCGTTGTTTTGGTTTGCCGTATCCAGAAGCCTTTTCCGTTGATTTATGGTTTAAGACATTCAATATTTTTCATTTAATTCGCAGGTGATATGTACAACATAATAACGATAACGGCGAGAAACAGTGCATTACGTCGTCTGCTACTTTTGACGTGCCTTGCGGGTTTTGGCCTCGCTTGTGCGCGCAGGTGTTGCCGATGAGGCCGTCGCCGAATGCGCTCCGCCATTTTATAAGCCTCCGCAAGAGGTGAAAATAATAACAGTTGGCAATATCCAAATAGAGACGACACGCAGCAAAACCTGACAACTAAGCTACGATGACTGGTTAATCATCCCGTCTTTCATACAAACAAAGGTCGAGGATTCGATTCCCACCATGAGTTTTTAATTTTTAAAAACTTAAATATCAAGTATTCCGCTGGACGTTATGGCTGTATGTATAGGTTAAAAATCTTTCGATCAAATGCGTCCAAGGTCCAAGCGTTAATCGTAGTCCGATGACGAATTCAAAAATCGAATCCGAATTTCCAATAGATCGGAGAAGGCAGAGCTTTTTTCAGGTGGCACTGTAATTGCTGGTACGTTGTTATTATTTGCAATGTGGTCATTTTCAACACTAACATATCGCGCATTTATTGAAATTGGACAAATTAAATAAATACTAAATTTTTAAAAATAAATAAAAAGAAATCACAACAAATAAAAGCTTAGACTTTTATATACCTGGACATCTCACATACGACCACATAGTCCCACACTAGGTTTGGCCTGTATTATGTTAATTTGTTGAAAAATTTGATTTCGTCGTTAGATTTTACGATGAAGTCCGGAAAAAGCTATTAAGCTACGACATAGATAGATAATTAGGCACCAGCGACGAAACGCCACCTAACGGGAGCAATTTGCAGTTTTCTTTCCCATTCATTATCCGACAATTATGAACTCTTTTGGGCGTAATCTAGCTCACAGTGAGTCTACTCTCTGCTGGCGTTAGACCAACACTTAAATATACATAAAAATATTTATTCCATATACTTAAACGCCACAGATCGTAAGCGGTTAACTTACTAAACTATCCGCTCATGGCGAAATGAAAATTTATTTTCGATATTAACGATTTTTTTAATGTATTTTTTAAGGCTTTTTTGTAAGACTCTGTATCCAAAGGGTACCATCGGGTACCCTATCACTAAGCCTCCGCTGCCCATCTGTCCGTCTCTCATAGGGCTGTATTGTCTAAACCGTAATAGGTAGACACTTGAATTTTTGTGTATTGATTACCGCAATAACAACAAATAATAAAAATTAGATTGAAAATTGACGCAAGTCCCCATACAAGGAACGTGTTTTTTTATATTGTACGGAACCTTTCGTGTGCGAGTCGGTCTCACACTTTGCCATTTTCTTTAAAATATTTTTTTGTTGTTTTCAAAAGTATTGAATTTTTACTTACAGTCCAGTGGTACCTACTAAATTTGAATAGTTTTCGTTTAGTTTATTTGTTTTACAGATACGGCGATAAAATAGCAGCCAAAATATCTCTATAGAGTCAATCCCTAGGTTTTGATAAAATGTTCGTTCTCGCAGGCACCCGTTTCGTCCACACGTCGTCCGGCCAGTGTCTGATAACGCGCATGGTGCCGTGTCCCGCTTGTCTACGCGAACTCTCACCGTCGCCTGTCCATCATCACGACAACGGATTGTTGTAGGTGAGTTCTTTTTAGTGCTCTTGGAATCCGCCTCTCGCAGGAGTCTCGCACGTCGGACGGCGACAGCGGCGTTGGCGCTGAGTCCAACGGTAACGTCCATTTTTTAATGTTGCAAATGTTTACTATGAAAAAGCAAAAAAGGACGTCACTGACGTCATGCAATGGCTATAATTTTATGTTATTCGAAAATAAGCTCTTTTTTTCGAATTTAAAAATTACTTTATTTCATCAGACATGGTACTGCGCCGCCCAGTAATGGATTATTCCAGAAATAAATGAACACGTTTTATAACAGTGCCTATTTTATCTTACCTAATAAAGTTGTTTCAACTGTGATTAATTAGTGAACTGACTTTCAACTGAATTATCAAAAATCGACTGTTCGATTAGCCGCGTGGTTAGAGGCCTTAACTGCGGAGCCAAGGGTCGAGGATTCGATTCCCACTCGGTACAAATATTTCTGTGCATGAATATGTCGAGTATATGTCATGAAAATAATATTCAAGTATGTGTACCAGTTGTCTAGTACCCCATAATACAAGTATAATAGGTGTTATTATTCTTTACTTTCAGCATCATCGAGACTGGGCTCGGTAGAATGCGCTCTGAGCGTTCGTATAAACGCGGGAGACGAACCCGAGACGGCATCGATAGCTTATGGGTGGACTGTCGAAGAGTGTATTCTTGTGGCATGCTGCGGCGGTGGACTACAGTGTCCAACACACGGCGAGCTAAGGCTGTCCGATTTGGCACGTCAACGCCATGCAATTTGACGCCTTTTTAGTGTTACAGCCTGGTTTTTACAGGAATAGGTTTTTACAGAATGATTACAATGATAAATCGCGATAGTAATAACTAGGCTGCAGCTTCTAATAAAAAATTTATACCACTATACGATAACTATGCCGATTGCGTAAACTAGCGACACCCCATGACCTAACTTAACCAGGTCCGATTCTGGCCCACTTTGAAATTGTCAAACTTTCAGCAAATATCTATTTAAAAAAATGTTTTTAAATAGCAAATGAAATTACTGAAAAAGTTGTTTATTGCGTAATATATTATGCGTAAAATATGCCGAATATTAACCATCACGCATTTGTGAGAGGTCAGTCGTATTCGGGACTGCTTTGTGTGGCAAACATTTGTTATTAGTGATAGCGTGTTGGTTTTCTTGCGCACTTCAAAGTGGCCACACGGAAAACATTCGTGTACTTTCAACAGGAAATATTACATGACATCGTCTGTGAAGTAAAAAAAAATTAACTACGAGCATTTGCGAAGTAAGTGTAGGAAGAGCAATTTCGACAAACATTGGTCAATTGATTTCAAGGAAGCATTTGCTGAAGCAGTTCCATAGTTTAGATGTGAAAAAATAATCATATAGATGTATTTCCACAGTAGAAGTCGCATATGTTCGTCTTTAGAATGCAAGATATCTCGTTACCAAGTATTCATAAGAATTGGTTCTGCGGCTTAGCTGTGAGAACGTAACAAACATTTGAACACTTTTTCGCAGTAAATAGCAGCCGTAACAGACAGACAGAGACACTTTCGCATTTATAGTATCAGAACCGAACCGAACTTCGGCAGAACTCACATTCGGTGCATCTCTACTATACATATAAAATATCTACTTAAGTATATATTATATAGAATATTTAAGTATTTATATCATATATCTGGTATCCATAGTACAAGCTATGTTTAGTTTGGAACTAGATGGCGCTGTTTGGGATGTCTGAGGTAGTATTATTATTGATGTTATAGTTTACATTAGGCGCGGAAGAAGTTTTTGTTTTTTGAGTATTGAATATTTTTCTGACGATATTTGACATTTCTTGATCATACTTCTTACGCATTCGCGCTGCCTGGTGGTGTGCACAACAGCTGTTATCCCCATTGATTATTACATAAAGCTAAAATCCCAAAAATTAGCCAAGTGCGATCCGGACTCGCATACAAAGAGTTCTATACCACCGTACAATATAACAAAACACGTTTCTTGTATGGGGACCCACTTTAATTTCTTACTTTATTTTATTTTTATTATTTATTTTTATAGCGGCTATAGAAAAACACACTCTGTGAGAATTTCAAGTGTCCTACCTATTATGGTTCAGAGAATATAGTCCTGTGACAGAAGGACGGACAGCGGAGCCTTAGTGATAGAGTTTCCGTTGGTGCCCTTTGGGTACGGAACCTTGAAAACTACTTTTGACAGTAGAAAATAGCTTATACATGTAAGCTCAGATTTTAAACAGTTGTTTTAAATACAAGCTTTTAAACAACTGCTGTAAGATCATAACGAACCAGTAAGAAGTTTCCCTTATTGCATCAGAAAAAAAATGTGGTTAGTGAATCAACTTCCACCGGCCCATTAAGCCCCACTGCGAAGGTTTAGGCCTCCCTCCAAGGAAATGGTGGATGAGGCCAATAAATACTTATTACCAAAGCTATGGGCTAATTCAGCCGAGGGCCTGGAGTCAGGTTATACAGTCCGGTTGCGTTCGCAAATAGTTGTTATAGTATAATTTCTATGTTTGTTCTATTCTTTAGCTATAAACACTCAACTGGCTGGTGGATGATTTTTTTTTTACTTATTTAATTATAATATTTTATTAGTATTTAATTAAACATAAACATTTGTTTTGTATAGTAGTATTCAACTCAATAATGACACACTGTGGTTATATTAGTGATTCCGACAGCTTCGTCACGGCGACTAGTTATGACAGCTTCAGTAGCATTCCTTCATTGGCTGATACTCTAGAGTCTCATTTTTCGGACGTTCCAGATAACTTTAATGTAGTCCATATAAACGCACAAAGTGTTCCGGCTCATTTCACCGATATGCTGGCAAGTTTTTACTGTAAGAACATTCATGCTATCCTTGTCTCTGAGTCGTGGTTGAAACCTTGTCTACCTTCTACGTCATATTCCTTACCTGGTTATCAACTAATCAGAAATGACCGCTCGTTTGGTGGAGGTGGTGGTGTTGCCATTTATCTCAGTAGAAACATTCCATATACCGTTGTTGAAATGTCTCCTCAGTCACCTTCGTCAAATGCGGGCGAGCATCTCTTCATTGAAATAAATACCCGCCATTGTGGGGTCCTGCTGGGTGTTTACTATTGTCCCTCCTCACGCATTGACTTTTTTACATCTTTTGAAAACATCCTCGAAAACTTGATTCCTTCTTACAGTCACACCATAATCATGGGAGATTTTAATACCTGTCTACTTAAAAACGATTCTCGTAGTTCCGCACTCCACTCTCTCTCTCAGTCCTGTAACTTGTCTATTCTCCCTTTAAGTGCCACCCATCATTTTCCTAACTGTATCCCCTCACTTCTTGATCTTATTTTCATCTCCTCGACTCAGCATGTCGCTAAGTACGGGCAATGCCCAGCTGATGCATTTTCGTATCACGACCTTATCTTCCTTTCTTATAAAATTCGACTACCAAAGGAAAAAACTAAAATGCTTATGCAACGCAATTTCCGTGGTGTGAACGTGGATGAGCTCCGTAAGGATGCAGGCGGGATCGATTGGGCGCCTCTTTCGGCCTCTGGATCTGTCGATGATAAAGTTAGAAGGTTCAATTTTGAACTCACTAAGTTATACGATGTTCATGCTCCGATTCACCCGGTCAAAATGAAACACCTCTCTACGCCATGGTTGACGGCGGAACTCAAAACGTTAATTAACAAAAAAGCGGCAGCCAGAACTCGGTTCAAACGGAATCCTACACCTTTTAACCATGATAAATATGTAGCTGCCCGCAATCACTGCAGAAGGGTGTGTAGGGATGCTCAGCGCCACCACATTCATGCTTCCGTTGAAAACGGTGATCCAGCTAAAGTCTGGAAATTTCTTAAATCACTGGGAGTTGGGAAAACACGACAAAACACTATCCCTCAAGAATTAAATATTGAGTTATTAAACCAACACTTCTCTTCTTCATCAAATTGTGATAGTGCCGCTAAAGCGAACACAATGAATTTTCTTTCATCTTTCCCGACTCCAGATTACTCACAGTTCTTCTTTAGTCAATTCTCTGATTGTGATGTTAAAAAGAGCGTAGTTTCTATTGCCTCCAATGCCGTTGGGAGTGACTGTATCAGCCGTAAAATGATACTTCCCATCCTTGACGAAATTCTACCAGTTATTACTCACATCCTTAACTACTCTATTTCTTGTGGGGTCTTTCCATCTACATGGAAGGATGCTCAAATCATACCCTTACCCAAGAAGGCAAACCCCATTTCTTTTTCCGAGTACCGTCCTATTTCTATATTGCCATTCCTTTCTAAAGTTCTTGAGCGTCTTGTCCATAATCAACTCATTGCCTTCCTTTCCAAAAATTGTCTTCTAAATCCATTCCAATCCGGGTTTCGTCGTGGTCACAGTACTGTCACCACCCTGGTCAGGATTACGGATGATATAAGACTAGGTATGGAGGGGGGGAATTTAACAGTCCTTGCACTACTTGATTTTAGCAATGCATTTAACACTGTTGATTTCGATATCCTTCTTGGTATACTTCGCTCTCTTAACATATCTCCGACAGTAATTGATTGGTTTCGTAGTTACCTATTGGGCCGCCGGCAACGTATCTGCCTCGAAGGTATATTTTCTTCGTGGTGTAGCACTACTGCCGGCGTACCCCAGGGTGGCGTTCTCTCTCCCTTGTTGTTTTCTATATTCATAAATTCTATCTCAAATCAACTTCTTTCATCCTATCACCTGTATGCAGATGATTTGCAGATCTACTCGCAAGCCTCTTTGGCAGAGCTATCAGTGGCTATTCGAAATATTAATTTGGACTTAGCTCGAATATCAGAATGGAGTGTGGCACATGGATTGAGGGTGAACCCCGCGAAGACCCAAGCCATTGTTATTGGCAGTTCTAAACTTAGCTCGAGAATTGACTGGTCACTTATACCTCCACTTGTGCTGGATGGTGTTACTATACCCATAAGCAACTCTGTCAAAAGTCTAGGAATACAGATAGACAAAAATCTCTCTTGGGGTCCTCACATTCAAGAACTAAGTCGTAGGATTTTTGCGTCGGCGGGGTCTTTGAGGAGACTGCGCAATTTCCTTCCAACTTCGACCAAAACTGCGCTTGTCCAATCCTTGCTTCTCCCTATACTTGACTATGCTGATGCCAGCTATTCTGATCTCACCGAGTCACAACTTGATAAGCTTGAGCGACTCCAAAATTTCTGCATCCGATTTATTTTTGGATTACGCAAATATGATCATGTTTCTGAATTCCGCAATAAGCTTAAGTGGTTACCGATTCGCCTTCGCCGGAACGCTCACATGTTATCGCTTCTCTACAGTATATTGTATAATCCTGCAACCCCTTCATACCTCAAAGAACGTTTTAAGTTCCTTCATGACACACATTCTCGTCATCTAAGATCGTCCGAGAACTTGGGACTGGTGATGCCTAGGCACTCTTCCAATTTTTTTGATAAATCTTTCACTGTGCAAGCTATTCGCCTGTGGAATGGACTCCCTACAGTTATAAGACGCGCACAATCTATATCAGAATTCAAGAGAATGGTGAAGGATCATTTATTGTGCCCTTCTTAGCTTATCTGATTGTGTGGTATGTATGTGTTTAGTGTTTAAATATTATAATAAGTTTTAAGTGTCATATTTGTGTATTGTTCTGAAATGTATTGTGTGGTATAGATATATGTATCTTGTTTAGGTAGCTTAAATTATTCTTAGTTAGTACATCATAACCATTTTGTTGTCTCAGGCCTATCAATCCATCCAAAGGTTGTCTGGAAGAGATTGCTCTTAGCGATAAGACCGCCCACTGTACCTACCAAACATAGATATAAGAGATACCTACATTATTTATTTTTGTTCTAACTTTTGGTGTACAATAAAGAATATATTATTATTATTATTATTATTCAGAATTGAACTACGCATGAATTGGATCTGCTTTAGCTTGTCAACTATTTGACCCTAAGTTGTTGGGATAATTTCTTTATAAGTTCTATTAACAGTATTTAATATAGTTAATACCTGCGAATAATAATAACTAGGACATCCCTCATAGTGCTATCTAGTCCCAAATGAAGCAAATATTATGTTTGTATTATGGGTTACTAGATCACTGATATACATATTTAAATATTTTTTATAATATACTAGCTTTCCGCCTGCGGCTCCGCTCGCGTGGACAACACAGTAGTACCGGGACACTCTTTACCTCATGAACATCGATGCTTATGAAATGTAATCTATGGAAAAAAATTTAGCGGTCCCGGTACAACTGTGTAGTCCACGCGAGCAAAGCCACGGGCGGAAAACTAATATCTTTATAAATTATAGCCTATGTGTTATTCTGGTATATAAGCTATATTATTGTAAACATGCGTCGTGATAGCCTAAAGCGCAACGAACCTGCCTCAAATTTATAAGGCCATAGGGCCATGGTTCGAATCCGGGCGTGTACCAATGAGTTTTTCTAACTTGAGTGCATAACTACCACAGACTCCGTGCCTCGGAGAGCACGTTAAGCAGTCGGTTCCAGGCGCTGTCAATAGATGGCGGTCGTTACAATCCTCAACCCGCAGTGGAGCACCGTGATGGATTTAAGCTTAAAGCCCCCCTCGCCCCGGGGAGGCCTAAGCTCATGCAGTGGGGTATAAAAAGCGCTGACGGAATGGAATGAAAACTGTATTATCCTGCCTCTATAAGATATTTAACTTATTAATAGTCATCTACATAGCGGTTACAAATATGTATAACTAAGCCAACTTTCAGCTTTAAAGCAGTAATAGTTTAGAAGTGCACTGGCTGTGACATACGGACAGACAGACGAACATAAAAGAACTCCAAATCTGTCACGGGTAAAGCGTCAAAGTGTGTACCATTAATTAACAGCCGATGGATATTCTATCGAAGGCTGTAAGTCAAATATGGTATCGAGGAAATATAAAATCAATCAGACGTTACATAAAATTTTCAATAAAAGTATGAATTGACTAGAAGCCCTATTCTGCGTTTACCGTCTAACCACTCATACTATAACTTGCCGGTGTATGATGGGGAGTTTTAGTCCGAGTTTCAATGCCCAAGCTCCCCGCGCGGCGCTCTTCACCCCGAGAAATCACCGCACACCGGTTTCAAGCCCCCGAAAATGCGAAATGTCACTTCGATACTATAAACTGACATTTAATTTTATGACTATTAAAATCAAAAACCGCTGTCGAATTAAATTACTCTATGAAATTCAAGCAATTTAGGTTAATTTTACGTCGAGCCCGTTTCTTGTTCAGAAGACCCTGGTTCAAATCTCAAGGCATGTACCAATGAGTTTTTTCTAACTTATGTACATAACTATCACTGACCCTGTGCCTCGGAGAGCACTATGAGCCGTCGGTACCACTTGCCATTAATGGATGGCAGTCATCAATAGATGGCAGTCGTTAAAATCCACCAACACGCACTGAGGCAGCGTGGTGGATTAAACTCCAAGCACCCTCACCCCTAGGAGAGGCCTAAGCCCCTGTAGTGGGACATTAATACGCTGATGATATAATATAAATATATTTTTATTTTATTTTATTTTATTTTATTTTATTTTATTTTATTTTATTTTATTTATTTTTGTAGGAAGATCAACAGCAAACTATTATATACTAGACTTACAAATAAAAACAAAAAGCCAATTACAGATCCTCACAAATAGAATTAAATTAATAGATCGATGGAGTGAACAAATTTTAAACACGTACGTGGTCACATAGTTTATAAAATTATAGTTTAACTGATAAAAAAATTACACATGTATACATAAATAAGAAGAAGAAGAAGAAAAAAAAAACTTATTCGAAGAAACTCCGTGATAATTCGCGCCGCGTCCAACCCACCCTGCCATCAAATATATCAATATCGACTGTTTTGGAGATGTTATTAAAATTATTGCAAGCTCGCCACAGATATGTATTCTGCCTATAATTACTCGATACGATAGGTGTAAATAAAGTTGGGGAATGTCTAAGGAATCTAGAGGGAACATTTAACTTTACATTAGATAAGAGATCAGGACAATCGGTTAAACCCAAGGCTATTTTCTGTAAAAAGACAATGTCTGCAATATCACGTCGCCTTTGCAGTGGCAGCAGATGATGTTGTTTACATTACTTGATTGTACACGTAAGCGTTGTTCCGTTATCGGCAAAGCACTAAAGATAAACGACCGACCGACGGTCAGTACGTACGCTCAGCACTGATCGTCAGCGGAGCACTAAATTCAGCCTAAGCTCTACATGCCCTATAAGTTTGAACTACGTTCAGCCGAACACGCTATATATGTATAGCGATGTTTTCTTGTATAACTTGCACCTTAACAATATTTTGTCGCATTACAGTCGTCGGTGGACAAAGCGGAGGCTCTCCTGAAACGTCATGAAGAATTGAAGGTGAGACTTCACGCCCGAGACGACCGCTTGTGCGCATTCCTCAACAACGCCGAAACACTTCTGCGAATACCTCACTATGCTAATGAACAGTACGTACCTACATGTTGTGGTTAATTACACAAATTAATCGGTCATTATTAGTATTGGAGTTTTTTCGATATAGCTTTTTAATACATTCTACTCGATAGTGGTGTAGGGTACCAGTCACAATAATTTAGGCGGCGCCGATCCTACACCTATGGCGTAGGGTCTGATCTCAAACATTGAATAGACCATCTCAATATCAGTGACAGAGTGTTAATTCCCAAGAACCTTGGATTGTCACGGCCGGGCCAGGTTCCATTTTTTATACTCTTATACCACCCTTCGCAATACTTTAAGCAGTCACATCGGAAGATGCTGAATAATAATATCTGCGACATCTCACAAAAGGTCATCAGTCCCAAACTAGACAGAGGCCTGTATTATGGGTACTAAACAAAATATATTTTTATAATACATGTATAGATATTTTACACCCAGACACAGAACAAATATACATGTTCATGCACACAAATATTTGTCCTGGGCGGGAATCGAACCTGCGACCGTTGGCTCTACAGTCGGTGCCTCCAACCACTCGACCAACGGATCAGTTATACAACAACAACGGTCAATCTATATAAATACCTTGATTTTTTTTGTCACGAGACAGCAGGTAAATGAAATAGATATATTTTTTTGTTTATAAATTCAAAATGCCTGATTTAAACAATTTCACTCATTTTCGCTAAGAATCGGGCAGAACGTATACACCTAATTCAGAGATTAGTCTTGTTATTAACGTCCAACTAAACTTTTACCCGCAGATGTACACCACCCTCTTTATAATAATAATAATACCTGGGACATTTAGTTTTAAAGTAAGTAGAGCTTGTATTACGAGTACTACACAACTGGTATGTATACATACTGAAATATCCTTTTTCGGCTTCGGCCTTTCTAAGCAAGAAGCGAGCTCGCTACCACTCGGTTATTACGACATTTACACGATACGACGTTTGTCTTGTTAAATTTATATTAGCATTCATCTGCGGCTCACTTAGATATACTCAAAGTGCTCAACTGCCTTACGGGCAATGACGGAGATCTTCTACCAGGTTTAATAGTACCATGCCACTCACCGATCCTTAAATTATCAACATATCAAAGATCATGATCGCTCGGTTATGACACGAAGAAAGGCAAACTGACTTCTGCTTTTATAATATATGATTATTGTTTTCCAGGCATCCGCGTCGTACACGAGATGGAGTCTGTTATGGAGAGTGGACCGTTGGCTGCCTGACTAAATAGAAATTTTGGCGGGAAAATAACTACAATGGAAGTAGTTCGATGAAGAGTATATAGAGTGGCCAGCCGATATTCATACTACTATATATTATAGTCAACCTCTCTAATTATTTGTATGCAGTGGTGGATTTACACATTTGCTGTAGCTAAGGTCGAATACTTACATTTACCATTTCTTTGGAGATATTCTTGCCTGAGATGCTGTCTGAAAGCCGTCCTTGAATGCCTGTTCTATGAAAGATTTATTGCAGCACATATTGGTAAGCCGCAATATGCGGCTTACCGTACTTGCATCATAATGTATTATTAAAAATTCTTTTCCCTATAGAAAGCTATTTTATCAGTGCGTAACGTAGGCTGTATTTTATTTTCAAATTAGCTCTACGTTCGCGGCTCCGCTCGCGTGAACTACATAGTTGTACCGGGACCGCTATAATTGTTTGCATAGATATAATTTATTGGCGGAAGAACCGCATAGGCTATTTTTATTGTGGAAAAAAGTGTCCCAGTACTCTACTGTGTAGTCTATATAAGCTATTTGTCAATAAATTATAAATATGACTTTACAGCTTTGGCATGTAAAAATGTTATGAACGTCTTTGTATTACAGTTAATTAATTGTGATTAAGGATTTGATTTTACAACCCAAAGATACTTGTAAGTGGAATAAATGTATTTTAGCACGTTTTATATGTTTCATTTGTCAAGTCGACTGACCTGAACCAAGCAGGTCAGGTACAAATTTTTTGATGAAAGGTATTAAATCTACAGCATAATCACAATCCTGAACCTTGTACCACTTTGTACCGCCATCCTGACGCACACTTCTTTGGTATTTATTATATTTATTTCAGTTTTATACCCGCTTTTTACTTTCCCGTTCTTGACCTCGCTCCCGTCCCGTTTTCGGTTCCATCTCATCAAGCATAGTAGGCGGGGATGGGGGCATGGTGCAATTCTACGATGTTCGTATATCAAATAAGATACATATTCAAGAATACTCTATTACAATTCAGTAAATATTACAAAACCTACAATTACACACACGAAGCTAAAAGCAAAAGCGAGTGTATTATAGATTTAAACATTCTGGAAGAAATTCCTTAAATGACTAAAAACTGTATCAAAATCCGTTGCATGGTTTAGAAAAAGTAAGCGGAGCAACAAAAGAAATGAATTCCGTAGCGTTGTCCTCGCGTCCAGGCTGCGTACCAGAGACCTCCAGCAGTGCAGCGCCAAAGGCGGCGACGACGACTCGACGACGAATGCTGCGAGGAGAGCGCCGTGTCATATTGATACTAACTCGCTGTTCGGCTGAATAGAGCATGTAGAGCTTATTGAACTAAACCAAAAGTTTAAAAAAATGAAATTTAAAACATGTTTTCCTCGTTAACAGTTACTTTGCGCCATCTGCTCACTTAAAACTTTTTGTTTAGTGCGGTAAGCTCTACGTGATTTTTATGTTTAGACTACGTTCAGCCGAACACTTGTTATAGGTTTTTTACTTCTATGCAAAAATATATATTTAATTAAGGAATATTATTTTTGAAGGTCCTATTTGCAAAAACCCAGTAGGTACTGTTATACAAATTTTCACTCTTATTTACTCCCATTAAATTATGAAAATCCAAAAACCCTAATCATATGTCCTTACTATACACAAATCATTCTACTGTCAGAAAGTTAGTTAAATCTTAGACGTATTGACAAATACATATGCTTTATCCATAGACTATGGCTTTATCTCTTTTAAGTACGTAGGTACGTACGTACGTAGTACGTACCTATAAACAAATTTTCTGTAACGTCGTTGTTTATACAAATGATAGTGGTCGTGTTTCTATATAACATTAATATATTGTATGTTGTTATTAAGCACAAATAGTGACGAAAGAAGCGATCGTTAAAAAATATATAGAATACGAGGGCTGTTAGTTTTGAATCCAGAACTAGCCACTTACAAAAAAAGTATTTAAAAAGTAACCAGGTACAACATTTAAAAATGGAACTCTTTGGCTGCAGAATACAGATTGTTTCATATAACTCACAAGTGTTATTTTCTTAAAATAAATAATTCAGACTATTTTTTGAAATGGCTTCGCATCAAATCAATTAGAAGACTGAATTGTTAAAATATTTTTTTCAATTGAGATGAACGGTAATACAAATGCGGAATGGGATTGTCGAGATATTGCGGTGGTTCGATGAATCTGGTTGGCTCATAGTATGACAGCTGACCCTACTGCCTAATGCCTTACTATTTCCACAAATTTACCTATTGTTATGTCACCTATTCGAAGTTTTAGTTAAGCATCTTGAATTAATTTGTCAGTGAGTACGAACTTCTTCGATAGTTGTATAAAAGAGTTCGCTTCATTTCTGTGACGAACATCAAATAGGTTTTTCCATTTCATTCCATCAGCCCTTTTTATACCCCACTGCAGGAGCTTAGGCCTCCCCTCAAGATGAGAGGGCTTGGAGCTTAAATCCTCCACGCTGCTCTAATGCTGATTGATGGATTGTAACGGCCGCCATCTATTAATAGCAACCAGGTCCGACTGGTTAACGCGCTCTCCGAGGCAAGGAGTCAGTGGTAGTTAATGTATTTAAGTCAGAAAAAACTCATTGATACACGCCCGGATTCGAACCACGGCTACATGGCCTTATAGGTTTGAAACAGGTTTGCTGCATTCGGGCTATCACAACATCACATATGTTATAGTAGGAAGCATCTTCTTGTAAAACTTTAAGGAAGTACATAATATATAGGGGCTTTTTACCGACTGCCTGGTTTCATTTAAAGTGCCATGCCTCAAGAAAATTGGTAGTACTATGTTTCTCTCCATAAGCACACTATATAAGGCACAAAATCTTCACGAAGCTATTGTTTTTTTCATTTATTTCATTAATTTGGCTACTTCAGGATCGTCATTGCCTCGACGGTTGGTGTAATTCCAACCAGTCACCATATTACACCAATCACAGAAATCCTCGAAAAAAATAAGTTTCTTGTAGAAGAATCACTTTTTTTTTTAATTTATTGATAGGTCATAGTGATACATCTTTCATAAAAATTTCAAGTGTAAGTAATGATCCTGCAACAAGCAATCACCAAAAACGTCGGAAAAATTAAGTTTATTTTATGGGAATTCTTAAATTTTTGAATTTATTTTATTATTATTATTTGTTATTATAGCGATCATAGTGATACATCTTTCATGAAAACTTCAAGTGTAAATAATGATCTTACAACCACCAATCACCGAAAACGTCGGAAAAATTACGTTCCTTGTACGGGAACACCCTTTAATTTTTAATTTTATTTTATTATTATTAATTTTTATTATAGAGATCATAATGATACATCTTTAATGAAAATTTCAAGTGTAAGTAATGATCCTGCAACAAGCAATCACCAAAAACGTCGGAAAAATTAAGTTTATTTTATGGGAATTCTTTAATTTTTGAATTTATTTTATTATTATTATTTGTTATTATAGCGATCATAGTGATACATCTTTCATGAAAACTTCAAGTGTAAATAATGATCTTACAACCACCAATCACCGAAAACGTCGGAAAAATTACGTTCCTTGTACGAGAACCCCCTTTAATTTTTAATTTTATTTTATTATTATTAATTTTTATTATAGAGATCATAATGATACATCTTTAATGAAAATTTCAAGTGTAAGTAATGATCCTGCAACAAGCAATCACCAAAAACGTCGGAAAAATTAAGTTTATTTTATGGGAATTCTTTAATTTTAGAATTTATTTTATTATTATTATTTGTTATCATAGCGATTATAGTGATACATCTTTCATGAAAACTTCTAATGTAAATAATGATCTTACAACCACCAATCACCGAAAACGTCGGAAAAATTACGTTCCTTGTACGAGAACCCCCTTTAATTTTTAATTTTATTTTATTATTATTAATTTTTATTATAGAGATCATAATGATACATCTTTAATGAAAATTTCAAGTGTAAGTAATGATCCTGCAACAAGCAATCACCAAAAACGTCGGAAAAATTAAGTTTATTTTATGGGAATTCTTTAATTTTTAATTTTATTTTATTATTATTATTTGTTATTATAGCGATCATAGTGATACATCTTTCATGAAAATTTCAAGTGTAAGTAATGATCTTGCAACCATCAATCCTCCATAAGGTCGGAAAAATTACGTGCCTTATTACCCCCTTTAAATTTTAATTTTATTTTATTATTATTTTTTTTATTATAGCGATCATAGTGATACATCATTCATGAAAATTTGAAGTGTAAGTAATTTTCATACAACCACTAGTCACCAAAAACGTCAAAAAAAAAAGTTTCTTAAAAAAAACTAACTCCCTTAAATTCTTGACATTTACTTTTCTTTTTTCTTAGGTTTTTCGGTTCCTTAGTATCTAATCTAAAGATCTGACCTGAGATGATGTCTACGTAAAAGCTGAAAACGTCAATAGGCCCGCAGTTTCTTTTATAGAAACAGGTCGGATGCAGCCCCTGTTTGTGGTCTAAAATTGTAAAGCCTATTTGAGAATCTAATCTGAGATAATATCCACTTAACGCAAAAAACCTCATCAAAATCAATCAAGTTAATTTATGGAAACACGTCTAATTCCGCACACCCTAATGGCCGACAACCACAAAATGTATCAAAAAATCTGAACTGAGAAGATATCTATGTGACCCTATGTAAGCCTATTCCAGAGAGGAATCAGCATTTTTGTCATTGAAAATGTTGTCATTGAAAATGACTATCAAATCCATTTCACGGGAGACGCATTTTTGGCCATAACTCCGAGGGTATGAAGTCTAGCCAAGATTTTAAGGTCTTAAAAAATTAAGAATTCAGTTGCGCATCGTATGACACCAAAATTTTGGAAATCGGTTTGGTAGTTTTTGAAAAAAATGGAAAATGTAAAAAAATCAGGATTAATACGGATTTTTTTTCTTACTAAATCCAAAATATTTCGAGAACGGAGACAGATATCGAAAATAAAATAAAAATGATATATTGGCCATTTACGTAGCTACGATTTGAAACCAAGTTTTTGGAAATCGGTTGGTAACTGTAACAGAAATTATTTCCGAAAGATGAAATTTTTTGGTCGATCGCTGGTATTTGCGGATATAAGTTACTATATTTCAGAAGGTATTCGTCGGATCGCTTTGAAGTGTTATAAAAAAGGTTAGAAGGCGTTAGTAGCTACAGTTTGAGACCAAAATTTTGGAAATCGGTTGGAAATCGAACAAGAAATTTGACATGACATGTTAGATTTTATGGACGATCGGGAACTTGTTAACATTACGGTCATCGCCTTTCGGCATGTATTCATTCGAAAGCTTCATTATCGAGTTCAAAACGTTTAAAGATATCAGAGGCTGCAGTTTAAAACCTAAATGTTTCAAATATGTTGAACAAACGAAAATACCTTTTTCCTTGATTTATTTCTGAGTTTAGAGTTGAAAAGAATAGTGCCACGTTTTCGTGGCAAAACCACGATTACACGGTAATACCACGATTAATAGTGGTTAAGGGTGCCCTTAGTTGGAAGTCGGATATGCGTCGGTGTTACATTTCGTATTAATTCGGTTTGTTCGATCGAAATTTCGTACATTATGTTATATTTCGAAGTTTTAAGCTTATTCAGATACAGTTGTGTTACTTTTTTTCGCGAAAAAAAATTATTTACAAAAATATTATCCAAAATATGTGTGTTTACTTTATTCCGTTAGGTTCATTTCCAATGTCGTATGAAGTTCGTGCGAAAGCAGGAGATCCGTTAATTTTTTTAGGTAGGGGAACAAATGAAAGTGGACGGTGCCAAATCAGGTGAATAAGGTGGGTGAGAAAGCAAATCATAGTGGAGTTCGTTGATTTTCGATAGTGACAGCACCTGTTCAATCCCGGTCTTTTCAGACTAATGCAACTTTGTAATTTACAGCGTAATATTTACTGTTAATGGTTTGGCTTTTTGGAAGATAATCTATCAATAAAATTCCTTTCGCATCCCAAAACAATGATGCCACGACTTTGCCCTCAGATTTCTCCACCTTCACTTTTTTGGGGCTCAAGTTCCTGGTTCTGTCCACTGCTTTGATTGTATTTTTGATTCTAGTGTATAGTAATGGACCCATGTCTCATCTGTAGTCACAAATCTTCGCATAAAATCACTTCTATTTTCCATAAAACGAGCCAAATTATCTTGCGACATTTACATTCGTAAATGTTTCTGGTCGATTTTTTAGACTCAATTTATCACTTAAAATGTAATAAAACATTTTTTTCACGTTCTTTTTTCCTATGTCGATAAAGTCGACTGCGAACACGATTCTGTTCTCTCACGATTCTTTTTCGTTTGCTGCTCATTTCGCTAATTGGCACTACTTTCCCTTCTTTTTTTCCATTCCATTCCATGAAGGATTGTATCATTTTTAATTAAGGTCCGTCTTCATTACTCAGCTAACCTTTTTTTCTTTAATCGTTCTTCTTTACTCTAACGAGCTATTTTTATATATGTCGTATACCTGAAAACAATTCTCCATTTTATTTCACGCAAAGAAAAAATTATTGATTAAAATTTACGTAACGTTACCACAGACAGAGACAGGGCTAAATGAATAGTCAGGTAAAAATCGGATCAAGAAACATTTTTTTAACAATAAGTGATACGTTGAAATATGAAGATAATCATTTTTGTGACATGACTAATAACTTTCGTGGGCAAATTTCAATATAGTGTCCATGAAAGTTATTTTCATACGCCAACGAAGAAGTATTGTCACAGAATTTAGTTTTAATCGATGCGCGTTCGAACTAGCCACACACAATTTTGTGGCAGATGCCGTGCTACAACTACATCACGGATCCCTATCCGTGGCTGTAAATTTTGTCTTTTCAAAACGAATCATTTTAGCGCGCGCTCCATAAATGTTCCCTAGCGCTTGACCAAAATTAATTTATAACAAAAGATAATTACGCAGTGGTTCCATACCTTTGCGTCTGTACAGGCATATGTTATTCTAAGTATACAGATGCACTGGCGGAAATGGAGAGGATGCGTGGTCATTAGCCTTCTTGAAATTAATATTAATGTATTTTATTTCACGCAAAAAAAAAACTTTACTTATGACTAAAAAGTATAAAATAAATTAATGGCTTAAAAACACTAAAAAACACGCTTTTATAAAAAACAATATTATAATCATTCAAGTTATCTATATCCCTGGGTTGGAATGAAAGCAATGTGCTTATTTTAATGTATAGGTAGGTAAAGATATAAAATTTTGATTGTAAACGCGTAGGGCGTTTTTTTCATGACATCTCAAATAAGTGCAGGGTATAAACATTTTTAAGGAGATTTTAAGGAGTAATTTTTAAGGAGAGGTCGTTATAGTTCGCATTACTCGTTTGCGCGCGGTGTCCTCCTCCCACTTCTAACCCTCGCTGCACCTGGGCATTGTGTCATTCGCAGGCACCTCAGAGCGGTAAAGATCTGTGCCTGTGCGTATTATTGTCCCGAGTTTACGAGAGATACCAAAAAATTATATTCTACCCAAGAATTTAAGCGATTGTACTAGAGGGAGAATCTTAAAATGCATTTTTCTCCATAATAATGTCATATTATTTATTATTAATCCGCTTTGGACTGAACTGAAAACCTCTGGATTTAGAAAATAGCAATGAGAAGAAAATGAAATGGCGCAAACGATTTACCCAAAGGCCGAAGTCTAAAATTCATATTTTCATCTTTAAATTTACGCCACCACATTTATATATGAAAATCACTAATCTAATATAATACAAATAAAGTAATCTGGTGGTGCAACTACCTGAAAACAGATATGTTTTATTTATTTTACCAATTCACAGTTGCTCCCGTACAAATCACCTACCTGGAATTTGGCGATCAATATTTCACCCACTTCCACGGAAGCTATCGAGCTGAAATTTTGAAAATATGTAATTTCGATAACAATAGACTAAAATTATAAACATGACCTGATGCTACAATCAAGATTGTCTCCTCACGAGAGGCACTCTTCAACAGTTAGTAGCAAGAAAAAATTTTGTGTAAAAGTTAGAGGGTTCTAATTGTTAAGCATAATTTTCACCATAAACTGATGATGCACCTAGAATAATTTGCTCGTACGAGCGAACTTCTCAGCAGCGGTTAGTAGGCCGGACATTAAACTTTCTATATGAGTTGAATTTGGATTAATTATGATTTTTGCCACGGACTGATGATATAGCCAGGACTGTATCCACATCACGAGAACACTTTTCAACGATTATTCGAATCGAATTCAAATTTTACAAATATGTATAATTTAGATGGCAATCGATAATTATGGTATCATCGAGCTGATCCGACGATGGAGCTGGAAGATGGATAACGGAACCTTTCAATGGCCTCTCGTAAACCCATTGTCAGGCTAACCAAGACAGGAGCACGGCATGAGGAAAACCATGTCACGAGTAATTAACTCCCCAAGCTCTAGGTGGGGACGTGCAGAGGAGCTGGACAGCCATGGTTAGCAAACATATCACTAAGGTACCCACCTCTGAGATATAAACACATACATACGGATAGGTTTAAGTATTCTAATACTGAAAAATCGAAAATAAAAATATTATATTCTACCTATTATTTATTATATTATACTAAAATTATTTTAAACTACATGGAAACGGTCTTTCTGATAAACAATGTCTAAAATATTTGGGGCATTTAGAAATTATAATCAAAATTTATAAAGTAATATTACAAGTTTTCATTTAATTGCTGTAAACGACGACCGCTTAGCCTAGTGGGCAGCGACACTGCCTGCGAAGCTGGGGGTCCCGGGTTCGAGTCCCGGGTCGGGTCAGTGTTCATATGATGAATGTTGGTACTGGCGCCGGGTCTTGGTTGTTATATGTATGTGGTGTCTTCGCTTGGTGCCCGAAATACAAGCTAGTGCTTAGTTTGGGACCTAGACGTTGTTGTGATTGTATGTGTTATTATTATTATTATTATTATAAATAGCGTCAAGGCCACGTTTCTTAGGGGTACCTACCTACAACATGGCAAATTTCTTCCTGAAAAACATTTTCTCAAGAACTTCTCGCATTCAAAAATGATGAAAAATTATTAAAGAATATACAATATAGATTTTATTTTAAGTGCTGTAAACGCTAACTCGTCCTCGTTTGATACGTAAAGGACCTTGAAAGTGTCTTTAAAATGTTTATTGAAAAACATTTACTGTATGTAGTGATGGGGAAGTTCAATTGGAAAAGTAGTAAGTTACACTGTAAATAATTTTGTGTCATAAAAGACAATTTTAGGACAACGTCTCAAATATACAAAAGTATCAAGAAAAGTAAGGTATGATAATAAGAAAATTGATACCTATGTAAAGTAGGCTTTAAATTAATTTTTACGAAAATTTATACGAAACCACTAACACGAAGTTTTTATACACTGCCTCAAATATATATTTGTTTTTTATGGGCGTAAGTAAATATTTTGTGTTTCGTATAATTTTTTTTAATATTTCAAAATTCTCATTATATCAGGTAAAAATAAATTATCTTATTCAAATTTCTGATAGAAAAATTAGTAAATCAAATCGGTAAAGATTTTATATTTTATTTCATACTTTGCAGATTTTAAAGTATGTTTTTAAACTTCTGAGACAAAAAAATAATTTTAATGAGTATTTGCGCACATGTGGTGCATGGAACACGAATCGCAGGCATTTTCTTTTATTTTACTTTCTAATGATATTTCTTTTTATAATTTTTTGTGAGAGAGCAAACATTTGTAATGGACAATTTTTGTACATCAATATTTGTTTTTCTAATAAATAACGTCTTTCAAAGTGTGAAAATTTCGCTTTCAGGCGTCTATTCCAACTTTCTTCACATAATATTTTCTCGATTCTATTCAACATTTGCGTAAAAAGTTTTTTTTACTTTGAATAATTATTTAATTTTCATAAGTAAAAGGCAAAGTACCATGTCATACTTTTCATAGAAATTGTCTGCATTTCAAATTTCTCTGTTCCGTTAAAACGTTTTTTTTAATTGCTCAAAATCCACGGTTATACGGTTGCGTTGCTTAATCTGCCTTCCCCAGTTAAACTTGTCCATAATGGTAAGTACGGTAAATATTTCTCAAAAAAATACGTGTTCTTTATCTCACTGGCTTTGACTATCTGTTTTAATAACAATTTTCATAAAATGTCTGTAAAAGAGACTCGATTTATATATAGGAGAATTTAAATCATTTTGAATGTTCCCGATATAATGGACATCCACGTTTGAATATATATTTGTTCTTTACATAATGCTTTCAGTGTTACATTACGGTCAATGAATGATGATTTTAATAAAATGTATAAGGTTTTAACAAAATCATTTTTTTTAATCACGAAACCCCATATACACATGGCAGGACTCGCTTAGGCAAGATATGGGCTACTACAATCGAGAGCGTCACGAGTGGGCCACACTGGCACGAAGCAAAACGGATATAAAAAAGGCTGCCGACGAACTCTATGACCTACCAGAAACGGACACAGAAAGCTCTGCATCAAATGATGAAACCGAATAATGCACTGGAAACTAATGCTCCTCACTGATATTTATTAACACACTATAGTATCTATTACCTCTCCTAGCTCCTTTTTCTGGCTAAAGGTTGCACGAATACCGGCTGGCTCTCATTCCCGTCACTCCGAATCCAAACTACAATCTACACTCCATCCTTTATCTATGTTCCCTTTGGTGTATTGGGACTAGTCCCTTTCAGACATTGCGTCTGGCTGAAGGTCGAACGAATTGATTGATTGATTGATTGAAAACAGTATAAAGTTCACAATTAAATCTTTTAAAAAATTTTGTTCTTGATTCGTATTTCGATTAATGTCTTCGCATATTCTTTAGGCAAAATGAATTAAAGGTATTTTATGGCGCGAAAAATTCGATTCTCGGTTACAAGTAACCAAAACAAAAATTCAAATAATCTCACAACTACAATTATTAAAACATTTACAAACACCATTCAACATGGCAAACAAACAAGCTACTACAATACGAAAAAATGCTGGCCAGTGTTTATTTACTTTACCAAAAAATTAAAATCATCTAGCAATTTGAAAATTGATTGAATATCGTGTACCGTATACCACAGAGACCATGGAAAATACTGAATTGATTCTATTAGTATTTTTGAGGTTTATAACTCCGATATAAAATTATTTTCCACAGAATTGCTTCATTTTTTGAAAACTGATGCTACTTCCGGAAGCATAGAAACGCAATAACAGCAATTTAATAGTAAAAAAGGATAAGTTACTTCTTTAATATATTCACCCTGTTGCCTTTTACTAGCGTATTTTACGTATTTAAAAACAATTGAACACGTTTCTATTACAAATGATTTGATTCAGTAATTTTACTTTAAAAAGCAAAATTACCTTTTGATATATTGTAAGTTTTATTGCGGATTACTTTCGATAAATTCACTGTGCCGGAATGCAACACTGTTTGAGAGTTTGAGCTAGAAATATTTAACAATTCCTTAGGAACATTTCCAAAAAACAATGAAATTTTTGACATCAGAATAATAATATTGTTTTTATCTGTAGTTTCATTTGTTTAGTTTAGTTAATATATTTTTTAAATGTTTTAGAATTTCCTTCGTAGTCTTTTCATTCAGTACTTGAATATTCGATATTTTCCTCTATTTTTAAAAGTTATGTATTTAATCTTTTCCTATTAGTAATGTTATTCGCATTATAATTTTTTTTTGCAGGGAGTTCCATAAAGTGTTTTGTATTAATTTTAAAGATGTCTCGTAAACTTTTTGACATTTCATCATATCATATAGTGTAAGTTGATTCTAAAATATCATAGTGATTTTTTTTGTTCATGTTATAACCTAAATCCTCAAAAATTATTAATCAGCCTTAGAACCATAAAAATACGAACTGACTAGAAGCCCTCTTCTGCGTTTACCGTCTAACCATTCATGCTCTAGTTGGCTCGTGTAAGATGGCGAGTTACAATCCGAGTTTCAGTGCGCGAAGTCCATGCACGTTGGTCTTCACCTCCGCGAAATCCCCGCACGCCAGTCTTCAACCCCGCAAAACTGCGCAAGGTCACTTCTCACACACACTGTAAATGACATTTATGACTCTATTAAAACCAAATGCTACTGTCAAATTAATTTACTCTATAATTAAAACGATAGTGGGGTAGCCATACTGGAACCTTTATACCAAACTACCAGAACTCACTGCAACAAAAAATATGTTAAACTTATGGATAAGCTCACGCCTGATTTTTATATCGTCTATCTGTCTATTCGAGCTAATCTCCGAAACGGCTGATCAGATTTTAATGAAACTTTTCAGAGATAAAAAGAACGTTGTCAGAAATGACACACCGCATTGTGTCTGTTTAACTGTACGTCTATCTGTCTGTTCGAGCTGATCTCCGAAACGGCTGATCTGATTATAATGAAACTTCACAGATATGAAAAGAAGGTGGTCTGAAATGACACACTACTTTGTGTCTATTTATCTGTACGTCTATCTGTCTGTTTGAGTTAATCTCCGAAACGGCTGATCTGATTATAATGAAACTTCACAGATATGAAAAGGAGATGGTCTGGATTGACACACTACTTTGTGTCTATTTATATGTACGTCTATCTGTCTATTCGAGCTAATCTCCGAAACGGCTGATCTGATTATAATGAAACTTCACAGATATGAAAAGAAGGTGGTCTGGAATGACACACTACTTTGTGTCTATTTATCTGTACGTCTATCTATCTGTTCGAGCTAATCTCCGAAACGGCTGGTCTGATTATAATGGAACTTCACAGATATGAAAAGGAGGTGGTCTGAAATGACACACTACTTTGTGTCTATTTATCTGTACGTCTATCTGTCTGTTCGAGCTAGTCTCCGAAACGGCTGATCTGATTATAATGGAACTTCACAGATATGAAAACGAGGTGGTCTGAAATGACACACTACTTTGTGTCTATTTATCTGTACGTCTATCTGTCTGTTCGAGCTAATCTCCGAAACGGCTCATCTGATTATAATGAAACTTTACAGATATGAAAATTAAGTGGTCTGAAATGACAGATTACTATGTGTATATTAATCTGTTCGTCTATCTGTCTGTTCAAGCTAATCTCCGAAACGGCTGATCTGATTTTAATGAAACTTCATAGATATGAAAAGGAGGTGGTTTGAAATGACACACTACTTTGTGTCTATTTATCTGTACGTCTATCTATCTATTCGGGCTTTTCTTCATAACGTTTTCGGTATTACCGCGTTGGATCGCTATGGCGAGCCTCTGTGCCAGAACGAGGGGTCTCACCACTATTTCTAAGTCAGCAACCGATGACCCTAATCAAATTTTTGCCTATACCTAATCAAAACTCTAACTAATAACTAACTCCTAATCAAATAATCAAATTCACGAAGATATCTTCTCGGCCCGTACATACACAGCAAATAAATAATTTTTACTATTCCTATATATAGTTTAAAGGATTGGTCCAAAATTGTGTATTTGCTGTGTTTAGACGGGCCGCGGACTCGTAGTTGAGGTGTTAGGCCTTTCCGACTGTGCCTACGCTAAACAATTTTTTTCCTTGGCGCCATATACTCGTGTCAAATATTTGTGGTGTCGATACTCAAAAAGTGTATGTTGTAAGAAAGCTTTGACGAATGTGTTTGTTTTTGACTGTATATATAGTCTAGTTCAGAAATGCTAACGAACGTCATATTTTACAAATATATATTACATATTATCTAACACTGTTTTTGCATTTTGCGATTATTGAATTACGAGCTAACCCTATATTTTTCACATACGGTCGTTGAATAATAGTCTATGTTAATAAAATTGAAGTGTCTGTCTGTCTGTCTGTCTGTTCCGGCTAATCTCCGAAACGGCTAAACCGATTTCAATGATACTTTACAGACGTGCAGAGGGCATTACCGCGGGTAACATAGGGTACTTTTTATCTGTCTGTCTGTCCATCTGTCTGTCTGTTTGAGCTGATCTCAGAAACGGCAGAACCGATTTCAGTAAAACTTGGCAGACGCGCAGAAAGCATTACCGGGGGTGACATAGGCTACTTTTTGTCTGTCTGTCTGTCCATCTGTCTGTCTGTTTGCGCTGATCTCAGAAACGGCTTAACCGATTTCAATGAAACTTGGCAGACGTACAGAGGGTATTATTAGGTGTGACATAGGCTTCTTTTTGTTTGTCTGTCTGTCCGTCTGTCTGTCTGTTCGAGCTGATCTCCGAAACGACTGATCCGATTTCAACGAAACTTTGCAGACGTACAGAAAGCATTACCGGAGGTGACATAGGCTACTTTTTGTCTGTCTGTCCGTCTGTCTATCTGTTCCGGCTAATCTCCGAAACGGCTAACCTGATTTCAATGAAACTTTGCAGACGTGTCTATGTGCCCACGTGACCAAATTTTTAAATGCATATATTTTCGAAACCATCAATCGTAGACCTATCGCGTTAGTACTCAAACTTGATGTTTTGACGAGATCTATGTGACCACGTGACCAAATTTTTAAAAGCTGATATTTTCGAATCTATCAATCGCAGACCTATTGTGTTGGTACTCAAACTTGATGTTTTGACGAGATCTATGTGACCACGTGACCAAATATTTAAATGCTTATATTTTCAAAACCATCAATCGCAGACCTATCGTGTTGGTACTCAAACTTGATGTTTTGACGAGATCTATGTGACCACGTGACCAAATTTTTAAATGCATATATTTTCGAAACCATCAATCGTAGACCTATCGCGTTAGTACTCAAACTTGATGTTTTGACGAGATCTATGTGACCACGTGACCAAATTTTTAAAAGCTGATATTTTCGAATCTATCAATCGCAGACCTATTGTGTTGGTACTCAAACTTGATGTTTTGACGAGATCTATGTGACCACGTGACCAAATATTTAAATGCTTATATTTTCAAAACCATCAATCGCAGACCTATCGTGTTGGTACTCAAACTTGATGTTTTGACGAGATCTATGTGACCAAGTGACCAAATATTTAAATGCTTATATTTTCAAAACTATCAATCGCAGACCTATCGTGTTGGTACTCAAACTTGATGTTTTGACGAGATCTATGTGACCACGTGACCAAATATTTAAATGCTTATATTTTCAAAACTATCAATCGCAGACCTATCGTGTTGGTACTCAAACTTGATGTTTTGACGAGATCTATGTGACCACGTGACCAAATATTTAAATGCTTATATTTTCAAAACCATCAATCGCAGACCTATCGTGTTGGTACTCAAACTTGATGTTTTGACTAGATCTATGTGACCACGTGACCAAATTTTTAAATGCTTATATTTTAAAGACTATCAATCGCAGACCTATCGTGTTGGTACTCTAACTTGATGTTTTGACTAGACCTATGTGACCACGTGACCAAATATTTAAATGCTTATATTTTCAAAACCATCAATCGCAGACCTATCGTGTTGGTACTCAAACTTGATGTTTTGACTAGATCTATGTGACCACGTGACCAAATTTTTAAATGCTTATATTTTAAAGACTATCAATCGCAGACCTATCGTGTTGGTACTCTAACTTGATGTTTTGACTAGACCTATGTGACCACGTGACCAAATATTTAAATGCTTATATTTTCAAAACCATCAATCGCAGACCTATCGTGTTGGTACTCTAACTTGATGTTTTGACTAGATCTATGTGACCAAGTGACCAAATATTTAAATGCTTATATTTTCAAAACTATCAATCGCAGACCTATCGTGTTGGTACTCAAACTTGATGTTTTGACGAGATCTATGTGACCACGTGACCAAATATTTAAATGCTCATATTTTCAAAACTATCAATCGCAGACCTATCGTGTTGGTACTCTAACTTGATGTTTTGACTAGATCTATGTGACCACGTGACCAAATATTTAAATGCTTATATTTTCAAAACCATCAATCGCAGATTTATCGTGTTGGTACTCAAACTTGATGTTTTGACGAAATCTATGGGACCATGTCATATTACCTAATTTCATAAAAATTTTATAAGATTTCTTAGGCAGTTAAATTTCAGAACGTTCTAGAAAGTGTTACAATGTTCTAGAGCGTCGCGTTCCTTTAACTGTGCTCAACTGTGCTCAACGCGAGCGAAGCCCGCGGGCGGAAAGCTAGTTCGAAAATAAAAATAAATGCATGCAGTTTGTAAAAATTGATTTTCTTTTTTAATTGAATGGAAATGAAATATACGCAATATTTTTGTAATAGAAAATATACAGCCGTACGTTTTAATTACTGAAGTTTTTTTTTTTATTTCTCTGTTACATGGATTTTTGTATTTTTTAGGTTTAGGCATTTTCCGAACTGAAGACTAAGCAATGAAATTTATAAGAGTTTACAAACCACACGTGGCTCAAATTCATATTTGAGTGGTGTATTTTGCTGGGACGATTATAGAATTGTGTTCACAATGAATATTAACATTAATAAGATCTAGTCACTTTTAAGTACACTCTTCAAAGACGTTCTACTTTGACAGTTCGCTATCACTAATTCATGGGAACTGGCTAGGGGAACGGCAATAGTTTGACATAACTTTTAGCAAGGAGCTGTTTTTAACGACACTTTTTTACACACATGATGCTTCTTGGGAATCAATGTGTCCTGATTCAGATTATCACCGGCTGTGGCGGACGAAGGCGCTCGCTCGTGCGATCGACAGATTCTATCAAGGAAGCAACTGGTGCACCCTATAAGCAGCAAGCATACAGATGGTACAAATGTATGTTTTATTCAGAAACAAAGGTAGTTGTAGGTAAATGTTCGATAAAACATAATCATTTGATTCATTATGACAACTACAGTGATGAAAAACCTTCAAATATTATAACTGACGGAAATATTAATGTAACACGGACGGATCAAACTATTATTCTTCGCGATGTTGGCCAGAAAGTAGTTTTAAACACGAGTAAATTAAATAATTCATTTTCGAAGTTAAATTCGGTTTATGTTTTGCCAAAGGTAAAAGTAGATATTTTAGACAATACCGGTAAAACACTTATGTCGCCCATTATTAGACTCTGGCAGTGAGATAAACTCCGTAGGTATCTGAAAAATTTCTACAATCTTTGCGTTTAAGTATCAACCATCGAATTTGACAATTATATGTTTAAATTATTATTTCATTATAAAAACGGATACAATGCCGCATGAAAGAGTTATATACACAGGCACAAGCCACAGTTTGTATCGGGTTTTTGACTTGAATGCGTATACGCTATCGTCATCATTCGAGTGACATAAAAATTGTGCAGGTAAGTACTTACAAAGACACGGCGATTTCTCGGAAACTATAATTTGTAGTCAAAAGGTAAAGTCACAATCGTGAAGTTCGTTTTGGTGACTCTTCAAAATGGTGTACGTCATGCGTCCGCGGCTTAGAGATGATGACGTTCATAATCAAGTGAAAAAAAGACTGACTAAACATTCTAAAATTCTAAAGTTAGTTTTACCTCCTCGGAACAACCTGATGTTCTTCATTCGGTAGCTGTGAAAACGCTTTAAATATTTAGCTAGATAAAACATGAAGTTTTAAGAAATTAACATACAAAGTTTTGATCAGAACAAGGGTACGTCCGAAAGCCAGAATACGGCGTCAAACTAAGCCTAATCGCGACAAAACCTCAAGAAACGAACGCACCTCAATTTTTGTTATGCTAGAATTCATATCCTCAATCCTAATTTTAAATTTTATGTATTCACGAAGAATGACGGCAGTAACCTGATACTGACTTATTTATTCACCATATTTTTTTACCAATTTACATGTTTAGGAGTTCTAAATAAAAAGTTTTCGTGACTGACATTTGACAATTTTAACAAATTAGTAATTTTAAACAGATATTATATAACGACAAAAAAAAATTCATTTCCTTAAGGGTAGATAACAGTTTTAGTTTTTTGTTTAACGGATTGTGTTTGTATCTAGTGAGGTCCCACTCTTTGCTCAGATTATCAATAATTAAAATTTAGGTAGACTTTTCTACGCTATTAATTATGTTCAAACTGCAGCGTTTGGTTTTATAATCTACAAATATAAAGTCTATATATACAATGTTAAAAGCTAAAAATAACCAGTCCCTGGCGAACCCGATGCAAAGGTATCCATAACCGTGATAAAAATACATGTTTTCGTGATAAAAATACATGTTTTAAAGCGGTTTTTCATAAATAACTCAAAAACTATGAGTTTTTACAAAAAATGTGTCATTACCATAACTACGAACAAACAGATACTACGATTTTATACGCATATAAACATAGAAAACATCTACAGATTTCACGCTTCTGGCAGCTATCGGGAGACATTAAAAATTAACATCAAAAATAATTAAAAAAAAAAATCGACTTCAAAAACATAAACTAAAAAGTGAAAAATGAAATTTTCACTTTAAGGAAAGGAGCATTAACAGGCGGCATATAGTTAATGAAGTCGGTGCCTACTCAGACACTTTAAATTGTGTTCTATTTTTGTTATACTTATAAATATATCATTGTTGTAAATGTTATTACCTGGGAAGTACCCATTTAAAGTGTTTGAGTTGGCCCCGACTTCATTAACTATATGCCGCCTGTTAATGCTCCTTTCTTTAAAGTGAAAATTTTATTTTTAACTTTTTAGTTTATGTTTTTGAAGTCGGTTTTTTTTTTTAAATTATTTTATTTTTCAATTTTTAGTTGAACGCATTTGTAACTTATTTGTATATTTAGTATAAATGGGGCTACTAAACGCGCTACTCTAATGAGACAACACCGCGATTACGCAACGTAAATTCAGTGTCATATTGACGCATCAGCATGCCTAGTAGGCAGTGGTATTCCTATGTAAAACTTCAATCTTAATTATTATTTTTGTGCAAACTGAACATTTTGGCATATTCAACCGTATGAAGGAAGCCCAACAAAAGGTAACTGCTGTAAATCGTTGAGGAATTCCATCGACTGTGTATGGTCTCCATCATCAGACCTGTAATGGCACTTATAACCCATATGGGTGCAAAGATCTCATTAATAGAAATGAATTAAGTCCAAACACCAGGTAATTGTTATAAATCGTTAAGGAGTTCTCTCGACTGTGTATGGTCTCCATCATCAGACCTGTAATGGCACTTATAACCCATATGGGTGCAAAGATCTCATTAATAGAAATGAATTAAGTCCAAACACCAGGTAATTGTTATAAATCGTTGAGGAGTTCCCTCGATTGTGTGGTCTCCATCATCAGATCTGTAATGGTACTTATAACCCATATGGGTGCAAAGATCTCATTAATAGAAATGAATTAAGTCCAAACACCAGGTAATTGTTATAAATCGTTGAGGAGTTCCCTCGATTGTGTGGTCTCCATCATCAGATCTGTAATGGTACTTATAACCCATATGGGTGCAAAGTTCTCATTAATAGACATGAATCAAGTCCAAACACCAGGTAATTGTTATAAATCGTTAAGGAGTTCTCTCGACTGTGTATGGTCTCCATCATCAGACCTGTAATGGCACTTATAACCCATATGGGTGCAAAGTTCTCATTAATAGAAATGAATCAAGTCCAAACACCAGGTAATTGCTATAAATCGTTAAGGAGTTCCTTCAACTGTATATGGTCTCCATCATCAGACCTATAATGGTACTTATAACCCATATGGGTGCAAAGTTCTCATTAATAGAAATGAATTAAGTCCAAACACCAGGTAATTGCTGTAAATCGTTAAGGAGTTCCTTCGACTGTGTATGGTCTCCATCATCAGACCTGTAATGGTACTTATAACCCATATGAGTGCAAAGTTCTCATTAATATACATGAATTAAGTCCAAACACCAGGTAATTGCTGTAAATCGTTGAGGAGTTCCCTCGATTGTGTATGGTCTCCATCATCAGATCTATAATGGTACTTATAACCCATATGGGTGCAAAGTTCTCATTAATAGAAATGAATCAAGTCCAAACACCAGGTAATTGCTGTAAATCGCTGAGGAGTTCCCTCGACTGTCTTTCAGCTCCATCATCAGATCGACTCGACCTTCATTAAATAGTACTAGTAGTAGTACTTTATCAAAATACTTAAAATACGATACTTTAAAATACGATTTTCGAAGGTTGCCCTCGATTTCTTTAGGATGCCATCATCAGATCCTGGTTTCCTTATCATGGTACCACTCCGGAGATATCTCCTTTTCACAAAAAAATCATCCAATTCAGTTCATAAACAACGAAGTTATCCTCGAACACACATAAAAAAAAAACATATATACGGTCGAATTGAGTAACTTCCTTCTTTTTTGAAGTCGCTTAAAAAACAAAAACTTATAACACATTTTTCGAAAAAAGTTATAAACCGATTTAAAAAATTTGTTACATACGATACAACGCGAGCTCCTTCATCTTTTGACACTACTGCCTTTCGCCTACCTTTATAACTTTCTGAAATGTAGCCGAATCTCAGTCTCCGAGGTAACTGATCAGATAGTTATTCAATGAAAGGGCACCTAACCAGCACACACTTTCTTACCGATTTTAAAATTTCTTTTGCCAAGCAGTAGACAAACGGGAGCTTTTTCATTTATTCGATATCGGCTTTTGTTTTTGAAATATTAATTAACTTTTTGTCGGAAACATTAGAAAATTTCGTCTTTATTTTCACCTTTTTCAATTTTCCGAAAAAAAGTTACAAACCAATTTTAAAAAAATTTGATATCATACCATGCATCACAAACTTCTGCATCTTTTAACACCACCGTTTTTTGTCTACTTTCCTAAATTTCGTAAATATAGCCGAATTACCTTCCCCCAAGAAAACGATCAGATGAACATTTTCAATGTTAAAAACCTCACTCCTGACAACCTCGTTTTTATGTCTGCCAAGTTTTATTGAAATCGATTCAGCCATTTCGGAGATCAGTCCGGACGGACCAACAGACAAATAAACAGAAACAAGAAGTAACCTATGTTCTTTTCCAATGTCTAATCTATCTCTGTACCGAATTCCATTAAAATCGGTTTAGGCGTGAAAGCGTAACAAACAAACAAACTCACATTCGCATTTATAATATTGCTTAGGATTATTCGTATAAACTGGAGACTTGGTTCCAAACTGAAAAACCCAACGGCTGCAGTCACAAGCCAAACACGACATAGAAATCCTATGAGACAAGAAACTAGTCAGTCAGTAAACGACATCAAAATAAAAGTATGTAACCAAGGCCCACTTCAAGACGTCTGGAATAATCTCAAGGTTCCATGTTTCAAATTCCAAAAAAGCTTCAGACTCAAACCGATCACAAAATGAGTTCACACAGCGGGTGCAGACGTATGCGATGGAACTTAATGTGATTACTAGCATTACATATTATATGTATAATGGTGGTAGTGCCATAGGCATAAAGATTTTGCGTTGGGTTGAATTTCGTGCCACTTTTACACTCGCTTGATCTCCCTTTTTATATATTTTTTTCTTTGTATTTTTTATAAAGTTTTTAATTTATCTGTTCTATTCATATTTATTTTATCGAAAAATAAATGCAGGCGTATTTCGGCATTAGCACAAATCATATTATCTCTTATATTTGAAGCTTTTTGTTTATCACGACTAAAGTCACTTCTTAAAGTCATTACTTCTCTATCCTCCTCAAATTGTCGAATCCGTAATCAATTGCTATTAACAATTTTTAGCTTATATCATAAATATAAATCTTAACAGATATTCTAGACAATGAATATAAGACAATAGTAATAATAAAATAAAATCTATATATACAATCTAAATAGCTAAAAATAACTATTGCTTGCCTCGAACCCGGCGTAAGGTCCCCATAACGCTCACGGCCACAGATCATTCTCACGGCATTACTGCGTCGGATCGCTATGGCGAGCTTTTGTGCCAAAAGCGAAACAGAGCGGAGATCACAACTCTCTACCTAAGTCGGCGACCGATGGTTCTAATCAAAGTTTTGGCCTCCAAACTCCAACAGCCTGTCGTCTCCACAACAAAGGGAACGAAGATATAGGATTGTTCGAAGATAGTGTATTTGCTGTGTTTAGAGGGTCAGCGGACTCGTAGTTGAGTTGTTAAATTGATTTTTAGTATTTAGCAATCTTATGGAGAGTGGCTGTCTTTGTAGATAGTCCGGGAGTCTGTGACTCGAGACGTTCACGAGTTACAAACATTTCAATTTTTGGCAGGTGATTGGCATGATTACTATCTACTATAAGCTCTTTAAATATTGAGCTTGGTGTAAATTAAATGTGTATTCTGGGGTCGTAGCTCTGAAAAGTAAAAGCTGAAATATTCTTTACTACGACTCATTGAAATTAAAATGATATATCTTGTACTATACTTATTATTTTAAGACAATACTTCCAACTCAAGCTCGTGATGATCTCTCTATCAAAAATCTTGGTCTCTCGACCTCAGCTCTCATATTCCTTCTAAAAACAAAACATATACATGCTTCGAATTTCGAAGCCAAACCAAACCAAATTCGGAGATTATATCATTCTCAGTGATCGGCGCTACGCAGTATGCGTTCACGTATTTGCGCCCATTCAGGTGGCGTGTTGCCCTCAGGCGCGGTGCCCTTACGATTACATAAAAATTCAAATTCCTGAAACATATTTTTTGGGCTAGTTTTATGTAAACATAAAATATAGGACCAGTCAGTCAATCATACCTTGGAGTCAGCTGCCCTGATCTCAACTCGGCGACGACCCAAAAGGCAATCAATACCATTTGTCATACATTTAAATTGAAAATTAACGGAAATATACGTTAATATGCTCTCTTAATAAGGTTTAATTTTTTCAAAACATTCTAAACACTGAGGTTTAATACCGATTTTCAGGCATTTGACTTCAAAAATTATGCATCATTCGTGTTTAGTGGGTGAAATTTCGAAAAATCCTTTAGTGTGATTAAACCATTTCCAAAACTATGGAAATATGAAAAATATGGCTTTGTATGTACGTGAATGAATGTTTCGATTCCACAAGGGCTGCTATCCGGAATTGGCCCTTTCCGAAAATTGTTCAACAAGTAATTACAACATATAAATCTTTGGCTGTAGAAAACAGTTTGTTTCGTATAACCGTCACTTTTTTTCCATTAGGCTAACTCAAAAACAGTGCCTCGATCCGCTAACTTCGACTTTTGAGGATGAAGCACCATCGACTGCAACTGTGTATCACTGGTCCAGTGAGTTTAATTGTAGGCGGTAATCGGCGGTATAAATATCGATGTTGTACTGAAGCTAATAATGCAAGACCGTCATGTTACATATCGTGAGATAGAGACGTCCCTAGGCATAAGTATTACGAGAATACATAAGATCGTAATGTTTGACTCCACTCAGTATTAATATCGAATGATTTTTCCATATAAATAATGAATCTAGCAATTCGTAAAGTTTTAACTTAAATTTGAAGTAAAATATTGTCGTGATGGTCGAGTGGTTGCGAGACCGCTTCTTGTTTAGAAAGTCGTAGTTTGAATCCCAGGGCTTGTACCAATTGGTTTTTTTCTGACTTGAGTTCATAGCTATCACTGACTCCGTGCCTCAGAGAACACGTTAAGCTGTCGGTCCCGGTACCGTCATCAAACGGCAGTCGTGAAAATCCACCAACCTACATTAGAGGTGGATTAAGCTCCTGCAGTGGGGCATTAATGGGCTGATATGGTATGGTAACTATTATTACTGCAACGTATTTAGAATCCATTATTTTAGAGAACTTAAGCGTCGTCAGCAGTTCGAATATCTTGGATTACTTTAAATACACAAAAAATATAATAAATAATAAACTTTGAATAAATATTGTAAATCATGTGATTGTTTTCACGAGCCACCTGTTGATTTGCGAACAGCGATGCAAATATGCAATGCAAAAT